>RDPX01000019.1:1151369-1169260 GCA_003991215.1 Morbakka virulenta
ATATATATATATATATATATGGTGAACGACAAAAAAAATCAACAGAAATTAGTTTAGAACTGTCAGTTTCAAGGTTTCGCAATCGTCAGCTAAACAAACTGAAAAAAAAATCATTTTGTTTAGCTGACGATTGTGAAAGCATAAAACTAACAGTTCTAAACTAAGTTTTATTAATCTTTTTTTGCCTTTCACCATATGATAGCTCTAATATTCTTATATTATTGAGCACTGTCGATAGCTAAGAATTACATAGATACTGGTATATATATATATATATGTATATATATATATATATGTACATTTCCATCTCTGTATATACAAGATCTAGTTAAATGATTGAAAAAGAGAAGAAATACTAGTTTGCAGCCTCAGGTCTCAATCAAAAGTAAAAGTCCTGATAAGTTGTCTGAAGCAAAGGTTTTCTGAATTGCATCCTCTTTTATGAAGTGATCCATCATTTAATACTGTTAAATTGTTTGCTATTCGTTTTGAACTAAACAAAAAATTTGAATAACACTTATAAACTATTTTGTTATTTATAAAACTCTTATGTTCACATTCCGTATTAAAAATATTCTTAAAATAAAAGTACAATAAATAGCACAAGTTAGATAGAGGCCTTTCGTGATTTCAATCTGTTGTTTATTCAACTACTAATCACGTAGAGTTCTTCACTCACTTAGCATGTTTTATTTAGAGAACAATATGGCGGTCAATAGATGTAGCAAAGGTGGAAGTTAACAGTTTTCATAGATTCACCATGAACATGCAATTCTTATTTCTCTTCACTGTTTATGGTTCGCAACAATGGTGAAAGAACTATGTTATCTTAAACTGCAATATATTGCTTATCTTTTTCACAATAAAAACAAAACAGACCACGAAAAACACAGAGCTGTGTTTATTTTTGATTGCATTTGATGATAGTGAAAAAGATGTTGGATTTCTTCGCAGACTAAAATTAAAATAACATAAAATAAACGAGAAAGCTAACGAGGTGCACATTTGAAAGATATTATCTTTTCGTTTTTCTAGAATCTCAAAGTTGTACTTTTAAACACAGGACAGCAAATCATTCATGTTTTGTAATGGATGGCAGGAAAGTAATGAAAGACTATTTAAGTACTGTTTAACTACACTGGATGAAATGTATATGGGGCATGAATGTCACGTAAGACTGCAATGTGACAATTTACATTTCAACAAACTTAGACAGAGAGCTTCCTTCTTCAGTTAAACTTAATCTTAAAATTAAGCATGAGATTAAGATTAAAACTAAACTTCAAATACAAATTTAACGAAAAATTACTTATAACTTAGGTGATACGACAACTGCTTATTGTAGGAGGGAAAAATATTAATAACCTCCACTATGAAGATGACACTGTTAGCAACATTGGTAGAACGACTTCAAGAATCAGTAGATAAGGAAGTCTTAGAAAGTGCAAAAAAGGGCTTACATGTCAACACAAAAAAGACAGAGTGCATGATAGTAACCAAAGAGAAGGATATTCCATCTTGAAACGTTTGGGTTTATAACACAAAAATTAAGGAAGTGAACTGGTTTAGTTATTTGGGAAGCTTGATCACATCAGACGGTAGATGCGACAGGGAGATCAAATAAAGAATTGCACTGTCAAGAGAGATCTTATGCAATCCAAAGGTCACCGTATCAACAAGACTAAGGGTACTGGAATATTATGTGTTGTCAGTCCTAAAATATGCAAGTGAGACATGGACTGTTTCTAAAGAAATGGAAAAGAGAATCAATGCAGCAGAGATATGGTCTCTGCGGAGAATAATGAGAGTACGATGGGAAAGTCACACAACGACTGAAGAAATTTTAATTAAAGCAGACACAAAAAAAGCTGAGGAAAACAATTAAGAAACAGCAATTACAGTTCCTTGGACATTGCACGAGAAAGACGGCAGGGAAAAGCTAGCACGTACGGGCAAGATAGCACGAAAAAGAGCAAGAGGTAGACAAAGGGTTACATTTCTCCAAAGAAATGCAGAATGGAGTGGGATGTCAGCGATTGAAGTTATTCGATGCACAGAAAGCAGGAAAAATTGGCATAAACTAGTTGGCAATGTCATACGATAGGGCACAACAAGAAGAAGAAGATACGACAACTATTCACAACACAATTTACTATTGAGTTTTATCTTGATTTAAAACAAAAGCACAGCAGTGGTTGAGTTGTTAAGTCAATAGATTATCATGGAAGAGGATTGCAGTTCGAAACCTAGCCATCTCCCAGTACGTTTTGCGCCAAGTTTGGTTCTCTGTTATAAGAAGCATACGTGTGAGTTTTTAAATGCTTTCAGAAATATAATTGCGAAAATATGCAATGAATCCTTTGCACTGAGCTACATTCGAATCAGTGCCTCTTTCCAGTCCCTTTAGCCTTCAGCCCTAGCCATTGGGCTATTAGCTCTTCTAATTGAACCCTATCCATTTTAGCGATCGTATCTTTCTCTAGGTTTTATAATCCTTTATCCTGTTCCCTATCATTGGATATTTCAGATAATTTTAGACATATTAGAGTGAGACAAAAACCAGCATTTTTTCAAGGCAAGAATATTGACATTTACGAATCACGAAAGAAAATAATATTTTAAAATGTTTGTTAAAGATATAATTTTGAAATTATAAAGAAACATTCCATAAAAGGAGACTTAGAGACAAGGTGAAGAATTCAAGACTTTGCTGGTACGGGCACATAGCAAGGCGTGATCAAGGTTATGTAGGAAAGAGGGTACTGAGTTATAAAGTCCCCGGAAGGAGGCGAAGAGGGAGGCCGAGGAAAAGGTGGAAGGACGTGATTGGCAGAGATATGGTGGCTGTTGGTGCGAGGGATGCTAATGGGACAGACAGAATTTTGCTACAGACGGCTGATCAACTTTGGCAACCCATAACGGGATGTAAAGGCCAAGAAATTACTCACTGCCAAAACAAAGTCCCTTTGAAGGGTACAGTCTGAGCCTTAATTGCTGGGGGAAATAACATTAAAACCACAAAAAAAAAAAAAAGAAAAAAAAAAGAAGCGAATGTTGTTTTCTTTCTTTTATGGTTAAAGGTAAGAATTTATTGAAAAGCTCAAATGAGTATAGAGGTTTTAGTCAGGTTAATTGAATTCATTGCTGTACCTCTCATATTGAGCAAAAAGCGGAAGAAAAACCAGTCACTGCTTGACAACTTGAGGAGAAAGCATAACAGTATATGAGTGAACAATAAATGCTATACCACACAATCTCATGAACACTGCTCCGAGGAGAGTGCAAGAAAAGAGAAAGACATGAACAAAGTGGCAGACATAATTACAACCTTGTAAATGATATAACATAAAAAGTTTTAAAAAGCTAATATCCTATAAAAATGTAAACTTATAAACACCAAGGACAGATCATATCAGGATAAAAGGGGGGTACAGATTGGAAAAGGATAATGAAGTGATAATGAAAATGCCATGTCTTAAATTAATATTAAAGGAACATAGTTCAAATTTGTTAATATAATATAATATAATATAATATAATATAATATAATATAATATAATATAATATAATATAATATAATATAATATAATATAATATAATATAATATAATATAATATAATATAATATAATATAATATAATATAATATAATATAATATAATATAATATAATATAATATAATATAATATAATATAATATAATATAATATAATATAATATAATATAATATAATATAATATAATATAATATAATAAAATATAATATAATATAATATAATATAATATAATATAATATAATATAATATAATATAATATAATATAATATAATATAATATAATATAATATAATATAATATAATATAATATAATATAATATAATATAATATAATATAATATAATATAATATAATATAATATAATATAATATAATATAATATAATATAATATAATATAATATAATATAATATAATATAATATAATATAATATAATATAATAGAACCCAAAAACCTATATGTGAAATGACTGGAGTAAAAGTAGAAGCATATTTCTAAATTTCTCAAAAGTAAGCTAAAGTAATTTACCTTCGAAGAGTGAAACCGTAAACTTGTTGCCTATAGACAGGATTGACTTGGCTGCAATATGTCAGTTTCTAAAAGAAAAAAATTGAAGAAAGAGTAACATCTTGTGAAAAGGTTTCAAGCTTAAAACTCTTATTATAACCTGTAATAATTTGATAATTATCAATATTTTTCATTAGTAATATTGTCAAAAAGCTAAGAAAAAGATTATATCTATTAAGGATATTGAGACAAAATTCCTTTTTTTGCTTTCTCATAGCCACTGTTCTTTTTTTAATGTACTAGTGAGTTACCACACATAATCGCTAAAAGCCACTCGTGGATGAGGGTTAATGAGATGGATAGACTGACAGGTGGATTCTGATAAGTATTGTGAAACGGACGAAAGATATAAATGAATGAATAAAATTTGATGACTTATAAGGAAGGTTTTGACAAGTGTATATTAATATTTGATTTGAAGCTGTCCATGTTGTAGTCCTCCGGAAAGCAATCTTGTGACAAAGTGTTCCACCAGATTGGAGGTTCTTGGAAAAAAACTCTTTTCATGGAAATTCCGTTTAATGTTAGGCTCATGGAGGAAGAAAGGAAAATTCTTTGCAGTAGTGGTGGCAAGACGCGTTCTTGCTGTAAAAGTTTTACAAGGAGGAACCAGGGATTGAAGCTCAGTCGAGCACTTAGCATGGAAATACCGATAGAGTAGAGAAAGACTAGCAACGTCTCTTCTGGAGAAAGGGGCCGTAGACAACTGAACAGATCATCTCCAACAAGATTGCAAAGTCGATTTTGAACTCTGTCAAGGCAAGAAAGAGTGCTCCGGGCAGCATCTGGCAACTATATTATTATAAAAGATGCCACACGGAGTGTTAAAATCCGAGTTCAGGCCGTTTAATAAAACGTAACCTTCCATACGTGATGCATTCAACCGAAAATACTTTTTGGAAAATATGGAAACAATATGGAACGGATTTAAATAGGATTTAAAAGATCTCGAAGAGCTATTTCCTTAAAACAGATCTCACAAACTCTCTAAATAAGGCTATCAAGGACGTAAGACTGACTCTACTACGGTTTGATTTATTTAAAAGTCCCATGTAAAGTAAGTCGATTGGCATCTTGAGTTGTGCTGTCTTAGAAATTGTATTTGATTCTTGATATAAATTGATTGTATTGAAATGGTTGAGATTAGAAGTTTCCTTTTATATAAGTAAAAATCCCTAAGAATTCTTTGTCCTGGGATGAGAAAACTGCTTTGCAATATTTGTGTGGTTATGTACTACAAACGTTGTTCTAGAGAACCTTTAAGTCCATGCACCAAAAGACACTTTATGGACAAAAGCATACTGTTATTCTGGTGGCAGGGCGTAGCAGTAAGTAAATTAAGTCAAAGATTTGTCAATAATTTTAATCTTGGAGGACTGTGGAAAATTGCCGAGCCCAACATTCTCATTTCAACTCCGTCTCTTCTGCGTTTTTGATTTGATCATGTGAGCAGAAATTCTATTTTCCCTTTTCTCCTCTTGAGAAACAAAATTCAATACTTAGAGAAAATAAATTTTGTTGCTTTTGTCATATATAACGTCCTAATAATAAAACAGAATTTTTGCCTGGAACCCCAAGTTATAACGTAAAACAATTTTCAGTGCCCTGGGTAATTAGGAGGTGAAGTTCCTATGACTCTTATTTGTTCCACCCTTCTATTTTTTAATTCTGAGAAAAGAATCGTTTGTTGTAGCTGGCATTCATTTACTTACACAAATGTGATACATGCAGATTTCTAAATTTTAATATACTGGGGAGGGCATGTATAAGCAGCAGCAGTCTTCAAAAATCAAGAAGAAAGAAGAATAGACCTCCATTGATTTCCAACTTCAAAGTAATTAGTACTGATTTTTAATATGCCATAGCCCTCTCTGATGGCCAAAGTATTCTTGATCTTGACATAATTTATTTGACAATACATATTTTGTTTGTTTCTTTGATTATATATACATATATATGTATAATTCTCCTTGTTATTTTTCTAATCTTCAGTTAGAAAACTAACAATGTAACGCCACAGCGAATCTTCTTCCTTCATAAGTCACAATTTAACGCGTTGTCCTGCTCCACCCTAAACGTTTGCAAATCTTCTTTCCCACTATCTCCTCTTCGGTCTTCCTCTCCTTCTCTTACCGGGTACCATCAGCTCGATTACCTTTCGTTCAACAGACTCTTCGTCTTTCCACCCCACATGCCAAAACCACCTCAACCTGGCCTCACTCAACTTTCTGGATATCTCTTCAACTCCAATGACCTCTCTGATCATCTCGTTCCTGATCATTTCTAGTCTGGTTACTCTCAGTGACCATATCTATTAGTCAATGGCACCGTTTCCATCCCATACACGAAGGGCAGCGAGACCAAGGACTTGTACACTTTTCCTTGATTAAACACAGTGCTCTTCCATTGTAAAACACTCCAGTCACTTTCGTCCAACTACAACATCCGGACTGTATTCTCTTTAACCTCTTTCCATCACATAACACTGCATTGTTGAGCCAAGGAATTTGAACTCCTGATTCTCGGAAACTTCCTCTATACGTATTTTTATCGTTGTTGGATCTATCTTCTTGTTAATGCACACCTGTTTGGTCTTACATCTGCTGACTTCCCTCTCCATTGACACCAGGGCATCCTCCATCTCTCCAGTTCTTTCCCTGCTTCAGTTTTCTCTTCATTGACCAGCTCTATGTCGTCGAAAAACATCATGTTGACTGGGCTCTTTCTTCTCACCTCCGCTGTCAGCATATCCATACCGATTGGGAAAAGTAGAAGGCGTACAATCGACCCTTGATTTAGGCCTACGTCAACTTTGATGGGTTTGGAGCTTCCTGGCGCGCTCTGCCCAACCCTCCAAAAGCTATGCACATATGCTTTACACATCTGACATACTTTTTAAACGCGCTTTTTTCTCTCATGCAGTTGCAGACTTCTGACCTGGATACAAGATTATATGCCTTCTCTAGGTAAATGAACGTACAGTGCAGCTCTTTTTGTCCTTCATGATACGTTTCAGGTGTCACACGCTAAGAAAATATTCTTTGCTTGGGTATAAAGCTAAATTGCTCTTTACTGATTTCTATTTCCAGTCTTATCCTAGCATCTACAACCCTTTTCCACAATTTAATGGTGTGACTTATCCAACTTTTTGCCTCTGTACCTGGAGCAACACTGCATGCTACCCTTGTTTTTACAGATGGATAGAAGGGAGCTCCTTCGCCAATCGTCTGGTGTTCTCTCTGTCACCATGATCTTGTTGGATGGAGCTCTAAGAAAAGTTGCAGTGCTGCGGTCATTTCCACACTTTGATTGAGATTTCGTTGGTGCCTACTACCCTTTCATTTTTTATTTGCTCAAGAACTTTCTTTTTTCCCTTTTTTCACCTAGTTCTCGCTTAGTGTACTGGCCGTCATTTTCTTTCTCTTCCCTTGGATTTTTAAAATACTTTTTCCATACGTCTTATATGTCATCTTTAGTATGTAGCACTCGGCCATCTTCTTACTTATAAACTATAAGGCTTTAACTATTTGCCTGGTAGCCCGGTAGTATACTGTCTGCTGACCCTCCAGTCTCTATTTACCAAACACCTTTGTTGTACACTTGATATTTGGCTTTACCTACTGACTGCTTAGTGTCTTTAATGGGCAGTCGATACTGCCGCCTATTTACCTCACTTTAATCTTCCTGTGTAGCTTTCTTTATGCAGACTTTCTTTATACTTTTTTATGCTTTCATATTTCACCACCATGTCTCATTATCTATCTTTCCTGCTCCTGAGGTACTTCCAAGCACGGCTCTTGCTGTATATCTAATACCTTCAGCTATCATCTCCCAATCCACAGAGAATTTTTCGCCACGCTCTTTAGTTAGGTCTCTCACAAACGTTTCCTATAACTCAAGTTCTTTCAATTTTCACCATCTGATCCTAGGTTCTATCTTCTTTGGTCTTTTTACTGACACTTTTATTTTCGCACTGCATGCTACCGGCATATGCTGGTGTATTACAAACGTCTCAACTACCACTTTGCTGTCCATGATTTCTTTCAAATGGCTGCATAAGATATAATATATCTGACCTCTACCTTTTACACTTTTATAGGTTATTCTCTGTTCTGCAGGTTTCTGAAAGAAAGTGCTTATCAATGCCAGTCTGAACCTTGTGACAAAATCTGCTCTGTTCTGGTTCTCTTGATTTCGCGTGCCCAAACCATGTTTGCCCATCATGCCTTTGTCACCTGACCTGCCTTCCCAATCATCCTTCCCAATCAGAGCCTATGATCACAGGCTCTTCCCTTTGTACTCCCACCAAAATTGAATCCATATTCCTCCAGAACTACTCCTTACCCAAATTATAGCAGTCTGTCGTGAGTACAAATGCACAGATGGTGCTCATCAACTGACGTTACCTCATGGTCATAATCCGACCCGTTATCCTATTCATTTCGACCACCCCTCATGTCAGACTAGTGTGTGGTACGGTACCTATGCTGTTTCTTCTATCATCATGCCAGGGACAATTTGTATCCACCGCCAATAACTCTGGCTTTCGACTCCTTCAGCTCAGTTTTTTGTGAAAAAGGTCACTTGGACTTTCCTTCTCTCCTAGAGATCTACCACCTTCCCTGATACAAACAAGGTTGCCAATATTGAGTGACCCAACCCTCAACCCATACTGTTTTCTCTGCTATTTCTCCCTTTCTTTTCACTCTTTGATATGTTTCCCTCCTCTGCGTCCACACATTTTTTTCTTTTTATCAAAAGAGTAATTTCCATTTTCTCGCCGGTTACCCGAGGAAAAGGCGGTCATTAATTACTGGGGCCTCGATTTATCCGGTATGATTTGATTAGTATTACTTTATTTGCTATGAGGTTTGTTGTGACACTCTACGGCTGGATTTTCTCTTCCTGAGTCCAGCACAGTTATCGGCGGTGTGCCTAACTTTTGATCTACAAATCTGCTCACAAGGCAGTGAGTAGTCATGCCAAACCGGTGACCTCTTCAAGGAAGTTCATATAGCCAAGGATGCTCCGCCTTTACTTAGGCAGGACTAGCCAACAGGATGAAAGCTCCTTAACCAGGAACATTTGGTAGTCTGAGTTCTACGTCCTGCTAAAGGGCGATCCACGGACTATGCAAGGTAGACTTGTCCAATCCCTAAGGTTCAATTTAAAACGGCACACCCAGTCACTGAGCCAACCACGCCTGTTCACAATCGTGGAAATTTTTAACCACTGATTTCAAAACTTGTACAATATTTATTTGTAAATTAATTGCCTTTCTTTACTATTTTAATTGTATTATACTTATTTTTTATTTTTATACACAGGGCTTATATGAGAAACAGTTATGTAAGCTGATATAATGCACCTGTTGAAATATTATCAAATAATAATAATAATTTTCTTGTTATAGGCTGGGCACATTAAGACGATGGACACAAATTTTGCTGCCAAATCCATACGTACGGGCTACAGTGCAATATAGCAGAGTGGAGTGACGCTGAAGGCATCTCTCCAATTATTGTTTCTTTCAACCTAGCCAGATATTCAAGGAATTCTTTTTCTAAATATTTCGTTAATCAAACAAAATATTATGTGCATCTCCTTCATTTAATCTGGCATGTGCAGAATCACACTTAGATGACCACAGTTTTTGTTCACTGAAGATTGGAACAAAAGAAGTCAGGAGACCCCTTCCACCCATACAGTTATTCCAAACTAGTGTTTTAATAATAACTATAGTCTCATGCTCTATAAAAATTTTTTCCCTGAACGAATAAAAAGTTATTTCTCTGGTATTTCCTTGATGAAAATGACATTGGTGTTTTATAGAATTTTGAATATTTGGGCCTAATTTATGCATTGAACAACATATTTTGTTCAAAAGGAATAAAGACTTTGTTTACCATTGACGTCAGTTAGGTCAATATGTAAACAAAGTCATTATGGAACAGTAAAACTGATTTTAATCTGGATTTTCTAAATATTTGTTAGCATATGTCATAGAGGAACCATTAGCCGGAGACCTTAACAATCCACAATGTACCCTCTTTATTCTTCAATTATTATAATTTTATGACATTGTACATAGGGAGTTAAAAGAAGTTGACTATTTAGTATACAATGTCATTTGTTTTAGAAAAGGAAGACAAACACACAGTGTATACTTGACAAGAATGTTGGTATTGGATAAATAAAACGAAATAACTTGTCTTTCTGATGATAACAATTATATATTTTGTGTACAAGTAACCTACAGAGATCAAGGTTAAAGTTCAAAACTTACCAGAACAAAATGTCACGCAAAATTACTAACTTGCACCCCGCTTTTTCATATGCTTTAAATTTCAATGACCTTCTACCCAGCAACTCCCTGCAGATGCCATAAAATGGTTAATTTTACTAAACCATTTGAAGAAGTCAGTATTGCGATCATTACCTGAAAAGCATACAATTACCCTATTGGATACTTGTCATTGACAACGCTCTTTCTGTTTTCATTGACGTGTGATATTATATGATTTTACACGCTTCAATTTTATACAATTTAAAAATGGTTTTGTCTTTTCTTGTATCTTAAGAGTGTAAAGTTTGTTTGATTTGTATATTTTTGTTTTAACGTCATTTTCCCCAGTAACTGGGGTTCAGACGGTGACCTTCATAGGGACTTGGATTTTGCCTGTGAGGAATTACTTGGCCGGATGCCCTTCCTGACACCATACAATGGCTTTTTCTTTTGTGAAGTTACAAAGTCGTCCCACTCGGGGAATCGAACCCGGAACCTGTTGGTTGCGGTGCAGTTGCACTAACCATAAAGCCACGGCTCCTCATATGTTTGATTTCTATTTGATAGGAATTGTTGTTGCCTTTATTCTTTACAATTCATTGATTTTTTAACTTACTCAAGCCTTTTCTGTGTGAGTTTAGCAATTGTGGCAATACGTATTTAGCTATAGTGTAACAATGCCTTAAAACTGCTGTCACTACCTGCAACTTTTGCTTACATCTCGTATTTTTTGTCAGTGTATTATAGAAGCAAAATTAAAAATAAAGTTTGTTTACAGCTAAAAATCTCACCAATGATTGTTCTGTTAAACTCTTCATATTTTCCATGCACAAACTATCTTTTTCTTCAAGCCCTTCGAGCTGTAGTCGCAAATATTTTAAATGATGATCAACTAATAATAAAGTTCAGGTTTAAGATGCGTTGCTTTAAAACCAATTTAATACATAAAAAGGTAATTAAGTAAATAATNTGTAACAATGCCTTAAAACTGCTGTCACTACCTGCAACTTTTGCTTACATCTCGTATTTTTTGTCAGTGTATTATAGAAGCAAAATTAAAAATAAAGTTTGTTTACAGCTAAAAATCTCACCAATGATTGTTCTGTTAAACTCTTCATATTTTCCATGCACAAACTATCTTTTTCTTCAAGCCCTTCGAGCTGTAGTCGCAAATATTTTAAATGATGATCAACTAATAATAAAGTTCTGGTTTAAGATGCGTTGCTTTAAAACCAGTTTAATACATAAAAAGGTAATTAAGTAAATAATTATTCGTTCTTGTGTGAATGTAGCGCTAAAATATATTTTTTTGGCTGAACCAGGCTCCTTGTAAAGCCCAACGTGTTTCTATCTAGTTATGAGTGAATGTGTTTTGTCTGGTGCCTGACATCCAAAGTGTTTTGTCGGGTGCCTGACATTCAAAATTGCTTTGTCGGGTGCCTGACATTCAAAGTGTTTTGTTGGCTGCCTGACATTCAAAGTGTTTTGTCGGGTGCCTGACATTCAAAGTGTATTGTCTGGTGCCTGACATTCACAGTGTTTTCGTTTTGCTACTGCATCATGAATTGAGCCTATTATTGAGTGACCAGTGGGGCAAACTAGAGTTTTTTTTAATTACAAATAGAGAGTATTAAAGGTAACTACTATATCTTAGGTAATATATGCTACTACTTTTCATTTACCATGCAATGAAGTGGTTGTTTGCATAGCAATCCTCCAAATGATTTTATTGTAATGGCTTTGTTTAGTTAATTTCTATTTTGTACAAAGTGCTAAATATATTCATGAATGTTTTAAATCAACATAAATTTACTTTAAAGCATATATAAAGCTATGCACAATAAATCAGAAAAGATTTCAGTTTTTGTGTCCTTATCTATCAGTTAGTTTTACTTTATTTACAATGCTTAATATTTCCTCACCAATACCTTTTCCCCCATATACAATTCACACCTAAAAAAGATGATAAGCGATACTTTGAAGTTGCCACTATCACCATCCTCCAATAAAGAGCAAGATGGGAGAAGTATCTCTTGAAACGTAGCTCGGAAAAAGCTTACGACTCATGACATGAAAAAGCTCTTACATCTATGGCTTCCTCTGAGACCATAAAGTTCAGAACTTTCAAGACTCGTTTGATTTGTTTTACAGTAATTTGTAATTTCCTTAGAAAAAAAGCACGTGTGTGTTTCATTTTTGTTGCAATCTTCCTAACAATTTCACGTTGAAAATGAAATATGCAATATGCTCTCTTTCTAAAAACTTGCAACTTGAAAATAAGTGCACAATAAATCGACAAAATAAAGAAGAGAACATTCGCCATTTTGTGAAATTGTAGTTGATATAATAGATTTAACTATAGTAAAGAAATAAAGAATATTTATTTCCTTTTCTTGGAGTACTTTTGACAGGTCTCTGCTACCAGGTGCAGAAATAACAGTTTGAAAATTTCTAGCGAGTTTACAGTACATCAAAAAAGAGTATTGAGGTACGTAATAAGACCTTGTCTTTGTGGTACAAAAACTTACTATTATTCTTATCTACTCACTAAATTCTGAATAACTGATATTTTAAAGAATTCTTTCCCGCTAATTTATTTTAAAATTTCCTTGTTTTTTTAAAAATTAGATTATCTCAAGCGTTAGTATTGATTGATTTTTTACGTAGATTTTTTTATTATTTGATGTGACGGTAAACAAGTGAACCGTTGACGTTGTAAGCGTTATGCATATTGTGCAAAGCATGTGATTTTTTTCAAATGAATGCAGGGTTGCAATATTTATTATCAATTATTTCAGCTGCTTGACAGAGGTTTTCACCCTCAGATTGCTTTTCTAGTTCAGATTGTTTTCTTTCTAGCATTACTTTTATTTTCTTAACAAAATCAAACTAAAAGCCAGGAGGTACCCCCCCTCCTGGTGATTGTAACTACTTCGGCTAAAAAAACCAGTGTGTGTGTGTTTGTGTGTGTGTTTGTGAATGTGTGTGTATGTGTGTATGTGTATGCGTGCGTGTGCGTGTGTGTATCATTAGGCTATACAGTAAACAGGTCCATAAACGAAAAAACTTTTCAGTATTTCTAAGATTTCAAAAATGTTCGAGCCTAGTCAAATACAATAGGATACCTCATTCTATTTTCAAGGAATGTATCTGTGAAGCAATATAAAATGTTATATATATACATATATATATATATATTACGTTTCGATATTTCGCATTCTACAATATACGTATAGCAAGAAATAGACGTCCACACTAGGCGTGGAGCGAGTTCGAGGGAGCCTTAATGTGGTGAGCTTTTTTGAAAAACAAAAGTGTACCATTCCTCTTATAAAGTCTAAATAATATTAGGTGCTATTCGTTAAAAAAATCATCCAAGAGCACTGGCTTGTTTGGTAGACAAGATCTGATATGCACCTGTTTTTAAATAATTTTTTTCCTCTTCCATTAAGTGAAGCAGCTTGCAAGGATCTCATTTTGCACAAAGGAAAGATTTTGTCTGAGAAGGCAGACCGATGACGGGGATTTATTTTTCTCATTTCAACATTTTCCTTTGAGTAGATAAATTGTTATTGAAATAGATTTATTTTGCATTCCTGTAATTTTAAGCAGTAGGTAAGAGTAGGTACATATGACCTAGCATTTTTCTTAAAGACGACAAAAAAGATTATATAAGAGATTTGCTTTATAGAAGAATCTATGTAATTGTTTGATAATGGCGAAAATAAAAGGCACCCAGAGAGTGCAAATCTCTACCATGCAGCCACAATATTTGGTAAATAATGTAGCTAATCCTTCAGATAGTATTTCTTAATGCACAGAAATATCTTAGGATAAAATGTAAGGCAATATCTGCATTAAATCAGAGGATTTCCTGCTTACTAGATAGGCCGTTTAACCAACGAAGCTGCAGCACTTTTGGTTGCCAAAAATTGTGTTCTCCTTTATTTTTAGTAAGGTCTGTTGGTCTATAGTGTTCCTGGACCTTTGAAAAAAGCACTCAGAGCGTCCAAACTTTCGTCCATCAACACCAAAGACAAATGTTTGATCACTTCTTTCTTTTTGTACTATCGACGTTTCCTAACAAATTTCATTCATATCTTTTCGTAACTTTTTGAGGTATTTAGGACACAACACAAGCACAAAAATAAACCAACAAACCAACAAATAAAGGAACAGACAGACAAACGAAAAAACGCAGACGAAAACATAAAATAAAAAATCTTGTTTGATAAATTTATGTGGAAGGAAAGAGAAATAAATGTGTACTAACGGATACTCTGGCTTAGAGAAGGATTACTGGTTCATTAAATATATGGTTCAATACAGCAGTAAAAAAAAGGTAATTAGGGTGTAGGGAGCATGAAAATGAGATCATTTTCAGAGATAAATAGTTCCGTTTTTTGAAATTACTTTTAAAAGTCTCTTGTTGTTTTGTCGTGTTTAAAAGATCCATTTTCATTGATCACTTGTTAACTACCATCTGTTTGTTCCAGGAAAACCCCCGTATATTTATGATTCTTATTTTCCAGCCAAAGAAAGTGGAGTTATTGCGTCAAGGTCATAGCTTTTCATGTAGAATGTGCCAAATAATATGAAGCTCATTGATTAATGTAGTGAAAGGGTGAATAAAACTGATTTACTTTCAAAAGGCACTCAAAAATTCTAAAGCCACAAGTTCCTGCCAATTCATTATTCATTGGAATTAGAGACGATTTTCGTGCCCTCACTATCATGCATAAGCTTACTATGCTTATCCAAATAAGAACATGTAAAATGTCAATACATAAGCATAAATGTAAACAAATAGATTTTGTACAAACAGCTACATCAAAGCATACTCTTACAAACATTCAAGATATACATACAAGTATTCATATCTATAAATGCATATATTTACAAATAAATGAACATATGTATATCTTAATAGCCGTAAAAATACATAAATAATTATATAAAACGCTAACAATCCTTAGAAAGTGTAAACTTTGAATTCAACCAAAATGATATGCACATCTTTCTATTCTCAATATATATATATATATATATATATACATATCAAAACCTACTCTTGCAAACATTCAAAAAGTTATATATATGTGTGTGCATAATGTTTATATATATTAACGAAGAATTTTATAAGCATAAGAATATTAGAAAATATTAATTAACAGAGAATGATAAGAAACAAAAATATCTCTTTTTAGACGAATATATGGCTAAAGAGGCCTTCAAAAAAATTATTTGTTGAACGTTTTTGCAATCGCTGACTTTACTGCATCACATGTAAAAATCTTCAAGTTGTATTTTCTACTTGGTCATATCGCTCTAGGCGACTTTGCATACAGATGGAACATAAATTTAACTAGACATGCAATATTAACTTTGAAAGGCAAAAATCCACTCTCTCGTTGCAAAATGTAAATACTAAAAAAAATATAACTACTGGTGAATTAGTCAAAAATTGTTCTTAATTTGATTGACTTAAACAGAAAGCTTCTACTGCTCTAAGTGCTAACATAGCTTTATTTTTTTCTTTTCTATCGAACGTTTTAGAAATCAAGTGTTAGCTATCAAAAACGACAGTTTTATGTAACTATTTATAAGCAGTAGCAATCTGCACCATTGGAAATGACATTATCTTACCACTAAGCGAGGTAAAGAAGTTCTTATCTTTGTGTATTGTAACATAAACAAATCATTACCTCCAAAAACTTGACCAACCATGCCCAGAAGGCTTAACTATTATACAGATTATCTCCTCCCTCTGCCAGTCTTCTATCAATAGTGCGGTGGTGACATAAGGCATGTACAGATTGAGCAAAGCCTTAGACATCAGTCAACAAAGCAAAGTTTCACTACATATGCTCCTCCTCGACTCTGTGTTGATAAAATGTAATCTTTACTTAAGCAATGTAATTGAGTTAATTTTGACGTTTTCATAAGCTTCTTTTAAGACATTGTTGGTAAACTGTTGGTAGCAATGAAGAGCCCTAACACATTTAGTTTAGACAAAATAGTAACAGGTGCATGAATTTTCGTAAAGACCGCTTATCTTCAGATCCACATATTTTCTTGCAGTGTCATGAGGTTGTACAGATTTTTAGCGGTAAAGGTTGATTTTAAACGATAAGCAGTTCTATCTTCTCAATTTTTTGAAAGAAAGAGAAACAGTAGCAAGAAAAAATAAAATAAATACAAAAGCATAATGGAACAAAAGCTTGCAAATTTTTTGTCTCGTAAGAAATCATTTAGTTTTCTTAATTCATTAAGCTTTAAAACGACACAGGAAAAACAAAGACATTTTTACATATGAGCGCACTTAAATTATAATATTCATTTGTGTGCAAATATTTGGGACTCAGATAAAAAATTGGCATATCTAATCTCAAATAAACAATCAAGGTTAAATAAACATACATATTCTGAAAACATGGTCTGCAAATAGCAAAATTTATTAGGCTGGTGACTTGGTCACTCATTAAAACAAGGTTTAATTTTTTATTCATTGTGAAATGTTTTAAACCCTTTACTTAATTTCAAAGGGATTCCAAAATGTATTGGTATGGAAAGGTTTACTAAATCTACATTACGTAAAAGAGAAACCAACTTGATCACAGCCATCCAGAATAAAAAGCCTGCCTGGAATTCAAAGGGGGCATGTTACTATCAGACCTAATTTCACACGATTGGTTCTTCCCATCAATTGTAAAATTTGGAAGGTATAAGTCAATCAACAAAGACCAGGGATATACTCTAGTTTTTGCAATAAGGAATGACTTACAACAATACCAAAATTCGATTTTCCAATGTTCCTATTGATGAGGTCATTGCAATTCGCTATAAAGGGGTTGTGCCATGAAGACACCAAGTCACTGCGTTCCAGAAATTGTTTTTGTGATGAGTCTAGCGATTAATCTAGCGATTAATCCCTTTTATTTATTTTTAAAAAGGTTATGTACAAAAAAAATGGAGAGACAAGCAATGAGCAAGTGCAGGTTATTTTAAAAAAATAATTATTTGAGTTTACACAAAGTGTAAATATTCTCATGGATCTTAAATCAGATGAAGACATTTGCTGTATTAAAAAAATCAACAAGACAGCATAAAATTCATGATCAACAACCTCCATCAGTCGTTAGTGTTTATTACTGAAAAACGAAAAGGAGAGTTGTACCATTTTTAATGGTTTTAGTAAGAAATCCCCCCATTTCTTTTTAAATCGTTTTGTTGACAAGCCAATATTTATTGAAAAGTTTATTTATTGTAGAAGGACTCATTTAATTCCATGAACGTTATAAATCAAATCTATAAAACATTGGATTTTCTGTGCTGTTATTTTCTTTTCCGATAGACTATAAGAAGAAATGGATAAAATTAGGTAGTTTCTGTTAAGTATTGGTTACTTCAGCAATGTATTTGAAAAATATATTCAGTATAAATGATCTAGCTTAATTATATAAAACAATTGATTCTCTGTGCTGTTATT
>RDPX01000019.1:1182540-1228713 GCA_003991215.1 Morbakka virulenta
CCCCCAGCAATCGGGGCTCAGACGGTGCCCTTCAGAGGGACTTTTGATTTGGCAGTGAGGAATTTCTTGGCCGGATGCCCTTCCTGACACCAACCAATGGCTTTTTTTTCTTTGCAAAGTTCCAAATTCTCCTCGACAGCTCGGGGAATCGAACCCGGAACTCTTGGTTACTGTACAGTTGCACTAACCATT
This sequence comes from Morbakka virulenta, assembly GCA_003991215.1. Lineage (NCBI taxonomy): Eukaryota > Metazoa > Cnidaria > Cubozoa > Carybdeida > Carukiidae > Morbakka > Morbakka virulenta. The sequence goes on from RDPX01000019.1 coordinate 1,182,733, forward strand.
AAGCCACGGCTCCTCTAAAGAAAAGAAAAGGAACCATTTTGGAAAAGGAGAGTTGAAAATCGCATCGCAGAGTGGCCTAAGCACCTTAGTATCTTAACAGAGGTGAAAAATAAAAATCATGTCCTTACTACCAAAGAAAAAGTCCTTATGAATAGGAAATATCTACAAAAAAAATTCAAAAATACATTAACCTGGCTGGTGTCATTCGTGTAGAGCTGAAAGTTGAGACTTCAATAGTTCCGATAATTGTCGTGGCTCTTGGAACGATTCCATTCAAACTTGAAAAGTATTTGAAAGAATTAAACCCTCCTGATTTAAGCGGTAGTATACAAATATCAGCAATCACAAGTACTGCCAGAATTTTGAGAGATGTTTTGAACCTCTAAGATTAGGGAATAATCCGAGACTTAAATCGAACGTACACACCCAGTAAATTGTTTACCAACTGGAGATTTTTTGCAAAAAAAAGAGAAATTTTTTTTGTTATTGTTATTATTATTACTACTCAAGTAAATAAACAGGAATTCACTGGTTCTTCAAAGAGCATCTAATCGTATTTTGTGAAGGTAGGAACATAGTTATGACAAATACTCTCTTCGCACATCTCAAGTATCTATAGAAATGGATTTCACTCAGTGGTTAAATCTGCAATCAAATTGACAACAGAGACATTTCTAAAAAACGTGGAAGCAATGTTTAAGGTACTAGAATTCTATATGGGGGTAATTTTAACAGTGAATAGGACGTTTTGATAATAAAAACAAAGGGTAGACTCAAAAAAAGTGAAAAGACCACCTTCAGTAAGATCTGACATAACAAGCTTTGACAACAGTTGTGAAATAGAATTTTCAAACAACTTCCAACAAATCAAAAAGTTTTAAAAAAGGGAATATCGAAGTGTAGGAAATAGACAAAACAACAAATTTAGAACTCAACATCAAAAGAATAGAGAAAATCAAATGACTAAGAACTGTAGAAGAACAAATTGTGCAGAGAAGAGAAAATGCTCTTACACAAAACATGATAAGCAAGATGAAGAAGATTTCAAAACCTGGCAATGTGTGCAAGTTAAACAGGACGATGTAACTGGCTCAAATAAAGATTAATACTAAAATGTTACAAATTACCAAGGTAGATCTCAAAGAGTTGTTATCAAAGGTAAAAATGATGTGATACCCAGTAATGAAAATGACATCAAAAGCACGCATATATGTTTTTAGCATGTCTTCATATAAAATGACAATTGAAACATCCAACAAGGCATGGAAATGAAAACGTAAATAAAAAGCAGTACAGGTTTTGTCTTCATAAATTTAATTCATAAATTTAATCTTAAAACTGTTATTTAAAGGAACATAGAACATCAGAAAAAATGTATCATTGTTTCATTGACTATTGAAAAGCTTTCGATACACATTGGACATAAAAGAATCTAGTGTACTGGGAAAATAATGCGATTTTAACCACATGTGATTCACCTAATTCAAAAGCTTCGTGAAGACCAGAAAGCTACAGCGAGAACACCATATGGAAACACCTACTTAATCAATATTAGACAAGGTGTCAGGCAGACTAGTATAACATCATCACATGTTATAAATTTACACATGGAAAAAATCATAATGAATGCACTCCCAAACTTCAAAATCTCAATGCAAATAGGAGAAAAAAAAAGAGAGAGCCCATCTTTGTTATGCCGACAAAATAATTCATTGCTGCAAGCTCAATAGCAGAGTTAAAAGAATTCACACCCAGGATACACGTTGTTATTGAAAAAGAGGGGTCTACTTAAATATAAGTAAAACAAAATTCTTGAAAATAATATCTGAGAACGACTACGGAATCAAAACTATAGATGTAAGAGCTTGGTCATGTAATGAGTCGTACGCTTTTTCTGAGCTACGTTACAAGAGATACTTCTCCATTGTCAGATACTTCTCTTACCTGACGATTAGCTATGAAGGAGCGTACAACTCATGACACGATGAACCTCCTACACCTCTAAGCCCACAAATTCCAAAATTTTCAGAAATCAAAGAGTCAAAAAAATCCGTTATCTTAAAACAAAAACTCGCAGACAACTACAATGATCCATAAAAATTCGAAGACGAATTTCAATGCTAAGAACGTTGTCATTTATTCTACAAATACAAGAGAAATCAATGACATATTTAAAGGGACCAAAGCTATACTAATGTGAAACGTATCGCAATCTGGGTTTGACTGTGGGATTACTACGAATATAGATTGAAAAAGGGTGTAAGAATCCTCCTAATTGTAAAGCAATCGGAGGTTTCAATAAATTAGGAGGCATCAATCTGGTTAATTGCGTCAGAAAGAAAAAGGTTTCGTTTGCTGTATAAAAAAATTTGCGTACAAAATAACGTTTTCAATAAAAAAACCTTTTTATTAAAGGCGTAGGACCTTTGATAAAAACATATACTATGTCCTACGAAATCCTGAAGAAGTAGTAACGGAAGAATTTTTTTGAAAGGACAAGGATATAGGCCTAACCTTAGCTGTTCGAATACATATCCAATCCCAATCAGTTGCACCCTTGAACTGTGCAGCACCTCTCTTATGGAAAATTAACTATGTTTAGTGACATGTTGGTTTTTTTTCTTAATTAGAATAAGAACAAAGGAAATGTACTATGCTTAGTGATTAGCATAAATTAGCATAAATTGGCATGAGAGCAAGACACTTACATGGTACCCTTAGCTATACCCTGCAAGCTTAGCATGTAACTTCTGAGGCATCTTTTTTGGAGAGATTTCACTAGCAAGGCGTTATAATTCATAAGGTGGCGTAGAGTCATTAAAATGCACTAATATATAGCACGAAGAATATGAAATTGATAAACCTTTCCAAAATAACAAGCAAACGGCAATAAATGTATAAGGAAATGGAAGTTAAGGCAAAGAGGCAAAGTGTAGAACACTCCCCAGTAAAGAAAAACACATACCTCTGTTTACTTTTTTGAAATTCTTATATTATATGTGTGACAGAAGTCTTTCTGTCAAAAGAAATTAAATGTAGTGAATTGGGATTGAAACATTTTCAAATTTCCAGAAATTAATAGGATGGCAGTGGAAGTGAAGTTTTGATAGCTGTGAAGGAAACGATTTTAGCCAATGAGATAGAACAACTCAAGGAGGAAATTTGGAATTAGTTTGGTGCAAAGCCCACATTTCTTGCATACCGTATGCCCTTAAGAATGAGCCTTGTGCAGAGCCCACTTTTCTCGCATTTAAACTGAAGAATCAATCTTNACCTGGTAGTCTATATCATAAAAAAAGCTTATGTTAAGCTTATGTTGAGCATTTAAGCATCCAATTAGCTCAGTTAACTTAGTTCGTCACTGTAACAATGGTAAACAATCATGAAAGTCTACGAAATAAGCATGAAATATGGAGAAATCCGTGAGAACGTGCAGTTTTCCTATTAAAAACCAACGCAATTTACTCAGCCATCTACCCAGTGACGTCACACTCAAATACCACCAAAATCAAGCCATTTCTGGCCTACTGTGTTTCTATATACTGTGATTTCTTGCATATGCTGTTAAGAATCAGTGTGGTGCAAAGTCCACATTTCTTGCACATGCTGTTAAGAATCAGCCTCGTGCTAAGTCCACATTTCTTACATATGCCCTCAAGAATCAGCCTTGTGCAAAGTCCACATTTTTTGCCTATGCTGTCAAGAATCAGTCTGGTGCAAAGTCCACATTTCTTGCACATGCCCTTAAGAATATCAGCGTTGTGCAAAGTCCACATTTTTTGCATATCCTCTTAAGAATCATTCTGGTGCAAAGTCCACGTTTGTTGCATATGTCCTTAAGAATGGATGTCTTTGAAAAACACCTGATATGAGAAGTTACCCATGACCTTGACAAGTCTCTAAGCTCTTAGCTGTCTGATAACAACTATGCAGTATCTGTTTTAGTGATGAGTTCAACTTATCCTCTTAACTGGAATGTATCTGATAATGAGGATAAATAAAGTATAAGTACAACTCCTCAGTATTGATTAATGGTAAATAATTTAATAGTCGACATTGGTTAAACTTGCTCTGTATCTTCGAAGTTTCAGAAATTAACAAGAAGAGAAAATGCGCACGACCAAGTTTTTACCATAAAGTCTGGCTAATATATCAATTCATGATTGCATGAGATGCCATAGCATAATTATCTCTAAATTAGACTTTGGAGCAAACGTTTTAAAGACAAAGGAAAGGATACTTCATTTGCAGTAAGTAGGATATAGTTAATATTGAGAGATAGTTAATATGTGGCGGAACGTCAAGCAGTCAGTCTTGTATAAACGCTAGTCGAGCAAAATTGGACAAGCCTTAAACATACCACAATAGTGATATGGTTTCCCCAAAGAACAACAAAAAAGAGACGTTTCCTGCACTGACTACTATTCTAAGAATGGTTCGAAAAAAGGAGCGAAATGAACACAGGCCAGAGGAGATGGGTTTTAACGAGCACTGAAAAAATGCTCTGATATTATACTTGCTACAAAACGAGGCCTTGAACATTCTTATACAAACCTTATGTTAGGGTTGTTAACTTTCACCCAAGGAGAAAAAAGCTGCTCATTCAGTAAGGAGTTTTGGTAATGCATCACGAAGGCAGAAATATGATAGCACAGCCTCAATGGCTCAGGTTGTTTTTATACCCACCTCGTTGCAAACTTATTTTTCATCTTTCTATAAATTAGTTATTCCCAAAATATTACAGGAATTGTACATTTCTCTCTAAAACATATGTTTCTATAATTCGAACACACATTTTATTGGCGTTGTTAAGAATTGTGTTATGTGAAAAGAATATCATAGGTCATATTTTGAATGCACAAATAAAAAATCACTCCCAGAAATACAGCTTTGCAAATTGAATTTATCTTTATAAATCTTTTATACTTTCAACAAATTATCCAACAGTCTTATCAACAATTCCTTACTTATTTTGTGCTGAAATTTAGAAACACTGGTTTTATCCTGACTGGAGAAAAATCGACTCACACTATTAATTATTAAGAAGGAAACTGAGTTAATGTAATTGAAAGGAGCTTTAGGTTTAGAGGCCGAATTGATCAAAAGTAGACTTTGTATCATAAATTTAATTATGACATCTTCTCATACTTAAAATTAATGTCTGGCTTTTCGCTTTTTGTATTGTAGTGAAGGAATAATTTAATTATGTCACCAAGCTAGTCTCTTTGATAATCCGAAATAATTTATTGTAAAATTTTAAGAGTTAACGATTTTGTTCATCTCTACAAAAATTACATATAGTCCTAAAGAAATTAATTTGATGATATTTAGGTCAGGAAATTGATTTTAGATAGCCATAGACACGGATTTGAATCCAGTTCTGTGTCAACCAGTTATTTATTATTTCTAGAATTCTTAATCGTCCTTAACTATAATTTAACATTTCTCCCCATTTTTTGGCCCTCCAAATATGTCGAGATTACTTGATCTGACGTTCTACAAAAGCTTTTTAGTAATTATCTTTTATTAGGATCAGGGGCGGATCTGTTGCTCACGGAGGGGAAGTTTCCATTTTTTTTTAAAGAGCCTACTTTTGCGAAGACACACAACAGCTAAGTTACAAAAAGGTTTAAAAAGAAAAGGATAAAGAGTGGAATAGGACACGCACACAATAAAAAAAATTAAATCCAAGAGTAAACCTCAATTTTACAAGCTCCTGCACTTTAATAGTCTTAAAGTTCAGAACCACATCCATGAAAAGCACACCAACAATTCAAAGAACACAATAATACTTAATCAGTAATCAATATGTCATAGATCATCACCTGGCTTATCATATAAATATATTCACAACAGAAACTGCTCTTGATACTTGTAGATCTGATCACAAACAATAAATAAATACATCGTCAGAGAACAGACATTAGAGAACAAGATGACGTGTTTTGGTGGTCAAATTGCTTCCCACTGAGCGGTTTTGTACTTAATATTTTCATGTCAATAAGAACACCCATATTAGGCCAACCAGCCAGGAGGATTTCCGGAAATCCCTGAAAGCCCCTCTAATCCTCCTCTGTGGATTAATGTTTTTAAGTGGAAGATATAATAATATAAAGATGAGGAAAATAAAAGAGAAAGCAAGAGAAGCAAGGTTAAGGTGGTATGGACATGTAACGAGGAAAGAAAATGGCAATATTTTGAAGGCAGTATGGCAGGCACCAGTGACAGGAAGGAGGAGTAGAGGACGACAAAAGCTTAGACTAAGGGACGTCATAGAACGAGACATAAAAGAAGTGAGACCGAGGGAAGGAGATTGGGGAGACCGAGTCAAGTGAAGAAAAAGGTGTCGAGCGGCCGACCTGACAAACGTCGGATTAAGGCCGAAGGAGAAGAAGTGGAAGATACAGTTTCAAATATAACTTGGTGAAGGACGAGCACCGGGAGCTTAGCTGGTAGAGTACAAGGCCATGATTGCTACTTGATTGCTACCATGGATCTTATATAATTGATACCAACTTTGACTTCTTAAAATCTTGTTCAGTTGTTTACCTAACACTTCTTTTTGTAGTACGTTTAATCCATCTTATGATAATTTTATGGTTTAATTCATGTGATGATCCACATGAATGATCATCAATTTATGATTATTATTGAACAACCTCTGATAATGTTTTTTTGAAAATTATGAACAATCCTAAACAACTGTTTATGTTGATAATAAAGAATCGTTATCAACGCATATATGAATAAATGTGATGAGCAAAAAAATAACTTAATCTTTGTTACATTTTGTGCAGAATTCAAAGTTGTAAAACCATTGTGTCAATCATTTTGCTTTTCCACATTCCACATATAATCTTCTTTTTTTCAAAGCAAGATGAACAAATTAAAGCTTTAAAATTTATAATCTTACTGAAAATGTAAGGCCTTTACCATTCAACCTCTGGTTTTAATATATGAAGGAACTTGAATAACCAATGGGCTTGAAAATTTACGTTACCTAGAATAAATGTCGGTTGAAATAAACAGCCTGGAGATCTTCTGAAAGCCAAAATTACTGCTGAAGACAACTCTTTCAATATTGGTACAACACAACATATATTGTTAAAAGAAAAGCAATTATTACTATCGTTTATTTAGGTCTAACTAAATTTTAATTTAACTTCGATAGAGGACCTAGACTTAAAAAGAATTTTCGATCATCATAGCCTGTCTTTGCAACCTAATGCCTAAAAGTTGAAGATTAGAAATTCAAACTTAAAGCAGGACTCTTTAATTTTACCCACATTACGGGGATATATAATATTCAATATATCTTTCTTTCTTTCTTTTTCTGCTGACATGTCCCTTGCTAGGGGTCGTCATAGCGAATGTGGCTTCTCCACATTCAATATATACCATTCAAAAATTTTAATTTTGCAGAAACCTGTCAAATGTGTAAATCGTGGCAAAAATTTAATTTTCAAGAAATTTGAAAATTTTCTCATTTTCTTTTTTCTCTGTCTCTGAGAAAACTGTTTCTCTGTCTTTTTTCTGTCTCTGTCTCTCTCTGTCTCTCTGTCTCTCCGTCTCTCTTTCTCTGTCTCCCCCCCCTCTCTTTCTCTCTCCCTCTCTCTCTCTCTCTGTATNCATGTCCCTTGCTAGGGGTCGTCATAGCGAATGTGGCTTCTCCACATTCAATATATACCATTCAAAAATTTTAATTTTGCAGAAACCTGTCAAATGTGTAAATCGTGGCAAAAATTTAATTTTCAAGAAATTTGAAAATTTTCTCATTTTCTTTTTTCTCTGTCTCTGAGAAAACTGTTTCTCTGTCTTTTTTCTGTCTCTGTCTCTCTCTGTCTCTCTGTCTCTCCGTCTCTCTTTCTCTGTCTCCCCCCCCTCTCTTTCTCTCTCCCTCTCTCTCTCTCTCTGTATATATATATATATATATATATATATATATATATATCCCTCTCTTTCTCTGCAAGCACATTGTAACTTAAATTGAATTGCTGCAGGATTCCTATTAATCAAAACAGAAATATTCCTGGTATGGCGTAGTAATTTTTAATCAGCGAGAGAACTAGAATAAGAGGAAAGGGATAATTGCTGGAAAAACTTGAACAGTTCATTATTTGGTGTGCCTTGGAATTCGAGCTTAGCTCTACTTTGACTTTTTATCATGATCAATAGCCTTCAATATTTAGTTTTGAAATGTTGTCGTAGTTGTCGTGTTTGCTGACAAGAGCCATTGCCAGCATAAATAATTATTATGTTGGCGATGGCTTGTGTAGGCAAACACGACAACCACGAAAACCACGACAACCACGACAATTGACAAGAAAAAACATAAAGCTTGTAATAACTGTATATTTGTAAAGAAATGTCTGGAAGGAAATTTGAGAAACATTACAGCTACTCTGACTTTTTATCATGATCAACAGTCTTCAATATTTAGTTAGGAAATGTGGTCGTAGTTGTCGTGTTTGCTGACAAGAGCCATCGCCAGCATAAATGATCATAATGTTGGTGATGGCTCGTGTCAGAACACACGACAACCACGACAATTGGCAAGAAAAAACATATAGCTTGTAATTACTGTATGCTTGTAAAGAAATGTCTGGAAGAAAATTTTAGAAACATTGGTTTAGAGATGATTTCAGATCATCAAAAGCAAACACGAGAAAGAATTATAATCATTTTACCAAAAATAAAACTAGAAGTTGCCAGAGGAGAGTCTTATTTTGAAGGTGCAATAGTTTTTTTGAAAGGGCTTTGTGCTATGCTGGACTGTGCAAAAATTAAGTCCTTCGTTTCCAGTCCTCAAATTATTCGTCTCTTTTGTGTGATGATTACTGCATATGGATTAATATTTTTGTATTTTCATACAGATGGTTTGTTTTGTTCAATGATACATGCCTTTGAATGATAGTATCATGTATTTGCTTTGTGAAATAAATGCACTCTCTTCTTAAACCAATCCTATCTTGTTTACCGCGTGGAGAAATCTGGATGATAGAACAATACAGCAAGATAGCTCCTTCTTCTTCATCTTTCAGTGCTCTCTGTTAGGGATCGCCACAGCGGATCATACGCCTCTATTTTTTGCGATCGGGAGAGTTTTTCCTTCTCACTCCCACCCCCTCATGTCCTCTTTTATTACACCCATGCAGCGTCTCCTTGGTTTTCCTCTCTTCCTTCTCCCGATATAATTCTCTTCCCTTCTAAGCAAATGACCATACCATCTCCGTCTTGCCTCTCTTTGCTTCTCGCTCAATTCCCCAACATGTGCTGTACCTCTGATGCATTCATTTCTGATTTGATCCAGGGGTGTGACTCCAAAGGCCCACCTCAGCATTCTCAATTCTTCCACCTCCAGCTCTGCTTTATGTTTCTTTGTTGTCGCTACTGACTCAAACCTATACAGTAGAGCTGGCCGTACTACCATCTAATATGCTTTTCCCTTCACTTTTATGTGGTAGTTTTCTGTCACAAAGTACGCCTGTTACTTTCCTCCATCCATCCCAACATGCTTTTATTCTCTTCTTAACTTCTATATCGCATCCTCCATCGCACTGTACTGTTGATCCCAGGTATTTGGAGTCTTCTGTCCTCGTTACAGCAAGACAGCTCCAATCATTTCTATTTTTATTTGTAATTTTTATACAAGATATAAAAACATCAACTATTTACAACAGTAAATAAATGTTATCAATGTTTGTCCTGTAAAGAAAAAGATAATAAATAACAAAAATAATAAAATTAAAAACATTATTTACATTTAAACAATAAAAACTAAACATTATAGTGTTCCTTGACTAGAACCTTAAAATCTGTAATTCTTGAAATTGCACAAATTTTAATGGCAACTATATAAAGCCCAGTCATATTGTTATTGGGCTGTTAAGGTGTTGATAATGTAGTGATTAATCTTTGAGGTGAAGTCGTAAGGGGCATGGACGAAGGACTTTAATTCTTTGCCAATGGTGGGTTTTAGCAAAGACACACCCTTACCTTGACTGTTTCTGAAGTCAGCTTGCATAGAAAATATCAATCATTTTGTTTCGATCTGCTAGTCACCAAAATTACATAAAATGTAAAATTTTAAAGAAAACCTTTAAATCAATAAAAAAAGTAATAGTAATGCTTATGTTGTCTGTTCTTCGTTTTGTTTTAAGTGTGAATAGTACCAAGCTGTGTTTGCATTGTCTTATCATCATAACTATTAATTATGTTTTTATTATTACTCCTGTGACTGTTTTAACAAATTTTAATTTCCTGGCTACTTTCTTTCTACAAATCTTGACAGTAATACAATTTACAGAGAACAATCCTGGTGACAAATATTTTAATTCTAAAGCCGTATAATCCAAACAATCTAACAAGAATTATTAGCTAGTTACAAAATTTCCATCGATATATTAGATATTCAGGTTTCCTCCCTTTTCTATAACACAACTTATGCCACTTAAATAATTTAACAATAATTGTAAGTGCAACAGATTTATCTGCCAAATAATTTGATTGTTCTATGAGAAATTCATTCAGGGTTTCCTGACGGGATAAATTTTGGACCAGTTGCTAGACCGATTACCCGAACAAAAACAGTATTCTTGCGCGTGGTCAGAAGTGGATCATTCTTCTTTTTATCATTACTATAATCTGCTATTTCCTCGACAAGTAATGAAATGTCACATAAAATAGCGAGAATTCGTGCAGTCCTTCTGAAGATGTCAATTTGTAGACTCAAGGAGGCTTTGAGAAATCTTAAGAAAAGGAGAGCCGGTTACTTTGAAGACGACTGAACAAAGATTCCATGACGAATCAACACACTAGCCCAACAGATTATTAGAGGAAATGCAAAAACAACTCTTAAATTAAAAGAAAGGGTTAAGCTGGAAACAACTGAAAGTGAATGTTACCATTATTTCTGAGCTACATTGCGGTATAGCCCCTCCAAAACAGTTTGAGGTACCCAAATAAATAAAATCATGAGACACCACCAGTGTTTTGGTTGATATTTACTGGAACGAAGAAATCCAAGTAAAACTATCAGGAACAACAAAAATGGAGAAATACTATCCAAGTAAAATTTAACAGTTCTTCAACAATGATTCAAATAATAGCAATTGTACAAGTCCACTACTGTATGTCTGACGATTCTAAAACTATTACGCTGAGACGATTCTATAACTCAGTTATTTCAGTACAACGAGAAAAATCCTGGCCAGAAAAGTGCCCAGGGCCTAAAAAATACACTCCTTACTTACACGCGACTGCGGTGGCATACGATAGCCTGCAAAAAAATTCTAAAAAAAAAAGAATACAAACTTTCTGACAAAATTTTCTTGAGGAAAGCCCTGTGTTTGTTTACATTTCCTGTACAAGCTCCAGGAAACCCCCAAAAAAGGGTCAGGGAGTAAATTTTACATCAGCGTAACACTGATTGGCTAAGAGTCTAAAGACTTGCACTGGATTGGCTGACAATACTAAAATTCAACATGGCTGCACAAATAAACATTCTGAATCACAACACCGACAGTGTACCGACTTTATCTGAGTTAAATTCTGCATTAATAGTGCTACATGGATATAATGTGAAAATACTAAGTTAAAATACAACAGTGAGTATAAGACTCCGTTTTCTATTATTATATTATGCTCTCGCCAATGAAAGTACATAAATGACATCGTCACGGTACGCCGATGATATGAACTAGTTAAATACAGATTAATATTATTATGTATCTTTACTGGTAATCGTAGTTATTAAAAATAAACTTTATACAAAGGAACATTATCTTAAAAAACTGTATTTTCTTCAGGGAGACTGCTGTCCATTTACTCACCAAGCGTGCCCCTGTGATCAAATAAATGTTGTTGTAAAAATTTTCAATGCTTCAAAGGGAGAATTATCAAACGGTCGTAGGAAGAAAAACGAATATTATCTCAAAAGAAAAGGGTACCAGCAATTGACCTCAAAAATGTCGTCCAATTAAGCTGGAACCCGTTATATTGAAGGTGATGATGTCACATGCATTTGCAAATTTTTAGTCCCCTGCAAGTTCACAGACGGGAAGCTCGGAAGGGTGGGGGGGAAACGGTCGCGAGTATTGGGGACAGTTCAACAGTCTTAATAGTTTATCTGTCATCTTAAACGATTTAAATAAAAACACCTTAGGAGAGGTACATTGATCTTTTAAACAAATTCCACCTCGTACCTCTAATATTGAAATGAAGAAACAGGCATCGAAAAGACGAGTTTGTCACCACTGGTGTTTAATATGGGCTCAAACACAATAATGAAAGCAATGGGTCAAAGCCAGATAAAATATAGCGCATATATGTTTGGTTGTACCATCTCCCCCCTTATCTGGTTTCAGTTTGTCGACGACACGACCGTCGTAAGCAGTCTGGGGTCCAACAACCATATGTTGTTAAACTTGTTTTACACTTAGTCTTGTTTCCTAATATGAATGGACTAATCTCGCCATCAAATCGTCCCATCCATAACGGGTGCAATTCCAGCAGTATACAATCTTGGGAGGAAGAGCCCCAACCGTAAAACGCGGACAACCATTTGTCAATCTGGAAGAGAAGTTTGGTTTTGACAGGAACAATATTCACTGAAACGGTGCAATAATGAAGGTAATGGAGAAACCATAGGTAAGAGAAACACTGATCGTTTACACTCAAGACACAAAATTGTTACCTCTAGGGTTCACATATCCAAAAAATTAAATGGGCAATGATAAAGGTTTATTTCCTATTACAATCTTGAAGATGCCTGGTTGAAACAGTCATATGAGAGTCTTTTTCTTCGATTTATTGTGAGGTGGCTCAACTTTCATTAAGAGCCAAAATCTGTAAGTTGAATCTCCTCATCAAAATATTAGGACTCAAGCTCACCATTTCTTTGCAAGTAAGCCAACAGCCGGAAATTTCCATACGACAAATACTCCGACAGTTAAAGGACAAGACCATAATATAATTGTACATAGAAACCCACAAGAAAAACATCAACTCAGACGAAACGATCGAAAATGAAAAAGACAACAATGGAGTACCTCGTGAGAAATGGAATTGAATTAAAAAATGCGGAACAAACTAAATGTTTGCCTCCTAACTCTGTGAACCATGAAGTATCACCTACTTTAATAGGAAACTGAACTCTTTGCCCAAAATTTGTTCTCGTCTTCTAAGGAGATCAGGGTTGGGAGCTAAAACTTGTCGAATTGCAGGAATATAGAACATCCGGTTACAAATACCTGAATTAATATGTGAAAGATAAAAGTAAATNGTACATAGAAACCCACAAGAAAAACATCAACTCAGACGAAACGATCGAAAATGAAAAAGACAACAATGGAGTACCTCGTGAGAAATGGAATTGAATTAAAAAATGCGGAACAAACTAAATGTTTGCCTCCTAACTCTGTGAACCATGAAGTATCACCTACTTTAATAGGAAACTGAACTCTTTGCCCAAAATTTGTTCTCGTCTTCTAAGGAGATCAGGGTTGGGAGCTAAAACTTGTCGAATTGCAGGAATATAGAACATCCGGTTACAAATACCTGAATTAATATGTGAAAGATAAAAGTAAATAAATAAATAAATAAATAAATATATATATATATATATATATATATATATATCAGACTCATTTTTATTGAGCATTCGTCTTTGATTTCTATTTCAGAGACTTGTTTAGATCTCTTAAAGAATTTAAGTCTTGAATTTAAAAAATTCTAACAAAATTTACAGACAGCAATCAGGTATTAGTATCACGAATATAATGGAAGACTCAAGAGTTGTACGTCACCGGAATTACTTCTCTTTGCATAAACGTAAACATTTAATTATCCATTAAATCACGTAAGAAAATGCTGTGCGAAATCGTAAATAAATATTTGAATTAAAATAAATTAAAACAAGGACTCTTAATAAAAGAGTTTGTAAACATCCTTTTTTCTTTAAAAAGGATGCTACAACCACATGTCACTTTCTCTTCTTTGTTTTTGTTGACACAAATAAATAAATAAATAAATGGTCATACTGGTTCGCAATCTCCCACTCACCCAGTAACTGACCTCCTATCGTAAGAACTATTCTCACCGTTTCTCACCGTAGCCGTTTAAATCCTTTCGGGTAATGGTAATTTTTTTGCCTGGCTCCTGACTCAATCAGCGCTCACCATCTAGCTCGATCATCTGCATCCACACCCTTCATGCCATATATTCTCATATCTGCTTGCAAAACATCTTTGCTGCCATGTTTTGGCTGCCCAGTTCTTCCTCTTGCCCCCTACTTTGATGCCGGTGACTCTCTTGATATCCTCCTGTTCCTCTCTCCGGCACTCATGGCCATACCACTCGAGTCTCCTCCGCATCAGTGTGCTTATCGGTTCCACCCCTGCAGGCTCCCTGATCTCATCATTTCTCCTATGCTCTTCAAGACTTATGGATATAGTGAAGCATTCTCATCTCGATGGTACTCATCCGATATCGTGTCCGCTATCGTATAAACTATGACCTGTATAAAAGATAGATGATTTAATGAATAAAATACATTCTGAAAAAGTCCAAATCTCACATAATAAAATGTACATTCTGTGTATACCTAAATATTTCTGGCTTATTTGCCAGCATTTTCTTTCATACACCTTCGGTATTATGTGTCCTTAATGTTTACTATATGTAAAGGTTTGTATCAATAAAAATTTGGATACAGCAAAATGAATGTTAAATCGCAAAGGATGGTTAGTAAGAGGAGATAAGAGAAAAAAATGAAGTCTTTTTGAAAATGTAAAGAAAATTATCATTTACTATCATTTTTTGTGTTTTATGTCACTCTGATCATTTTGAAACTCATGATCTAGTCCCGTGCTATAAATATTGCTTTCGTCGGAAATGAATGATTGCTGCTTGCATTTGTTTTGAGTTGTGTATTAATTGTATATCTTATTTTCAGACACACACATACATACATACATACATACATACATACATACATACTGTCGGCCCAGCAGCATAGTGAGCAGATAGAACTATATCAAATCCGATTTCATACTGACCTTTTAATGAAATTATCTGTATTCATTCAGCATTTAACAATCATCAATAAAATGGGCATTTAATGACTTATAATCCTTTCAAAGTGTTCACTTGACTTAAGTACTTTATCATTCAGTACTTCTATTGTTAAGGTAACAATAACGCAAAAAGTACTGGTAACACAGAACACTATTTCATGCTTTTGTTTTTTAGCAAGGTCACAATAACGTTTGGTGAAAAAATCTGCAGAGGTTTGTGTAACAGCATTTGGCGGAAAGCCAGGATTACCTGTATCTCTTAATGTAGGCATCTATATTTTTTTATTAAATAAAGAATGGAAGACTATATTGATTAAAAGTCAAATGTGTTGTTAGATATCAGAATTGATTTAATTCGATCACATTTTCTAATAGCAATATAGTCATATCATAAAAAGCTGAAGTCAACAAAACAAGTATTATTGTCTATTTATACAGCCACAGCAAAAAAAGTCTAGTTCATTTCCTCAAGAATGAAGTTTTTCAGTCACTAGTAAAAAATAATCTTACCTTGATATTTGATTTACTTGATGTCATAACCGCAGACACATATCATTATTATCAACAATATGTTGATATATATAAACGTAAACTAATATTATATTTCGTGCAAGCATTTTTACAAATTAAAACAGGTGTTCATTTATTATTCAAGAAAAAAGAGGATTTGATTGAAGACTCAAAGTATGATAAAACCACAAAATACTACTTTAATACAATAAAGGTAGGCACCCATCTGGTTGCTTAGTGGGAAACGGCATCAAGAGGGTAAAAAATAATTTATCTTTTAAAAAAAAGCCATCCAGACTATAAACACATGCTGAGAGAGCAATGCATCTTCAACAGTGCTTTATAGAAATGTTGTGGAATTCTTACCCAGCCAATTGGAAACTTCGAAGGGTTCACAATAATACGTTTTGTTTTTACAAAACCCAGTTCAATGCAAAGCTCTTGCATTTGCACATGAGATGTTAATCGTTTCTGTTTCGGAGAATGGTGTGTGAGCTAAGATTTTTAAAAGCATTATTTTACAGGATTGCGTTAAGGTAGCCTGGTAATTTATCTGCCAATGGCAGAGCGCAAACCCCGTGCAATATAATCCCTTCCATTTTTGATGACTTTGTGTCAACCTAGTCATTGATTTGCTGTTTTTAAAAGGGTGCCGAAGTGAACTGTTTTTCATCCACTTGTCATTATGTCGACCTGTACTGTTTTGATCAGACACCAAGCCATAAATAAATAAATAAATGAGTGTGTGTGTATACTCAATCTGCAGACAGTACCGTTTCGCCCTTTGTGGGCTCATCAGTGCAGCACAGAGCTTGTGGGACATAACTCTCTGGCCATATTGCCGGAGCAAACACAGCTTAAAGAGTTACTGTGGGATCCTGTCAGAGTGCTCAAACTACGCATGCGCAGTGAGCATTGCATTACGCTAACAACAGGTCCACAAATCTCAGATAGAGTGCTCAACCAAACTTTCGTAAGGGAGCGTAATATATATATATATATATATATATATATATATATAAACAGTTTTTGTTTAGCTGACGATTTTTGTTTATAATAACTGAGTTTTGTTGATTTTTTTTTTCGTTCACCATGTGATAGCTCCAATATTCTTATATTGTGCGCACTGTCTATAGCTAATAATTACTTCGATACTGGTATATATAGAAACTGATCGCCGGTTGAAAAGTGCTTATCTTGTATCCTTGGTTGGTACCTCATCCACAACGTAACTGCTTTTTAAAAGCCCTCACTGCAACGTGGATTATTCTGGTTTGGTGCAGGTTTGTTCCGTAACCGAACAGAACAGCTCAGAGGATTAAACCTTAGACAAAACGTCAATCTTTGGAATCTTGGGAGCTAGTGTGTTAGAGTTTCCGTTACAAACAAACTGTCGGCCGTCAGCTAAAGCTGAAGAAGGAGAGGTCGTTACTTACAGTCAAAAAATATAATATGCAAGCAGGAAAAGGGAGGAAACCAACTTAATGTAAAACTCTATATTTTTAGCTTTTTAGATTGATGACTCTATGGAGTGAAAATTTATAAGTTGGGTCAACATGTAACAGACTGCACATGATTTGGAATTCTTGCTTACGAATATAGATTAAGATGACCCTGCTAATAGCAGTAGTAGAAGAGAGTGTTCTGCTACAGGCTGTGAAGCATGGACCTTCACCAAAGCTGAAGAGGAAATGCCAGATGGGGCTTAGACTCGAAGGCTGCGAAACAGAACTAAACAACTACGGAAGAGATTATATCAGTAATTTCGAGCTGCAAAGACTTCTTTCAGCCAAGATCAAGGCAAGTAGAAAGAGCTTACTGAACACTGGCTAAGACATTAACAAAAAGAAAAAATAAAACATTTTGCTATAGGGGCTGACCATGGGAAGAATAGACGGACGAAGACAGAAAGAGACGGATCGACACGCTTTGGCGATACCAGTCTTTTTCTGCTTTGAGATAATCGAATGTTGCTAATTCAGATTACGTCATTTGGTGTCACTTTATTAACTGAAACTGGCCAAGTAAACACTACGATTATGGATAGGGTCGCTTTTTATATGTTTCAAGTCGGTATTCAACTGAAGTAAGTGATTGCTTCCTTAATTTAGAAACTATGCCACTTAAAAAAACATTTGAAACCATCTGCTTTTAAATTTGTAAATCTTAAATTTCTTAATTTAAGTCTCAAGCAATGTTACGCACTCTGGTTCCATATTTTTCTATGCCAGCCCTCCTATATCCGTTGTCACTTTCACAATGAACATTGGAATCCCTTTCATTTCACAACTTTTTACTACCAGTTGTCTTATCAAATTCCTCATTTACATGTTTCTAGAACTAAATCTTCGTGGCTTCTTGACATTCAAGCTCCACGAAATTTATGCACTCAAAATGTTTCACAATTTTCCCCTCTATATGAGCTCTTATCCAACAGATTCTACTTGATCTCTGCTTTACAACTCCGACATTAAGGGTGATTCTATAGCATTTTCAGTCTTAAGGAGCAGTACAATAAAACTTAATTACTTATTTGTCAAGTCTCAGGGTTTTAACAAAGATAAATTCACACAATGACAAATAATAATTATATAGTGTGCAGTGTAGCTTAATATATTCCTCTAATAGTTAAGCTTTGCCATGATAATGTGGTTAGCTCTGCTCAAATATTGATTTTTGGCCTATTTTAACATTGAATAGCCTTTTGTACTTGTCTCAAAATAGGATCGGGTTATTTGGAAGAGTCTGAGTTGAAATTGTTATTGAGTATTTATTAAGCATTTAATTTACAAAATTAATACAAGTAAAATATGTATACCGAGTACAGTATTCCTGATTGTGACACTAGCTTCTTTTCATCATCTTCACAGTACGTTGCAGGAGGCAAAAAATTTGATATGTACAATAATTACTGTTTATCATTGGAGAGTATTCTCTGTATACCCTCTTTTTTATGCCTTCTATTGTATATTAGACTCAAAATATCTTATAAGTACAGTTTCAGTACTTATCTAGTTTTGTAACAAGATTGAAAATCAAAATTATATTCTTATTATGCTGTCTTGTTATTTTTTCAAATCTATTTCTTTCTTGTAATTACTTTTTTCTTAGAGGAATCAGGCTTACATTCAACACCTTCATCATTTCATGCAGGTATATTAAATTGGCGTTTTTCGACCCAATTTTTTCAAAATTGGCTTTTTCTGAAATCTTTTTTCATTAAATTTGAATTTGGCTTGGATCAATTATTTGGCAAATTTTTTACTTTTTCCCGCTACAGTGAAACATTTTGTTTACTGTCGGCGGCAGTTTGATTGTGATAAGTCTGTGATGATTGATTGTCACTAGCTTAAACTGTTTGGCCTTATAGAAACCCAGATGACCTTCTCGCCTTTGACTTTGTAGTGTTTTCACATTTGACTTTGTAGTGTTTTCACATGTAAAAACACTGCAAAGTTGCTTTGTCATTATATACTACGCTTTTCTCTATGTCCTGTATAATTATCTCCTCTTCTTGTAAAATGAATATTTTTTGATGGCATGTTTTATTGTTGTTTTGAAAAAAGCACGTGTTTTCTTTAGTTGTCCTGTCCTACTTGTTTTCATTGAAGATTGTAAGCAGTAGATAATTTTCATAATGGCGAAGTGGAAGGGTTTTTATGGGAGTGGAAAAAAGGATTTTAAGGCTTGGAAAGCGAAAGATATTTGCGTCCCGTGAATACATACTGTGCGTACTGTGAATACATTTTGCAAATTATTCCATCAAGCAATTTTCATTGAATCAAAGTCATGGAAAAATTACAAAGGAGCAAAGCATCTAAAAAGGATGAGTACAGGTAATTCCACCATACTATTGCCTTTTATTAGAATTCAAAACAAGTGAAAAGAACCAAGCAAGCAAGTTAAGAAATTTGAAATTGAAATAGCAGTAAGAAATTCATGTCATAATGCTTCGTTATTCGAGTAACAACTTGGAAAGGAATGCACATGAACTTGTATTTCATCTCTTATAGCTTATCGATGCCCATCCAAGTATATAGAATATTTTTGCGAGGTGTTTTCACGCTTGTTACTGTTACAAGGCTGCGGAATACTATCTGGACTTAAACCTTTTCTATCAAATAATTTAGTGACAAAACTTTATTAAAAATTTCTGGCAGATTGCATTTCTGTTATTTGAATTATATCCTATAGACATTTAAAACAATTGGTCTGATGTGTGTCCTTACATAAATTCAAACGTCAAAATGTGTTTTTGAATTGCTATCTTGCGCTTGGATGCCCTGTGAGGATATTAGTAAAACATTAGCTTAAAAAATGTTTCGATTTAAGACTTTTTTATATTTATCAATGTTTTAACCTGATACTTTACTCAATTAATCTTTCGGGTTGCTTTGGAATTCTTTCAGTGAAAATTATCAAAGGTCCAGCTTGGCTCTTTCGAACTTTAACCTAATACTTTACTCAATTAATGATATGGGTTATTTTGCAATTCTTTCAGTGAAAATTATTATACTTCTAGCTTGACTCTTTCGAGCAACCTATAGAGACATTATGTAGAAAAGGACCCTTGAATCCAAAATTATTGTTAAAAAATTACTATTGACTCTCTTTATTTATTAATAGTTTATATTTGTTGATTGCTGAAAAATCAGATATCTAAGAAATTAATTTTAAAGGGTTGTCCATAGAAAACTTCAAAAGTCCAAATAGACCAACTTGAAAAAAGATTGTTGTTGCTCTGAGAAGCTTAAATNCTTGACTCTTTCGAGCAACCTATAGAGACATTATGTAGAAAAGGACCCTTGAATCCAAAATTATTGTTAAAAAATTACTATTGACTCTCTTTATTTATTAATAGTTTATATTTGTTGATTGCTGAAAAATCAGATATCTAAGAAATTAATTTTAAAGGGTTGTCCATAGAAAACTTCAAAAGTCCAAATAGACCAACTTGAAAAAAGATTGTTGTTGCTCTGAGAAGCTTAAATCGATATCTCAGTCGTTTAATTTTGTAAGTTCTCTCATTGTTTTTTATCGGTCAGGGGACAGTTTCATACCTCTTTTTTTGTATATTTTATCTATTTATCCTATGTTTTAATATCTATCTATTAGTTCCTTTATTCCTGTATACTTGAATTGGTTAGTCGTGGTAAGATGATCACATCTTAGACTTCCTGTACCGGATCAAGCTTCCTGGAAACCAGAAAACGTCATATCTAATCTATTTTTGCAATGACCATTTGTAAAGGTATTTTTTTTCTACTTTAGATAAGAAGTGCTTCCCTTTTTATCTTAAAATCTCCACATTTTTATGGGAACCTATGATAGCTCACTCTAGGACCAACGTCTCCTGACTTCAGCCACGTTTGTTGTTTTTCATGATTAATTATGTGATTTATGAGGGCTGACGTTAAAAATGTTAACTATTTTCCCCAAGAAACATAGATAAGCCATTCAATATGGTTCAAACGCTTAAAAAAAACTCACAAAAATTATTACAGTAATGGTGGCCAATCAAGCTTTGATTTTGAAAGAAAATGCATGACTCTCACATAGAATAGGGATTAGGAAAAAAGGGCTCACTTTTACTCGTGACTGAAGCTCACAAGCCAGTCTTGATGTGTGGAGAAACGAGAATTAAACAGAAATATTTTTTTGCACAGTACGACTACTTTTTACAAATTTGTCAAAGTCTTATTCATTGGAAAGAGAGAGGAAAGAAGAAAGAAAGAACCAAAGAGAGTATACTGTTCAGTAATTAATTACACCAATAACCTAGGATCAAATCAAGAAAGACCTGAAGTTTTTCACTTTCAAGAACGTTTTCTTATTGCCAAGCTTAATATAAGCAGCAGCGGCTGAGTGGTTGAAGATTAACTTTCCATAGGAGAGACTTCCTGTTTGAGCCTTTGCTCCTTTGCTGGAAATAAAAAGCCCATTTTTTCTCTCTCTGTTTTACATGAGGAATTATAACGTTTGTACGTATTGTTACTAGCAATCCTAATTCCAAACTTCAATCCCTTTTTTTCTGATCCACAATTCTGTTGTGTAAAATTACCTTGATGTCTTCAATTTTACTTCTGTATTATTGTCAAATTCTACTATACTAACACATATATACTACATCGTACACTTTAATTTTCTATACGTTTTACATAATTGCAAAAAAAATTTGAAATTTACTTTTGTATTCTAAAAAGAGGTGTAAAGGTCGCTTGACCTATTTTGTTCAGTCAACAACCATAGAAGTCCTAACGAGTATTAAATAATCAAATATTAATTTTGAATTAAAAACTTTTAAATGCCTCCTTGTGCCGGTAAACTGGTATTCAGATGAATTTAAGTTGTAATTAACACAGCGAGTTATTTCCGTACCAAAAAATTGAACAGATTTGTCAGTAACAATAGAAAATATATATGCTACGTTTTAGTCGATAAGTTTTTGACATCATTAAATTGGAAATGCAGAATGGAAATCAGGTCAAGCTTACTTCACTTAAATCTTTACCTGTTTTGTTAAATTTTACGTTTCTGTTAAATTCGTTGGATTAAAGAATAATTTTGGTTTGATGATTTAGAATAAATAACATAGTTTGACGTACTAAGAAAAGGCTCTACATTTTACTAATGCTTTTTCGTTTCCCTTTTTTTAACAGAATATCTTGTTTGAACACTGAGTTGTCAATAGCTTAGGCAGCTGATTTTTTTATCAAAATAAACTAACCAACAGTTCTTTTATACGGTTGTGAAACAGGCAGGCAGTATGCAGGAATATGGAGGAGAAAATAAAATCTTGAGAACTATGGTTTTTTAAACGTATGCTGAGAGTATCATTGTTGAACAGGCAAAGCACTGAAATTGTTTTAGACAGGGCTGGAGCACATAGAAGTCTAATCAACGTGATTACAAAGCGGCAAATGTCTTTTTTTGGTCATATATGTAGAAAAGAAAAGCGTGAAGATTTAGTTAGCACTGGAAAGATTGAAGGAAAAAGAGTTGATGGTAGACAGCGACAAGGCTATATGGCTAGCATGAGGAGAAGAATTGGTCAATCTTGGTCAGGAAGTGAAATCATCCAACATACAAAGGACAGAAACATTTGGGGGATCATGATCGTCAATGTCGATAGACTGGACACGTAGATAGATAGAAACAAACCAAATAAATCGACACTATCTGTTGTATCCATTCCATGAAAATATATTTGTAACCATGCTAGCTTCACCTTGCTTTTCTTGTCCATTCGAATAATATGTTTTGCGTTATTTTTTAACTCAAAGTTTACCCACTGCATTTGAGGGTATTTTTACATATTTGGAAGGTTAACGGTGCTACTCTTGTTTTACTTAATAGTGAAAGATATTCAACCATACCCGTGTAATATAAATGGAGAGAGTATCCTGCGAGCCTCTGCTTCACTCTTTGTCGCAAGAGTACTAAAATGTAAGGTATGTAAGGTATTGTCGTTTTTATCTGAATGATGGATTTTTCAGGCATTATAATACCTGATCAATAGTCTGCCTAGCAAAAATTATTAGAAAAACTTAAAACTTAAAGAATTTACTAACAAAACTCAAAAAATGAAGTAAATTTTGGAAAACATTTCAACACAGGGAATGCCATGGTATAAAAGAATATTATAAATTATTTGATCTGAAATGAGTTGGGATGTTGACAAATATATATTGGACTTATTTGAAGACACAGAAATATTAAAAACAGGTGAAAAACATTATTCTCTTCATGAAGTCAATTGCGGGAAGGTCCATGACATAAATACGAAGATCTGATAAAGCAAAGTGGACACAACGAGAAAAACAAAGGTACAAGCAAACAATCGAGGACATAATTGAGAATAAATATATATATCCTGCTAAAACATATATGCTTCAAGAAATAGTGATCGGTCAGTTTGTGCAGCTGTAATAACTTTAACACATAACTAATTTCATCTATCCCTGTCCTTGCCAATAATTTTAATCTGTCCAGGTGAGATGTTGACTTAAACATGTTGACTTAAGCATGTTGAAGCAATGAGATGCTTTGAGATCTTTATTGATGGTAACTGGTAAACACAAGTTTTGGTGAACTTTGAAATCTTTCCATCATAAGTAATACAAAATAGTCTTTCGTAGAGTTGTTATGGAAAAACGAATAATATAAGTACAGAATCTTGATCTATTGCACAGAATGGTTAAAATGAGTGGCTGATGCAATCGATGTTTCTAGTAACTGGAGGAAATTAGATTCGAGGGACAGATGGCAGCTATTGTCCATGAAAGCTATACATATTTTGCGCCTTCTGAGCTTTAAATACCCAAGTTTGGCTGTGGCACATGAGATTTCCTTTGCTTAAGTAATGTATGTAATTCTTCACATTATGTCATGCTGTTTATATCATATATAAGTTTACACCCATGTTTTCTCTTATTCTCTTTTTCCTAGTCTATAGAATACTGGTAGTATTTAAACTGATGTAGTTAGTTAGTTTAGGTGAAGAGTATCTTCATCTTCACGTAGTTGAGAACCACGCATTTTCGTACAGCACCATTTCTCACAAACTTGTCAGACCATTTAAAACCGTATATTCCGTTTTCCTGTTATCTATTTCAAGATTAGATTTACTGAAGTTGAATATTCTGTCTATTTTTCCCTTTTGGAAGATCAATAATAAAGTCTGCATCATCTGCATCATCTGTATAAACACATTTCTCGCTTAAAGTTTTACTTAAGCTGGCTGCATACGAATGTTCATTGCCAATTTCCTAAATATCTATTTTATTTCTTAATGATGGTAAAAGCTCTTTCTAGATAGCTTGTAAACTAAATTTCACTGAGTCCATCAAATCAAAGACAGCCAATGCTCATGTCGAATCTATTGGAGATATTTGCCGGCGTTTAAATGTTAAATGCTCATGTCGAATCCAATGGAGATATATGCCGGCGTTTAAATATTAAGTGCGTTGTTACTTAAGAGACTCTTTATTACAAAACTTTGATCTTCTTTGAAAAACGATTCAATTAAGTCAATCAAAGTTGTTCTTGTGATAGTATCAAGAGCAGATGACATGTCGTTTTCATTAACAAATGTCTCTTCCTGAGACTTTCAAAGAAATGGAGGCACCAAAAATATTAAATGTTTTTCTACCTGGTGATTTGCACTTTGAGAATATAACAATAATGTGTTGAGTTGGGTTTGCATTCTGGAAAGAATAATGTTTGATTGCAGTTTGCAAAACATCGTCAGAAATCTAACTGGCAGAAGGATTTTGTTGCAACTTAGGTTCACTGGGTTTTTATAAAGCAGTCAATAGATTTTCATTTAAATGATGGAGTTTTACAAAGATGTTGTTTAGATTTTCTTTTAGTAGATTATGGAGTTCTGATATTGTATACTTTAGGAATTTAGGTGTAATTTCGTCATATTAAAGAACAAGGTTGTTGTGAAACTTACTGCTTCATTTCTTCCTTTTGTCCAACTGTGTTTTTTTGTAATGACAGTGGTGTTCAGATGATGGTGATATGTATACTTTATTATTGTGATTTAAATAATATCTAAAATATTCTCTTATGTTGATATAGATTGTGTTTGATTTAGATATGTTTATGTCATCTTGATTGTCCTATTCAGTGCTTAAAGTTGTTAAAGCGATTATTATATATCGCGTTGACTTATTTATTCAAAGCATAATTTTCATTTTTATTTAGGATGTTGGGTAGATCGTAAAATAAATGATCCAGTTTGATTGGTTGATTCAGTCGTAAAAGTAAATAGTATGTGTGTTGCTAATTTTGAGACATGCATCTTTCGACATTTTGATAAACCTTTTATAACAGGGATGTGCAGCCGATGATTTTCGGGTTTTATTCCAGCAACCGAGAATTTTGTGTGCTGCTCCAATGATACTGAAGTATACTTTCCAAGTTTTCAGTAGCCATTTTGCTGAAATGATATTCTAGTGGTGGTCGATAGCTTTTCTGCATTTCTTTTTATTTAACAAGTACATGGATGTTGTGTTAGTGCATACTATTTGTTGATTATTTTATAAATTCTGTATTCTTCATTTGTTATTTTGCAGATAACCTTTGGGAGCCAAGACGATGTTTCCATTCTATCAAAACGCTTAGAATTACTAAGCGTAAATTTCATTTTGTAGCGGTATAAGATGTAGTCAAGTTGGTTGGAAATTGTTCAAGTTTTATTGGATTTTTTTATGAACTCCTTTTAGCACTATTGATATATTGTTATTTACTTAGAAATCTAGGCAGTTTTAATAAGACAAGTTAGTCATTCAGTCGGCAGAAGGCTATCTCTGTTTGATACATACTAGAACTTTTAATTATAATTTTTAATTTTAGCTGAAACGAATAATCAATTATATTATATTCCTCTGTCTCTTCCAAAAATATCAATTTATGATCATTGCTGCATTTTTCTGAACGTTCTTTGAGCTTACTTTTCTGAAAAGCACAGATTTATTCTCTCACGTGTTATTTGCTATTGTCTGTAATCTCTTGCCTATTCCTCTCACGTTGCTCATTGCTAGAATAAACACTTTTATCTTAATATTGGCGGTTTGCGATGGATGTTGCACCTGTTATATGGCTTTGCCAGCTCTCTGCTGTTCGTTTCCTACTCTCTTATCTTGAAAATGAAGCAATAAACCTTTAGATTAGTTTTTGTAGCTTTAAATAAGAAGCGAATAGCTGGTTTCAAATCTTAGTCGTTTGGTTATATATATAGATAGTATAAGTAGCATTTGCTTACAACTTTGTACAGGACGATATAGAGCTCGTAAGTATATCTTCTCTCCATATAAAAAAGTATGTCTTTTTGTTTGTTTGTTTGTTTGAAGTAAATTTATGAGAAAAATACTGAACCTACGAAGCTGAAATTTAAAGTGTAAGTCTATCTTTATCCGATAAAGTATCTGAGATATAAAAGGCTGACATCGGAGGTAATATTCTGGGGCGTTAGGGGGCAGCCAACTCCATTTTCAAGGTGAAGGACACCTTCAATCAATTCCAAAACCAAAAAATAAAACAATTTAAAAACTATTTTTGAAATTGAGAAATTTTATTGATTACAAAGAAATTTCCTTGACCGTACAAGTTTTCTAACATTATCTTTAGTAATATTACCAAAGTTTAAATTACCTATTATATCTATAGTACTCCCCAAGTGTCAAGGTAGTTGCAGTTCTTTGAACTGAAATGGTCTACCATCACATTTCTAATACCTTACAATTATCTTGATAGGGCCTTTTTAGCTTACTAAATTGCACTTTTTTACCCGAGCAACGCCGGATACTTCTTCTAGTCGAGATATATATATATATATATATATATATATATAAAAATCCGGTATAGTATACAAAATAGGAAGTTGATGGTCTGTTTGTTTGCCTCTATTGTAATGCGTAGTCCGTTGTCGTGAACGTCAAATGTGTTGTCTCCCTTCTTTTGCCATGGTTGTCCGTTGTATGTTAGGGTATCAACTTCCTTGACGTCACCCTCAACCTACACAATGGAACCTACAAACCCTTTATGGAACATGACACTACACTCCAGTACGTTCATCGAGAAAGCAACCACCCACCAGTAACTACTAAAAACATACCAGACGGCATCAACAGACGACTCTCGTTACTTTCATCCGACAAAGCATCTTTCAAACAAGCAGCACCTCCATACCAAAAAGCACTAGACGACAGTGGATACAAATACAAACTGCACTACGAACCGACCCCAAATACCAGACGTAGAAACAGAAAACGAAACAATATACTTTGGTACAACCCGCCATACAGCAAAAATGTCAGCACAAGTATCGGACACAGATTCATCACCCTAATCGACAAACACTTCCCTAAAGACCACATACTACGCAAAATCTTTAACCGAAACAACATCAAAATTAGTTACAGCTGTATGAACAACACAAAACAAATCATCGACATCCACAACAAACGCATTCTTAACTCACAAAAGCCAAACGACACCGCTACAAACAGTACTAAGAACAAAAAAACATGCAACTGCCGACAAAACAACACATGCCCACTTAACGGCAACTGTCTACAAAAATCGGTTGTCTACCAAGCAATCGTAATACGCAAAGACAACAACACCACCGAAACATACATAGGACTCACAGAAAACGAATTCAAAACCAGGTACAGGAGTCACATCGCATCTTTTCGACACAAAAAATACAGAAACTCGACGGAACTCAGCAAGTACATCTGGACATTAAAAGACAGAAATATAGACCATACAATGTCTTGGAGAATCCTTTCAACAAACCGACCCTACAATAACACAAACAAAAGATGCAACCTCTGCATCAAAGAAAAATACCTAATAATCTACCGCCCACAATTAGCCACTTTGAACAAAAGAAACGAACTTGTATCTTCTTGCCGCCATAGAAAAAAACTTTTGTTAATCAACACTTAAGCGTACCAACACCAGTTGTAAATAAGATAGATAAAGCGCTACTGGAATATTTTTATTTGTACATTTCCTGACGAGTGAGTAAAATCACGAAACAGGCTTGTCGAAATGGATAGTGTAGTTTTTTTATTCTTTCCAACTTATTATATCTCTTTTATTACGCTCTGCATTTATGTATCGAGCATTCTAATACGGTTAACCGAATCGAATGTACCATATATATATATATATATATATATATATATAATTAAAAATAAAGGTTTAGATAGATTTGATAGATGTTGAAAAACCCTACCGAATATTCTTACCTTAGTCCTTTGCAAGTCCCTTTTGAAGTGATATATAATAGAAACACTACCTGTGTAAAAGGCTTAGCTAGTTGTTCCACATAAAATGCAGAAATAGACTATGATTAGGTCATGTCGAAATTCTTATGCATTGTCTCAAATAATTGGGTCATCCTATGAACAATTGACAGCACCTTGACATAATATACAACTTATATATAATATAATGATACATAACAGCGATACGTTTCTGTGTAAAAGCCTGTTTTACTGCTAGCTACTAAAACATAGAGGAAACAATCAACAATTTAACCAAAAGCAAAACTTATACAAGACGTATGATCAATGTAAATAAAAACAAAGGTCTGAGGGTCAATGACAAAAATGACAATGAACTAGACCTATATTCAAGATCCTTTAAGATGGACATACGTATACACTGAATCCTAAATGCAGAATAAGGGACCAGGAGAGCGTAATAAATAACTCTACTGACACTTTGTTTAGTAACTAATGCATTTGGAACTTTGGTGTTACTTACAATGAAGTCTCTCGTAAAGAATTGTAACAAACAGATAGGTTCGTCGATAACGTCATCCTGTTGTTTAACTGAAACTATGCATACAGATCGGGCATGTAGTTCCAAGAGAACACAATAACAACTAAAGAACTGCATAAACCTGACACTCCAGGAAAACAGATAATAACCACAAATATAAGTAGTATAATGGAGCACAAAACAGTAAGAAGAGAAGATTATGAAAATTCAATGGAAATTCAGCAAATCTTAGGGCAAAGAAAAGTGAAATATAAAAGATACTAGTAAAGAGCCTTAGGTATAAAAATAGGCGAAAATATATAGTTGTGGTAAAGCAGCAAAATATATTTTCTTTTAACAAATAACCCATTTAATCCTACTTGATATACTGCAAAATTTTACATACATCAGAAGGAAGACGTGAAGGAAGGAGAAGGGAGGAGAAGGAAGAGTATGATATACGGCTACAGGCCCGACATTTCCGGGTGGCCATGGGGGCCATGGCCCCCTACTTTTTTCACAGCAATGAAACTTGATTCGTATTATTTTATGAGCAGCTTTAGTAATAATATATAATTTCCATGTTTATGAAACAGTGTACATCAATTGAGCAGCTTTAGATCAATAAAATATGATAATGAATATAATAAGCAATTGTCCTCCTTAGTCACTATATTAAGTGGCTCCTCCACTTTTAAAATCGATCTTTCGGCCCTGGGCTATTATAGAAAAACGTTCCATATTATCCCTCTTGTCGGGTAGCAGATCTGTGCATACGTAAGAAAACAGCAAAAAGTGCTTACACTCCATTAAAGATAGTGATAGATTTTTATCTTAATATTTATCCATGACGTCTCGTGCATTTTTGCATGTGTATTCCTTCTTATAGTATTTCAATTACTAACAAAATTAAAATTATATTAATTAGAAACCCCAGTACCAAATATACGCCTTTCAGAAAATCGGAAGTGCAAATTAACTCGTGTGTTTGAGCCCTGTTGGCATTTAAATGAAAAAGAAAAAGTTTAATCAGGGAAATGCTCCAACGACACTTCTGTGAAAAAAAACCTGTGGAAAAATTGAATACTGAATACTTATATCTACCATCCATACTGCGAAAAAAAATATATGTGGAGGTAATCTAGAAATAAAAGCCTTCACTTTCTCTGTGGTGTGAGGAGATAAATTCTGGAAAAGTTAGAGAGGGAATTAAATACAATGTAAAACCCCAAAACCTAGTTTGATGTTATCTTAAGCACTACGTATTATAAGGAATCCATGATTAAGATGATTTACAAGAATTTTATGACCGTTGAGGATAAAAATATACCGACCTACTGTGCTCAAATGCTATTTAGGTTAAAGGCTTATTATTGAAAACCAGCAAAGGAGCGATTGCCTTACAGGTATAAACAAAGAACGTTCAATTTTAGAGTACCTAGTATTTGGAATTTCAATGTATGGCAATACGAGAAGTTGAATCATTGTTAAATCTCTCTTTATTAATGTTGTCCGACTACTTTGCTAATATCCCAAAACACATATTTTTTAACGCAGGAGCACCTTTAAATATTAATGCCTCTCATTTAATAATTTATAAAACTTTTGAAAATCACTTTTAAAAAAGCCTGAAAATATTCCTTGTACCGCTCTATCATTCTAGTCACAAACATACACACAAACACACACATATAAATATATCAGGGGTGGCAAAAAATGTCAAACACTATTATGTTTACGAAAACAGGCTGAGGCATTTAAAGCCGCATTCACACATCCACACATCCACATATCCACACATCCACTAGAAAACGAGAGCCATTGAAACCATAAGTACCCTTTTGAACAAATAAAAGAAGTACCTTTCTTAATTGTTTAAAGATCATGAAACAAACTTTCTGGAAAATCTTTCGAGACAATTTTTCTCATTTCATTTAAATTTAGTTACAATGATGAAGAGTTGCTGTTTTTCAGTCTGAAGCATGGGAGACCTTGAAGAACATAATACTTGTTTTGTACGATAAAAGCTCGATGAAAAATGGACACTTTTTTACGAAGTTACAGTTTCAATCTCAGTAGGTGTCATTGTACAAAGTAATGCATCAGCTACACCTGTTTTTGTTTTCACCGTCAGGATATTTAGAATACTCAGCATTCCTTCCTTGATATTTTACCCTACGTGAACATTCGGTTTCGACTTTCGAACTCATGCTAATCTTCTGCGTCATTACCTAGCTGCTCTTGGTTTTCTTATCTGTCATTACAACAACACTGACCATCGAGCCTTGTTCAATTTTACTCATATGCGAGGAACAAAGCCTTTCCCTTGAAAAAGTGCTTGGGTGGGTAAGGTTTATCCAGTTAAAATTGTCAAGGCTTTCGAATCTTTAAGCCAAACGTTTGGTAAACACTATTGATATTTGCATTGATACAGCTGTCATTGACTGTTTTCAATCATCTGCACATCCAGTGGTTGGTCTTTCTGCACCTTTCCAACCTAGACGTATCTGCCCAGATTTTCTACAAAATTAACTCTGGCAGAAACCGAAAAAAATCATCAAGTAACGACATGAATTGGGTTAAATCCAATGTTGGCTTCTGCATAACAGTAATCATGGGTGTAAAATGCTTTCCATACAGTTTCAATAAACATAAAAGATAGACATTCTGAATGTTAATAATAAGGCCTGTCGCACTGTCTTGTGTATCAGTTTCCCCTGTTTGATGAATAGAATTAACATACAAGACAGTATCAAGAGTTTCGTTGAATAAATCTCTTGCAACTATTTCTGTCTCAAGTAATTCATCTAGTTTCTCTTGGCATTGGTAGATTTTGTTCAAGACGAGATATTTGCTTGTTACTATTCCTGAAGAAAGAGACCAGTTTGTGGCTTATTTTAAAGAAAAGAGCGCCTTTGTTTAATTTTATTTGCAGTGCAAGATGAGCAAAGAGACAACCTATGCTTCACAATGCTTGTAGTATGCGAGTGGAAAGCAATCAAGAATACGTTTTTGAACTCTATTCAGCCCCACACCCATTGT
Organism: Morbakka virulenta; assembly: GCA_003991215.1. Classification (NCBI taxonomy): domain Eukaryota; kingdom Metazoa; phylum Cnidaria; class Cubozoa; order Carybdeida; family Carukiidae; genus Morbakka; species Morbakka virulenta. The sequence continues at coordinate 1,214,643 of RDPX01000019.1, forward strand.
GTGAGCACCACCATACAACTGTCTGATGAGTTTTTCGTTGCATGTACTGGGAACTATCTTAAAAGTATCCAATAAGGCCTTAGTTAGCTACCCGTTGGTCAAGAGAAGAATCAGCAACGCCAAGCAGATGTTCATCAATAGTTGCATATTTTATAATTGTTTATGGTATCGCTGATTGCTTCCCGGTACTTTTGTTACTCATATCATCCATCATAAAAGAGAAAATTTTGGATTTTTCTCTTGGAAATTTCAAAAAATACATTCAATGAGTTGCTTTGAGGTTCATGCAATGTATATGTTATTCTTTCGTGATCACGAAACATGCAAAGTTCATGAATGTAGTCCCCTAACGTATCTTTAAATTTAAGGACATTTCTCCAATTAGATTATTTATATGACTCATCATGCCCTCGAAAAGCAATACCCTGAGCTGACAAAAGAATTGCCACGTTGTTATGATGTTTCGCAATATTTTTATATTGTGACGCGTTTCCATTGTGATTGAATTTCTATTTGCTTTGCCTCATCAAATGCAACAGTGACATCAAAATTTCCCTATAACTGATATAAGGTGTGATAGCGTATGTGATTCTTAGATGGCTGGAGTCGTGTGGCAATATTCCATAGATCTCTTCCGAATGATACAAAGCTGGATGGTTGTACGATAGAAACTCTTTTCATCTAAAAATGATATTATTCATTTTTGGACCATATATTTCAAAGATAATGCATTAACTTAGCTTAGAACTTATAGTTTTCTCTTTGCAGAATGAGCGGCAATAGTAAATTCCTGTTCAAAAATTGATAAAAGTATAAATTGACAACAGTTGGTAATAAACAATTTAATGTTCTTTGTTAAAATTTCTATGGAGCTCCCCTGGAGTTTTAATTAACTCAATATTATTGTATATTACTGCTAATATATTCACACTTTTTTATAAAAGTATTTAGTTTTTTGCTGAGCCTCAATATTCTCAATTTTGTATATTCTGAGCCTACAATTATTTAAAAATTTATTCTGAAGCGACAGAAAGTTTAAAGTCGTATGAAAATTGCATACGAAGTTTTCATATCTGTCTTGATTTGTTATATCATCATAATAACAAAACAATACTAGAACAGAACTATGAATGTAATAAAAAAAATCACAATTAAAATAAACTTCATATCAAAACATAGAGCGTGAAAGAAACACTCCTTTTCTTTTCAAAAACCAAAAATGATATGAAATATAAAAGTCAAACCTTTACTTTTTTCCTTAGATTTTTCTCAAATTTCTGCGATTTCGAACCTCAACATTTTTGTAAACCACATTCTTACAAAAAAGCGAGTACATTTATATATATTTGTGGTGATATCAAAACCAATTTAATTTATGACCTCTGTGCTTTTATATTTACGGTATTTCGTCGGTGATCTTTATACAATAAGCGGCAATCAGCCTCGCTGACAGCCGCCATTGTTGTTTCTTTCTGACATGTCATTGCACAGCCACTCTTCAACAAGGTTAACAAAAGTTTTCATTGAAAATAGTGTACCATATTCTCACCTGTGTATCATCTTCTATCACTAGACATGTACAACAAGAATATGTGTTTTTACCTCACCTTCACAAATCCATGGAAATTTCTGGTAAGTAGCTTCACTGGACCAGTTCTTGATATTACCACGAGGACACGGACTTCTGTCCGTCTTCTTTATAGCAGAGAGGCTGGTCATGGTATTCCTTGAGTGTCTAATCTATTAAAATGTTTTGAGATACCCCAGCAAACACTACAAGATGTTAGTCTAAATTCATTTATAAATATTTTAGGCCTTTTTTCTTCAAAGGGTGTACTCAAACTGACGGTAAAAGTAGATTTGATACCGTGCTGTGAAATCCTGAAATTTCATAATATAGCACTTCGGGTCCACTATTGAGTAAAGTGGAGATCGTGCTAAAGAAGTGAAGAAAAGAATCCAGGCAGCTGGCGAAACACGACTGGAATCTTGTAGGACAAAAAAGTACCCGTCAAGGTCAAAAAGAAGCTGTGAAAACAGTGGTAAGGTCTGCCATGTTGTACAGACTGCCGACAGCCCCTCTAACCAAGAGTCTTGAGATAAAGATAAAAAAGGCTGAAATGTTAATGCTTAGGTGGCCGCCTGGACTTACAAGAAAGGACATGCTTTGAAATGAAAGGATCGAATGGAACAGAAAATTTGAAATCCCTGAGTTGTATTGTTAAGCAAATATTTTGAAATCCACAAATTGTTTACATACCTGCCAGATTCATATATATAGAAACTATCCAGGGCAATAATATTTTACAATGGCCTATTATCTAGAGTACAGACTTACCGATTTAGGTGCTGGTATGTTTGGTTTTAAATGACATTCATCTTCGTGAAAAGCCGATTTGCTGGCACTCGACTCTTTTAAGTGGGCAGTATGAGAAGACATACAATAAAACACACAACTCTTCTCGGCCTTTTGACTAAGATCAAGTGTAGCGCTCAGGTCTCTTCTTGGTAGAGTCTTCAGTTTTAGGGCTCAACCACGCAGCACAGGTTATCTTGAAATGCTTGAGCACCTGCTCTATATCAGTCCAAGCAAAAGGACCTTTCCATGGAGGTTCCCAGAGGGCGATACCTATGTCTTTCATTTTATGGTGCCTGGCGTGCTTTCTGCCCCCTCATTTTTCCTTGATCTGTTGCTTCCTTTTAGGTGTTTCATAGATGGGATCTTCGGAAGACAAAAATGGGCTTGTCGTTCACCAGGAGTATCATCAATGAAAGACCCTATGAGAGAGTGAGCTTGACCCTATGGGAAAACACAGGTCAAGCTCATTTTATCGAAAAGGAAAACAAAGAAAGAATTGAAGGCATCCCTTCACATTTTGTAACTGCTTTCCAAAATAATTAAAGTCATATACCACTTTTTAAAAATTTATACACAGGGTCTAATGAAAACTGAATGTGAATACCCTCTAATATTTGCAATTGAAAGGCAAACCTTGCTCTACCAGGTACCCTAGACAATTTGATATTAAAATTCTCACAGCGTCACATTAAGTAATGGATGCAATAGTAGATTGTTAAAAGACTGAAGATACTGTTACATTAACGTGAGGAATTACAGTGTTTTGAAAAAAATATGGAAATTTTGACGTATTTAATTGATTGATAAAAATCGTGCATGAAATTATTAATTGATCATTTATAAGGGATAGGTATGTTATGTAATATAAATCAATTAGCCGTAGTATGGTCTTAGGATAGTGACTAAATTAGCATTTGTGTACGATGATGTCAAAGCTTGGACTCGTTAAACAGACAGGTCTTATATGAATCAATTTTCATCAGTTGTGAGTATGTCCAACGTATTACATCACTTTTAAACACAGTATATGCAGACACCGAAAGTTGAATATTTATTAAGTTTTATTACTTAATAGCTAATATGGGACTTTATGGGCTTAATAATGCAAAGTTAGTTTCTTGTGAAAATTCAATTATTCATTTTTTTTAACGTATTGCACAGAATAGAATATCTTTCTTGTTACCATAAGAATTCCATTTAGCCGGATATATCTAAGCCCCAAATGTAGAATATGAAAGTTCATTATTAGTTCATGAAATAAAGACAGAAAGAAACCCATAGGTGTTTGGTTCATGCTGTGCAGATAAATAGAAATACTCAACGTTACTTTCAAATTTCGATGAAAAGTAGACTGGTTTTCCAGATTACTATCAAACCCCTTTAAGTTATATTGTTTAACTAGATGGATGGAAAATAGCAAATAAATTTGTAGAAACCAGATTTTTAACCTTTTTGTCAGTATAATCTAAAAGTGACCTCATTTAAACGACATTTTATAGTTTTAAGGGAACATCAGCTTTAAGATTTTTTTCTGGTAGAATTTCTTACTTCCGAAGCACAAAATGAAATGTTTTGACTACTTTCTTTAATATTTATCGCCCGTTACTTTATCGATTATGATAGAGCTATATATGTAGGTGTGAGGACTTGACTTCACCACTAATCGTGAATTTTTGATGGCACTGTCCAAAATCTGATCAGTTTGCAAAGGAAACTGAGCAAAGAAATAATAGCGATATTTAGAGTCAATAAGACTTTAAAAATTTTCCGTGACCTCTACAGTGCCAATTTTTTTTAGTTTTAATGTCATTTCCCCCATCAATTGGGGCTCAGACGGTGCCCTTTAGAGGAGCTTGGATTTGGCTGTGAGAAATTTCTTGGCCGGATGCCCTTCCTGAAGCCAACCAATGGCTTTTTCTTTGGTAAAGTTCGAAATTCTTTTGACCAGCTTGGGGAATCGTACCCAGAACCTCTTGGTTACTGTACAACTGCACTAACCATCAAGCTACGGTTCCTCAAGTGATAACAGTATGATAAAAAGATCCAAAAGGAATTAAAGATGAAACTGTACAATGATCAAAAACAGAAGTGAAAAAGAGATTAAAAGAATTTTGGTTGGTGTGAATTAGGAAATGGTTTGGAAAAGTCAACCCACTAGAGCAAAGTTGCAAGTAACTTCGCCAGGGGTAATATTCGTATCAGAGTAGATAGCCAGGTCAGGTGATAATCATCAAAATCACCAAAGACAAAGTTGTTAGCAAGGTTAGCTTGTGGAGAGGGTCATCAATGGTGTCTTATACTACCTCAATAACTGAATAAGAGTCAGAGGAGGGAGATCGATACAAGAAAAGTAGGTAACAAATGGTGTGAAACTAAAACAATCTAAAGCACATGAAGAGCTTCTGTTTAGATTCAAGTTGTTGTACTCTAATAGCTGGAAGTTCCATTAGACATTGATAACATGACCAAGAGGATAACCTCTATAGCCGCCAACATAAAGACCCTTATTACTAACACTGAGATCGAGGCGTGTCCAACAAAGGGCAAGAAAATGGGGAGGGTCAGATGGAGAACAACCTTTTACAAAAGCAAAAATGCAACAAAGACTTCTGACAATTATAAAAGTTAAGGAGGTAGTATTGGCGTCAGGAAGGGCATCCGGCCAAGAAATTCCTCACTATTTTTGTAATATAACAGGTTTATCAAGGTCTGTGTAAGGCCAGTACTATCACACCTTGAGACTGCTTTCTGGGAGAAGTTGTCACTACTGTGTCCGGAGATTCTTACCACTCCCGACCATTGAATATCTGCCAGGCACCATTGAAATTCTGATAAAAAGTTAAAAGTAACAGATGTCTTAAAGTATCCCTTAGAAGCAGAACATCAACATGTGGAATAACTGATCCTGTGGAGATGGTGATAGAATTAAACGAAGTGTTAAAAGACACTGTTTATCACACATTGGCCTTATATAAGAGTAGTGGTGATGTGTTGAAACTGCTACTGGGGCTTTCATTGAAACTGCCTCTCTAAAGAGATTGCTAACGAAGACTAAAGAAACCCTCCTCTAAATGAAAAATACTTTATCCAATTAAGTTCGCATTTCAAGGTCTCCGTTTTAACGTTTGAGGGTGGTGCACCTAAACACGTTTTTGGGAAATACAGAAATAGGTTTTGCGAAGCAATTGTGTAAACATTTAACCCCATCTAAAACCAGAGATCCTCTCCTTTCGTTTAATAAAAGTGAACAAATACTCACACAGCGGCTGAAAAAAATGAATTAATATTTAAGAAGGAATAAAATACTATTATTGTCAAATAAAATTTTCCTTCAGCTGCAGTCAGGGATTGTTAAAGACCAAATGTCAAGATAAAGTGCTGAGCAACAGTTCAAAAGAATGAAGATTAATTTTTTAAAACGATCTCTTTCGGGGATTAGACCCAACTAGACATAATTGTGGAATGTATTGCTAGCTTTTACTAAAAGTTGTCAAGAATTTAATTTTTGGCTAAGTAACACCAAAAGATGGCGCTGACACTTTACGTCTAAAAGGTTATCAAACTTTAATTAAGGGGGAAATAACCCCATTGAATAAGAGAAAAATATTTCAAAATTTCAAAACTTCCATGTGTCTGAAGATCTAAAACATTTTAGTTAGTAAAATATTCAGCAACAAGAATGCATTCAAGTAAACCAAATCCTTTTAAAGGAAGGTTTATTTGCGTCATATTTCAACAAACCTTTAAGCATCTCAACTTTGATCAAAATTGGAAATCAAGTCTAACGACTTCTTACTATTAGTAAATCGTGCAAAGGAGGCTATTGCTTCCAGGATTGCTTAGTCTTTCTGACATTTTTCTTTACCAAAATAAATATAAAAAACTGTATTACCAATCCATTGTCATATTTTAAGTGATTGAAGTAACAAAAATTTAATGAGAAAACCATTTTTAATAATTGGCCCCTAAATATATCCCATTCATTAATAAAGCAGGTAACACAGGATAACTTGCGAACGACAACAGGTCACCTATGGCCAAAAAGCATAATCAGTAATAAAGAACTGTATAAAATCTGTCAAGCGGATCCTATATTTACACTAGTAGCAAAGCGAAGATGGTCTATGGTAGGTCATGTCCTACGCATGGACATCAACACCCCCACCCAGAAAGCCCTTGAATTCGCCATATCAGGAGCAACAATGTATAAAGCCAGAATAGGACGCCACTCTACAAATCTCAGCACCATCCGTGNTTTAATAATTGGCCCCTAAATATATCCCATTCATTAATAAAGAAGGTAACACAGGATAACTTGCGAACGACAACAGGTCACCTATGGCCAAAAAGCATAATCAGTAATAAAGAACTGTATAAAATCTGTCAAGCGGATCCTATATTTACACTAGTAGCAAAGCGAAGATGGTCTATGGTAGGTCATGTCCTACGCATGGACATCAACACCCCCACCCAGAAAGCCCTTGAATTCGCCATATCAGGAGCAACAATGTATAAAGCCAGAATAGGACGCCACTCTACAAATCTCAGCACCATCCGTAAAGACATAAAAAACTCCGGACTAGGGCAACTCCGTACCAAAAAAAGCTCCAGAGCCCAAGGAAAATAGCAAGAGAGAAGAAGAACTGGAAACGTTTCAACGAAGGTCTGATTGCATCTATGGGATGTCCTCGAATACCAAAGAAGCAGAACACAGAGGGTAAGTAAGTCAGTAAGTGTTACAGGATCCGAAATCAGCTGCTATAACCAGAGTCACAAGTACATTTTACAGTTAATAAATTAAGGGCACAGAGAGATTTTGGTACTACTTAAATAAAAACAGAAAAAAGGTACTTTGATCTCTGGTATAGAAAACTCACCAGCATTTCAAAGCAGTGCTAAATTACTTGCAGAGCAATTGAAAGGCAAGGACAAGAGTATAGAAGTTACCTAGAGATTAATAGACTTTTAATAACCTAGTTCACATGTTAATTATTAATATTATTAACAGGTAATAATTATTAATAATTATCAACAGCTTACTACAGGACATGAAGAAGGAAAAAATCAGAGCCCTTAAACTGGGTTTTCTCGGAAACGGCTGAAGATATAAAAAAGTTTGTGAAAAAAAATTTGTTCAGTATGGACAACTTTTGGGGAAAATAAAAAAAACAAATACTAGAAAACTAAAGAGTGCATCAGCCGCCATGCTGTTATGATTTGTAGATTGCAACGTTGTTTTTGGTTTTTTTTCCAGAATGACGGTCCAAAACCCACCCTAGTATTAATGCACATTTCATAACATAAATTGTTCATTTTATGTGCATTAACATTAAGGATAAGTGCGATGGTATACTTTTTTTTAAAGCTTATTTTACATGAAGGCTTGCTGAAAAACGTTACATTGGTTAGTGTGGGCATCTATTTCCTGGTTATAATATTATTGTTGGATATGAATTCTCCCCTTGGTAACAAAAACTTCCGCCAAGGCAAAATTAGGTTAAAAATGTCTTGAGAATGAAGAGGTTTCCAGTTATTTTCCTCATTTGATGGAGAAGCAGGAAAACGCAAGTTATATAGTACCTTACTTTGGAAGCCTAAATCAAACACTTTCTTTTTTACCATTAAACATAATTTGAAAATAGAATTCTTTTTCTAAAGATGTTCATGTTTTATATCATGTACACTTGCCTTATCAATGATCAGGCAGCTATGATACTGAACTATAATTACTGAGTTATCACAGTTCAAAAAAACAAGTTTGGCAAAAGCTTGTTAACTGCATCCTTCTCTCATTTTGAAAAAAGTTTTTGAACGCTAAGTTTTTATGATCTCAATTGGCAAATGTCAGTTTTCACTTTGTTTATCGTTATTATTTTTCGACATTTTAGCACCATTTTATTCTTAGATATTTTTCCTCTCTGGATGCCGAAATTGACAGGAGGATCGGGAAGGCAGCCACAACCCTTGCTCGATTCACATCCCTTGTGTGGACAAGCCCAAAACTGACGTTAAAGACTAAGATAGCAGTGTACGATGCTTGCATCATCAGCATACTGCTGTATGACAGCGAGACATAAACTACATATTCCAGGTAAGCCGACTGAGCACCTTTCATCTGAGAGGTCTCCACTGCATCCTAGGAATCTAATGAGAGGACAAAGTGCCCAACATTAAGGTCCTATCGCGAGGCAACTTACCCAGTATGTTTACCCTACTGAGACAGCGCCGACTCCCATGGCTAGGCCACGTCCACCGTATGCAAGACGGCCGCATCTCCAAAGACACCCTTTATGGAGAGCTGGCCTCTGGGAGGAAATCCATCGGACGACCACAACATCGCTACCGTGACCTAGTCAAGAGAGACATGAAGGCCATCAATATGAACACAAAATGGAGAGGGGCCCTGACTCAGCATCTCAGAGTAGGGGAGGAGAAGCCAGTGGATGCTGCTGCAGAGAAGTGGGCTTGTAGAAAGGAGCGCAGCAACTTCCATAGACCAATGTCCACATACAGATGTAAACTATGCAACAGAGACTGTCATTTCCGCATAGGTCTCTACAGCCACAGCAGACGCTGCTCTACACACAATTAGGATGCTCTTTCCAAGCTCAATCCAGACCGACGGAGGCCTACTACTACTCTTAGACATTTTTTCAAAGTGCTGCTAATCTTGTTTTATTTTGTAAATATCTCTGGGAATATACACTGCATTTTTCATTTGTGATAAATATCTTATCGTATAATATCATTAACCACTATTGAGTATATCTTAAGTTCGAACGAAACTACATTATATCTCTTGTAATGCTGCCAAGATGCTTATGTAGATATTTGTATTATCTACATAAACATCTTAAGCAGGTACAGAAAAATAAAGAAAAATAAAATAATATTATATAATATATATATATATATATATATATATTTAATATTCATTTGATAAATACAAATTAATTTTCCCGTATTTGTGTGGATACAAACTGGAGCTTATATTGCATGATATGACATTTACAATTTTAGATTGTTCGCTACAATTTCTGCTCCAAATTTTGCTCTTTGCTGTTATCAGTTAATTATTAAATAAAATTTTATTTTAAAAAAACAGTTAATTTGGATTGGTTTGAGAATCTTGAGATAAACAAGATATTTTTGTTGTCTAATCAGCAAATTATTTTTCAAACATTTTGATTATCCTATCGGTAATAGTTTTGTTTACAGAAAATAATGACATTTTATGCTGTTTGGGAAAATCTGAATTTACCTTTAAGTCAAATAAAAGTTAGGCGGAAGAAAAAAAAGGTGATCAAAATTCCAATATTAAGCCTAAATCAATTTGACTAAATCAGCTATCTCATTTACTCGGCACGAGTTTTAAATATTACTCAGTTAAAGCCGATCTTCGGCTATAAATTTACATTTCAATTTGAGGATGACAAAGAAAATCCTGTATTGCTTAACACAAATGAAACGATCGTTAGTGTTCACTCTTTTGTAACAACCCAAGGAGTTAAATTTTAAAAGATATTTTGTGCAAGCCTAGACTTTATGTTTGAAACAGCTGAGAGTCTTAATCAACGCAATTCCCCTATTATATTTTCATGTATATTTAATGTCAAAGTCTTTCTATTGACTACTAAAAGACAGTACCAATAACTATACAAATGTAAAACAAATTATCGGCTGTCTGTAATTAAGAATTGATGTATTTTTAAGTGAAAATTTAGCCCAGATTTACGGGGAAAACATTTATAGTTAATGAACTATTTTTGCGATAGACTTTCACTTAATTTGAAAGCTGACTTTCAAGGTGCTCTTATTTCAAAAAATCCTTTTTATAGTAATCTGAGAGCTTTAAATGTGGATCTTTTATTCAAAAAAAAAATTTCTTAAAAGCATTTCTTGTTGCATTTTAGGATTGGTCAAAAGGCACACATAGCCCTTGTAGGAGGCCACGTATGTGTCTATGTCACACATAACGTATATGTAACATATTAGTGTAAAGCACTTAAAGGACTAATAATAATAGAATTATGTAGGAGATATATTTCTATCCATAAAAATAAACAGGTATGATTATTGCCGAGAATGATAGAAACAGCGTCACTTTCACCTATTTCGGTTATTCTGATAATTTTTTTACAAATAAGGAAATCGGTGGGGGTGGGGAATGCTCTTTTTACTATTGTGGTGTCGCCTCCTTTAAGTAAGAGATATTATTTTACAGCAGTAAAGGTTTGTATGAAGTGCAAAGGGTAAATTAGGTTAACAAAAATGACCAGGGGATACTAACTATAATCTTTTTTTTTCTTTTTCTTTGTTTTGACGTCATTTTTTGCCAGTAACTGTGACGCCAACCAACGGCTTTTTCTTTCGTGAAATTCCAAAGTCGCCCGTTTGGGGAACCCTGAACCTCTCGTTTACGGTGCAGCCGCACTAACCATTAAGTTACGGCTTCTCATATATATATATATATATATATATATATATTTCTATATATACTCAATCTGCAGACAGTACTGTTTCGCCCTTTGTGGGCTCATCAGTGCAGCGCAGAGCTTCTGAGACATAACTCTCTGGCCATGTTGCCGGAGCAAACACAGGCTAAAGAGTTATTGTGGGATCCTGCCAGAGTGCTCATACCACGCATGCGCAGTGAGCATTGCATATATATAACGAACGACAAAAATTATTAACAAAACTGACACTTCTAACCTAAGTTTTGTTGATCTTTTTGTCGTTCGTCATATGATAGCTCTAATATTCTCATGGTATTGAGCACTGTCGACAAAAGTACAAAAGTTATTAAAAAAAAGTATTCACTGGCACAGTTCATGTTATTACCAAACACAACAAGTTACCGGCATTTCCAGAATTACATTGAGGTCTAAAAGTACTCCATTCAATGAAATATCTGTCCTTGATACACACACATATAAAATAAAATAATTTAGTAAAAGTGAATTAATAAAATTATATTGTTCTTGTCCTTACTTGGAATTAAAACATTCACAAACAAGACACAGCAGAAATTAAAAAAATATTTAAAAATGAGAAAAAATACATTTCATTTCTTCCGATTTTCTTTCTAATTATATGCTTGCGAAGACTGAATTCTCACCTTTGGCTGAAAGTGAATTATACATAACGGTTGAATGGTATATTTTGTGAAAAGAAAGGTGTTTTGAGGACATATTTTATCATCCAAGAATTAATTTTTATTTGTTCTTTTAAAAGTCAAAATAATGCTGGTGCATTCATAACTTAAAAAATAAATGAGAAGAAAGCTTATGTTTTTTTCTATTGTCAGCAGATTTTTTGGGTACTAGGTGAGGTAACCTTTAAAAAACTTTCCCTACTAAAATTTTGATTAGCCATAGTTAAAATGTAAACTACTGGTTATTGGTTGATAAGCAAGAAGGTATATACTGTACTCGTTGATAAACGTTGCTAAATCTCTGTGCTTGTCAACCAAAAATGTTTAAACTTTTTTGCACATGTCATATTAAATAACATATTTTTGTAGCAACACAGGGCTCCTATGGCCTCTTTGACTTTCGGATATTAGTGACCTTGGTATGATATAATCTCTTTTATTTTTGTACCCTTGGAAATACACGTTTTTTATAATATAGTTTTGAATTTATACTGTGTCACAAAAACTATTTTCAAAGCTTACCTCATAAAAGCTTGAATCCTTTCAATTTTAATGACTGCTTTAAGCCACAAACGATGTCGATAAAAGAGAAACGGTCTTTGTTGATACAGACATTTTCTTTAAAGAGAAAAAGAAATTTCATAACCTCATTAGTGATGTAAGTATTAAAAATAATTATTTTTAGGCAAAAGATTTAAGCTATATCTAAATNATATATATATATATATATATATTTATTTTTTTTTTTTTCTATATATACAGAGCAAACACAAGCTAGAGAGTTATTGTGTGTTCCTGCCAGAGTGCTCATACCACGCATGCGCAGTGAGCATTGCATATATATATATATATATATATATATATATATATATATATATATATATATATATATATATATAACGAACGACAAAAATTATTAACAAAACTGACACTTCTAACCTAAGTTTTGTTGATCTTTTTGTCGTTCGTCATATGATAGCTCTAATATTCTCATGGTATTGAGCACTGTCGACAAAAGTACAAAAGTTATTAAAAAAAAGTATTCACTGGCACAGTTCATGTTATTACCAAACACAACAAGTTACCGGCATTTCCAGAATTACATTGAGGTCTAAAAGTACTCCATTCAATGAAATATCTGTCCTTGATACACACACATATAAAATAAAATAATTTAGTAAAAGTGAATTAATAAAATTATATTGTTCTTGTCCTTACTTGGAATTAAAACATTCACAAACAAGACACAGCAGAAATTAAAAAAATATTTAAAAATGAGAAAAAATACATTTCATTTCTTCCGATTTTCTTTCTAATTATATGCTTGCGAAGACTGAATTCTCACCTTTGGCTGAAAGTGAATTATACATAACGGTTGAATGGTATATTTTGTGAAAAGAAAGGTGTTTTGAGGACATATTTTATCATCCAAGAATTAATTTTTATTTGTTCTTTTAAAAGTCAAAATAATGCTGGTGCATTCATAACTTAAAAAATAAATGAGAAGAAAGCTTATGTTTTTTTCTATTGTCAGCAGATTTTTTGGGTACTAGGTGAGGTAACCTTTAAAAAACTTTCCCTACTAAAATTTTGATTAGCCATAGTTAAAATGTAAACTACTGGTTATTGGTTGATAAGCAAGAAGGTATATACTGTACTCGTTGATAAACGTTGCTAAATCTCTGTGCTTGTCAACCAAAAATGTTTAAACTTTTTTGCACATGTCATATTAAATAACATATTTTTGTAGCAACACAGGGCTCCTATGGCCTCTTTGACTTTCGGATATTAGTGACCTTGGTATGATATAATCTCTTTTATTTTTGTACCCTTGGAAATACACGTTTTTTATAATATAGTTTTGAATTTATACTGTGTCACAAAAACTATTTTCAAAGCTTACCTCATAAAAGCTTGAATCCTTTCAATTTTAATGACTGCTTTAAGCCACAAACGATGTCGATAAAAGAGAAACGGTCTTTGTTGATACAGACATTTTCTTTAAAGAGAAAAAGAAATTTCATAACCTCATTAGTGATGTAAGTATTAAAAATAATTATTTTTAGGCAAAAGATTTAAGCTATATCTAAATTTCATGCAGTGAATAGCATTCCTTCTCTTCCTCTATTTAAGCGCGAGCAAGCATTGCTGCCCTTCTTCATCTTTGTATTTTCCTTGTTCTTGTTCTTGGACGTTTTATCTTCATCGTTATAGACAATTGACACAATAATAGACTAGTCTTTAATGCGTGCCCTGTACGCATGCTCCATTTTGCAATGGAACAATAAGTTGTTCAATTCTGAAACTGAGTTAAAAGTAGACCTAATGAGCATCCATCCATGTATTAAGTGAAGTTCAGAGGTTTTTTATAGACACTTCTTTGCTCAGTAATGTTCAGTTATTTTTATAGACACTTCTTTGCTCAGTAATGTTCAGTTATTTTTATAGATACTTCTTTGCTCAGTAATGTTCAGGTATTTTTATAGACACTTCTTTGCTCAGTAATGTTCAGTTATTTTTATAGACCCTACTTTGCTCAGTGATGTTCAGTAATTTTT
>RDPX01000019.1:1228730-1293696 GCA_003991215.1 Morbakka virulenta
TTTGCTCAGTAATGTTCAGTTATTTTTATAGACACTTCTTTTCTCAGTAATGTTCAGTAATTTTTATAGACACTTCTTTGCTCAGTAATGTTCAGTTATTTTTATAGACACTTCTTTGCTCAGTAATGTTCAGTTATTTTTATAGACACTTGTTTGATCATTAATAAAATAGAACAAATAAAATACTAGGCTCGGGCTTAAAGACTGAAGGTTTTTCAGTCTTGTTTCATTATAGTTCATAGTAATACTTGTTTTTCACAATTGAGAACCTGACATCGGAACCCTACGTACCTGACATCACATCGACACTTGCATGCACAACCATACGAAAATTAATAAGCAAGCAACACATCCTTTGTAGACAAAGGAAGAACTTTTCGCGAGTTAAAAATAACTATAGGTGTAGTAGCACGATGACATTTGGAAACTTCCCTGGTAATTTGATTTTTAATTTAGTAGAAACCAGTCCTATTCAGGGTAGTTGAGGTTTATAGAGTAATGTTAGGTTCATGTTTAATAGGTTTTAGAAACTAGATAATTTGTACTTAAGTACTTTCTCTATATCATCGTTGGGATAACAATCACTCAACAGTTGTGCTTAATTTTATTTAATTCTTCTGATATTAGTTTCTAGAGGAGAAAAACTGATGGTATACTACCGGAACATCTCTGGTTTTTTTCAGCACTTAATGTTACAACTCAATTAAAATAATATTTTCCTATCGTTTAAAATTGGATTTCCAATTTTTATTTTCGAACTGTTGACTGTTAAACATTTTTCAAATGTCCTTTTTGAAATTTTCTGGTAGAATTTTCTGGTGGCACAATCCTCAAAGTAAACCCCCAATTTAATTTACAAAGTTTTTAACTCTGAAAACTGTATTTCCTCTGCTGTAGAGAGCATACAGCATTAAAGCAGCTGTAACACAGGATAAGTCAAGCTGTTATTTATTAATCGTTATTTTTAGCGACCACTATAGATACTGTTAACTATGAATCAGAATATTATTCTTAAAACATTTGCATAGAAATATCTATTTTGGACTGTTCTTGTTTACATATCAAATGATCTTTTAAAGGTTAAGTAAAGCTATGCCTTTATCAGAGGTATCTTTGTTTAAATGCATTTAGTTTAGTCCGTAGTCAACGAACAGGTTTTCTGGACAACATAAGACAGGTCTGAAAAGAATAAAATCAGCAGGCACAAGAAAAGAACTGGGCTTTTAAAGTCAGAGGTTGCTCTTTAGCTTGGATGAAGGAGGAAGGTTGAAAATTTTCAAAAGAAGAAACCAACAGAAGACTTCCCCAAATTATTGACTAATTAGAAAAGAACAGACAACCCATTCATCACGGCCAAAGTGGTACAAAATCAAGAGGGGTGTCGATGTTGAGGATTCAAGAATGTAGCGATATCCTTCTTAAGCAAAAAGATAAAGATACATCCCTATGATACCCCTTTATTTAAATAAAGCAAAATTTTACACTGTTATCCAAATGCTATTTATTCAATTCTTACATCTGTCTAATACATTTTCCTGTTGGATTTACTTCATACAACAAAAATGATGATGACTATTGATTATCACTGACCTCCGTCCAAAGAAAGAACTGTAACTGATGGTATAAACCAAGGCTTGAGCCCAAGTGTGTCACGTGCGAGTTGTCGCACCACACAAGAACAGTACACAACATCAAAGAAACAGCGCGAGCGCAATTTTCGAATAATGTAAAATAAGGACGGCATCTACAATTTTTTCTTTTTTTCCCCCTAAACACAAGACTAAAACATCCTTAGAAACCAATTACTTTAATACGTTTTTGGATAACTGGTGCTTTTTTGTATTTTGTACGGTAATATGTTTCACCACGTATAAATGTTTAAGAAAGATTTTTCCACAACAACTTGTGTTAGGATATTTGACATATTAATGGTAAAAAATCTGCTATACACTATGCAACGCATAATGTTAGCTCATGAAGGAGCCTGATGTTAAATTTTATATGAAAACAGCTGACACTATCAGCTATAGACAGAGAATATTTATTTAAAGCAAATAATGCAGAAAATGTTGAATTGATGGCTGCTGAAAGGATTTTTGGTATGGAGGTTTATTACCCTTGTACCACTCCTTACAGGATTTCTCTTTCCTGAACAATCAGATTATTTAGCGATTGCCATTTTCACATTATCTGTGGAGTCAACTTGTATTGTGTCCTAAAATTTAAGGATTATGAGTTTACCATTTACAATTTTACGGCTTAAAGAGAATGCTGCGAAACACTTTTAAATATAGTAGAATGGAGAATTTATATTTGTATTTCTTATTGCAGTTCACTTTCAGGAGCCGTGGCTTAATGGTTAGTGCAGTTGCACAATAACCAAGGAGTTCCGGGGTCGATTCCCCGGGCGGGCAAGGAGAATTTGAAACTTTCCAAAAGAAAAAATTTGGTTGGTGACAGGAAGGGCATCCGGCCAAGAAAGTCCCTGTGAAGGGCACCGTCTGAGCCTCAATTGCTGGGGAAAATGACGTTAAAACAAAAACAAAACAAAACAAACGAAATTGAAGTTCATTTTCTGTGTACTTCTTATTCAGGTGATAGAAAATGTTGTAATTTAAATTATAACTCTTAAAGAAAGTCGCTTAAACAGCACCTGAGTTTCCTTTGTTCTCTTTTTCTTATTTTTGCTTTTTTCTTGATATACCTCTTGATAGAGTAAAAATAAGTAGCAAAATGCAACCGTTGACGTGACAATAAATCTAAATAATACTTTATCTGAATTCTACAGTTTTCACTCTTGTGAAAAAAGGCTGAAAATTTTTTATGCCTATTGTGGCCTTCAAAATAAAGCTCATTTGGGTACTATGTACATCCTTCTCTATTCTCAATCTTTAGAACACGTGGTAATTTACCACAAAATCAGTCTCTGTCATCTCCTTGTAATTTTTCCAATTTTAGTAAATCTTTACATACTTTTTCAAATTGAAATGACAATTTTTCTTCTATTACTTTATTGCTTTAAAGAGTAACACATGTTTATTTTTCAGCAAAGTTAAAAGTTTATTCGTTGCTTTAAAGTTTTACACTATGTTTAATTATATATTCCTTTATGATGTAGCAGCATAGCAACTGCGTATCATGTTTTGTACTCAGTGACCAGAGTATCTGGAGGTTTTTAAATCAGGTGATGTATTGACCGTTTACTGAAGTAAACAGATGTAATGAGTAAAATCCCATTTACAAAGTTCTGGTAGCGCTTTCTTGACGTATCATCGCTTACCCATATGCAATTTACACTGATTTGTTGATAACGATTTATTTATTCCTTTTTTACCTTTAAGCATTGATTATCTTTTGATAAAATTTTTAATTACTATTTACAGGAATAAATCTGATCCATCTGTCCGTCCCAGGATATAATAGTCCAACACTCACTAGCAATTTGTTACTCCGGGAATATAAGTTCTAGCTTTAGACCACTACAGATCTTTGTGTTACTGCAGTAATACAAAGATTTTCTAATAATAAAAAAAACCTTTATTAGCAGTTAAAATTAAGCCAATAATTAACATGTAGAATATGTGGTGAACGACAAAAAGATCAACAAAACTTAGTTTAGATAGGTCAGTTTCATATTTTCACAATCGACAGCTAAACAAAATGAACATAATTCGCTGGGGTATCTAGTTATAACTAGAATAAAATTACAAAGGATACAAAATTACCCTCATGGGATTGACATAATTGGTATAGTTGAACATGCAGTAATACAAAGATTCAATTGCTTTGTCCCACCTACTCCTTTGATTTATAATTATTACCGATCATTTCAGGATGGAGCAGATGTTCATATGATAGTTCTTATATTATTGAGCACTGTCGATAGCTAATAATTACATCGATACTGGTATGTAGAAAAAAAAGCTCTTTGTTAAAGTTATTTTTGATAAATGTAAGAAAGGCTTTTACATTATATCTATATATATTTTATATCTTATATATACAGTTTTATTGCATTATATCTTATATATAGATTAAATCTTATTTTATCTTATTGCATTATATATATATAGTGGTAGTGGTCTGTAAAAGTATATAAATTTCAACAAGAAAGACACTTTGTATGATGAGACAAGCTTTCGTATAATACAAATATTTCAACTTAACGCAAGTAATGAAAAAAGATTGTGATATCTAAATAGGTTTATAGTGTTACACTTATCTTTTACAAATGTTAAGATTCGATATGCTTCTCTTTTTATATTAAAAATCATTTTTAAAAAACAAATTAGTCATCATAACCTTTCAAAGAGAATCTCCTGTAGCTTACTAATTATTGACCAGAGGACTAGTAGGAAGATTTCAAACCTCAGCTAAACAGGATGCGTAGAAGCATTGCTTCTCTGAAATGCAGGTGCAAGTATATTATTTTGAAAAAAAAAATTTTGCTTACTGCTACTCGACTTTACTCCTAGGTTCTCTCCTAATGCTGTAATGTAAAACAGATTAGGAAATTGATTACAATATGTGCTACATAACAACAAACCTTTTAAAGCTAATTTGTACACTTCCTTTCAACAAAAAAAAACCTTATTCAAATTTGAAATGACACTATGGTTTCCCCTCAGTTCATGAAAGACTGTGCAAAAAATTGACAAAAATGAGTGTATAAATAAAATTTATAATTCACAGCTCAAAAAGGTTGGTCCTGTAAATATTATCTACAACAAGTGCATATAACTAGAGTTAAAACATGAATATATTGGATATATACATATATAAATATTTTATATATTATTATATAACGACAAAACATCAACAAAACTTAGTTTAGAAGGGTCAGTTTTGTTGATATATATATATATATATATATATATATATATATCTACATATACTCAATCTGCAGACAGTACTGTTTCGCCCTTTGTGGGCTCGTCAGTGCAGCGCAGAGCTTCTGAGACATAACTCTCTGGCCATGTTGCCGAAGCAAACACAGGTTAAAGAGTTATTTTGGGATCCTGCCAGAGTGCTCAAACCACGCATGTGCAGTGAGCATTGCATATATATATATATATATATATATATATATATAACGACCGACAAAAATTATTAACAAAACTGACCGTTCTAAACTAAGTTTTGTTGATTGCTCTAATATTCTCATCTTATTGAGCACTGTCGACAGCCAAAAATTACATTGATTCTGGTATACATATATATATATATATATATATATATATGTTTGTTTGTGTATTCGTATCAAAAAGTGCTCAATGTATATAGCAGAGCAATATACATAAGGTAAAACATGAAAAATAAGAACTATGATAACAACTACTAGATTCTCGTTATTTCGATCATCAGGCACTAATGCTACAAATACTCTACAAGCTTTTATAAACAAATAAAGTGAGCGACTCATCAAAAAATAAAAGTTACAGATGGTAAAGTATTACCATGCGTTAATATTCTGATATAGGAAGAATAAAAGAAAGTACTATGTAGATACAGTTTAAAATTACTAAAGAATGGTTTACTGCTAAATTTGGTAAATAGGTGTTCCGCTGTTTGTTAAAAAAAGGACGTCGCATGCGATTAATCGTTAGGTATAAAGTTGCGCAGGAGGAATTTGTTTTGGTGTCGGCATTTCGTAAGTCCTGATCTTTTGTTGAGAAGTTGTTCCTTGATGGTGTATGTTACAATAGACATTATTGCCTGATGATCGAAATACCGTGAAACTATAAGTTGCAATCATAGTTTTTATTAGTTCTCTTACTAGTTCTCAAAGTTCTCATAGTTCTTGTTTTACCTTATGTATATTTACATATATACACATATATAAATATTATACATATATATATATATATATATATATATATATAATCTTAGATACTCTGCTTGAAATATCTTTTAAAAATTAATACTCAAGCGCTCTTCTAACTCAAGCAAATGCTTAAAACAGCGATATGAAAAGTTAAGAGTAGCTCATCAATAAATACATAAAAACATTTTCTATAATTAAGAAAGAATATAGCTACAATCACAGGAAACAAATTTGAATTTTTAAAACTGATGAATACTTTGAGAGCAAAATCCATTTAAAAGTACATTATTTTCTTCTCTACGGACATATGGCAGATTTTTTCTCACCTGTATTCTGATTGGCTTGGAATATAAGCTCCGCCAAAAACTAATCAAACAGCAATTTAACAAACGGACAGTTAACTTATTACATCGAGGATATAATTTAAAGATAAAAATACATGAAAACCCTTATAACTAATAAGAGGAATATGAAATTACAGGAAAAAGAAATTGGTCATTTACTTGGCCTAAATGAACTGAAAACACCTTTTTGATGTCGTCGTCAATAACAACTTAATGATAAAAGATAATAAGGATACGTTGTTTTTGTCGATATTTAAACTTATAAAAATGCTTACCAGTATTCCATCGTCACCTTTATACTTATTACCGGTTGCTATATATATATACATATATATACATATATATATAAAACACGAAAAATTAGAACTGTTCCTATTTATAAGACAGTTCATATTTTTCGTGTTTTACCTTATGTATATTGCTCTGCTATATGCATTGAGCACTTTTTTATACGAATACACAAAATTACACACACACACACACACACGCACACACACACACATATATATATATATATATATATATATATATATATATATATATATATATATATGGTATAAGAGTGAAACACTCAGAAAACTTTAGCCAAAAATGGAACTGGCTGATTATATGACAATAATGGGATACTACATACATAAACTTTTGTTGATTTTTTTGTCGTTCGCCATATGATAGCTCTGATATTCTTATATTATTGAGCTCTTATTTTGAATTTATCATCAACAAAAATATAGTACTACATAAAAAGTTATACGAAAAAACAAGTTTGAATAAGCAAAACGTGGATACCTTTATGTATAAAAGGCATAAAAATTGTACACTATTAGACAATGGAATAAATGATAGGTCATATGGAGATATTCTACTATATTTCAAATTAGCTAGTAGCCAATTACAAATCTTTCTAGAAAAGATATAATCCACAAAACGTCAAGAATCAAGTGAAAACAGAGCGATGATGTACAAAGTTGTCACTAAGGTGATAGTGAAGTCCTTTCGTGGTGATCAATTTTAGTATCTTATGATAAGTATGTGAACATGTTAATGCAAGTTTTAAAATACTTACTGTTGATTGTTTACCTGGCAGCATTTAAATTTTTTGTATGACTCGATAAAATGTTTTAAGCTTAGAAGCAAACATTTATGCCTAACTACAGGATAAAAGTAAATTGCAAACTACCTGCAATCATCTCTTTTTTTTAAAAATATTACGATGCATAACACTAAAATTGTTACGCAAATTAATGAAACTATAGTAGACATTCGATGGGAAAAGTTCCCATAATGATTGCTGTCCAATCGTAATTATCTTGCATGGGTCGAAAAAAGGAAGTATTAATATGAAGACAAAATAGCAATACACAAATATGAGGATAAAAATTGGGTGTTAACAAATGTAGTAAAAACTCAAATTAAAAAATAAACCAGACGAAATAGTATTTATAGCGATACGAAGCACAGCACTCCTATGATTTTTTTTCCAGAACACGATGATTCTGTCAAAGCAGAACAGAGAGGAACACTAGGCATGTCCTAGCTTGATTCCTATAGGAAAAATTCTTACCAAGTTGTTGTATGAAATCGGATTTCTGAAGTACTGGTATCATTCATGAGATATTGATCTAACATGAAACAGAAAGCGTCAAGAAATGTTACAGGCAGTAGAAATAGCAGAGATCAAGAGAGGATTAAAACGTTACATACAGGTTAAGTGACAAGTAACAGCTTTTACAAAAAAATTCTCTAGAGGGACAAACTTTTTTCTTATCTTGCAAAATACAAACCTTTTACTAGGCAGATTGTGTCTTCAAACCTTTTAGGAAAAAACTTCAAGGCAATTTGTAAAGTTAACTTTCATCACCTCCTACTTTTACACAAAAATAATTTGTGGATGGTCTTTAGTTGTTTTAGAAAAGTAGTTTCACAAGTGACAGGCATTAAAGATTCCCTCTCTGTTTATCCTTTCGGTGAAAGATCTGTTCTTTCTTACTCTGACGTCGAGTGCTAGCAAAAGAGCTTTCTACCTAAACGAGCGTGATCTTAATTGCAAGCTACATTTACATGTAAAAACTATATTATACATTAACATGTGTGTACATAGCGGTAACAATCGCTAAGAAATAAGAACTACAGAAACAGCACAATCCTTTCATCGTACGTATGGGACCTAATAGAAGAAAACATCACTCCTACCACACCACACCCCAGTAACCAGTCAACCCTATTCAGACAAATCGAAAAATTACGCTAACAAAGAGGGACTGTTGGACAAGCGTAGTGAACTCATTGCAAATTGTAGACACTTAGATAAATTCATATTAGCTAATTGTAAATCAAAGGACTAGGTAAGATAAAGTAACTAAAACTCTTTACTGCATGTTTAATTATGTCAATTATGTCAATCCCATGAGGGCAATTTGATATCTTTTGAAATTTTTTGTCGTTATAACTAGATACACCAGAGAAATATGTTCATTTTGTTTAGCTAGCGATTGTGAAAATATGAATTTGACAGTCATAAACTAAGTTTTATTTATTTTTTTTTGTCGTTCACCATATATTTGAAATATCTATATCTATCCATCTATCACCACCCATGTATCTAACTGTCTACCTATTTACATTATTTCTGTTTGAAATGGGCATTTGTATTTTGAGTATGCTTAAAATGTCTCAATATCCATCTTTACCAGAAAACATAACATAAAATAACACAGAACAAAATCCGAGTAGTAATAATACCTTTTGGATTTTATGATACAAAATTCAAGGAAAATTTTTTTTGGTCTTATAAAGTATATTTAGACATCGTGTCAGGATCAGTTTTAACAAACAAGTTTCAGTCATTCAATAAACAAAATACCATTATTTTCTATGGAAACAAAAGGTTAAAGACTCAAGGGAAACAATCATCAAGAAAATAATTCTAATTCCTTTGAGGCCTTTAAACCAGTGTTTATAGATGGAGAAAGGTGCTTTCTATATAACGTTTCTAAATATAACAATTGAGACCAATTCCTATCAGTATCAATAATCAAGTAATTAGAAATAACAGCATTCTTAACCTTTTCTTTTATTTCCATGTTAAACAACGCATCTGTTGCCTTAGGGACACCGAATATACTGACGCAGTCCCAAAAGAACTGCCACTGAGACAAGTGCAGAAATATTGGTCTGTCGTCACGAGTCCCGTGTTTATGTAAACGACTCTTTAGAGATTGTTTAGTTTTTCCAACATACACTTCACCACACCCTTGGGAATTAAGCTGGTAAATCATGTTCCATTTTTGTGATATTAGAATTTTTGCCTTTGTTGGACAAAACATTGAAGACAAAAACGACATTACTTTTCGAAAATCGTCGCAACTTTCTAAAATCTAATTTTAGCAACTGTTCATCCTTTATTGCAAGCAAAGGTAATTTTCTTGAAGAATTTGATGGTGCTATTATCGTTTTGAAAGACTTATTTTAAAAAATATGATAGCTTCTGAATCTCTTTTGTGTATTCAAATTTCAGAAGTGAATATTGCCTTTGGGATGATAAAAGCACAATACAGTCCTGTTTTTTTTAGATGCCTGACCTTTCTTACTTTAACTACTACCTTCAGTCTGGTAAATATATTTGCAACAAGAGTAATTCTTCTTTGAGTTTTATTAGTCATTTCTTCAACTGTTGAGGCCAGATATACAGAGCTTCTCTACGTTTCAACCATATTGTTACTCAGGAAATATTATCATTTTCTTGTAATGAGTACATTACCTTCCTTTTTAAGCTGCTGAATTCCAAACCCGATTTTTACATTCTTATTCTAGTTTCGTTTTGGATAGTTGCAGGTTAAAAAAAAAGCACAATAGGAAGTGTGCAGTCTGCGTATCTGATGTCTATACTTAAGACGAACGTAGAGTTATGGCGCCAAGTTGGCAAATTCATCCAATACTAATTCCAAAAAGGTAGTTCCAAAAAGGCAAAAAGTACTGTTCTACACAAAAATAACGTAAAACATAATTAAGGACAAAATACAATTAATACCCAGCCTTTTTCTGCATTTATCTAACACTGAAAATCATTCCCAACTGTTTTCGTTAAAACAAATAGGAATTTTGAAAACTTCAGCATTTTTAACTACAAAATAGTATATACCCTTAAGAAAATATTTGGACAAATGCGCAGTAAATTAAAAGTCTTATTGACAATTTATTTTAAAAAATTATAAAATTTTCTTCTTTTTAATAAAAATATCTCCCTATTTTAATTAAAGGATGTGTTCATCACAGCAAAAAAGAATCAACACAAGAAACAAATGCTGTTACATCGATTCTGCGACGGAAATCAGAGACAACAGTTTTACCACAGATTGAGATTAATGTTTGGCTGCATTCGACAACCTTAAAAATAATTTTTATCAAATATAAACGTAATAATTTCATACCTGGTCAATCAATAAGAGATTTTGGTTTCTTTAAAGCTGTCTTCAGTCAAGCAGGTGAGAATAACTAACTTTTGATAATTATGGTCAAAAGTTTATAGGCAATTTGTACATAAGGTGACTGACAGATGTTTTCTTGTTGGATTATTCCCTTAGTTACTATTACCACAATAAAAACGTAATCATATTGGCTTCATTAAAGTGTAGACATAAATATGTATTTGACGTTTAAATTCTGTCCTGTTTAGATTTATTTTTGTTGAAATGAATTAATTCGTGGAGTAGTTATATTTTAAATATCAAGTATTTTTTCGCCTGTAATAATACTTGCTGAAATTGACTAAAAGAAGGAAGACTGAAGAATATGTGCTAATTAAATCTTAAATATATAGATGTAAAAGGTACTCCAAAATTCCCTTGGTTGGACAACAATGTAAAACTAACCAAAATTTAAACATAATTTTTTTCAAAAAGTGCAATTGTTTATGCTGAAAAAATAAAGTGAAACATCAATATTAGTCGTCTCATATCTGAATGAGGAGTAATATTGCTTGTAAATAACAAAAAGGTCTTGAACGGATTGAATGGTAGTTACTATTTCATTTCTTAAACGAATATGCCTTCAGACACTGCAATTTGTGACCAGCTGGTACTGGTGCATTTAGCCCTACAAGAGGGAAGAAAAAAAATGGTTTTATGCATTTGATCTTTTTGTGATATGAATTTAGAAACAGTGAAATGAGTTTGAAAGAATAATCATTTTTCAAGAGATGTTGTTTTACTTTGAGGGTGGTGTTTGGTGGTAACTTAATAGTGCATCTTTCATTTAAAACGAACTATAATTTCAAGATGTTTATTTTCCTGGAATTTAAAAATTTGCTTAAAATTGACGTTTTGTGGATGACATTTTTTCTAGAAAGATTTGTAATTGGCCACTGGCTGACTTGAAATATAGTAGAATAGCTCCATATGACCTATTATTTATTCCATTTTCTATTAGTGTACAATTCTTTTTACGTTTTTTTTCCTTTATGTTGTAACCAAACTAGCCATAGCTATCTATTGATTAAGAAACTCTCACTTATTATCCTGCATCCTTTTTAAATGTTTTCAGATTACGGAGACTGACACTATTAAGAAAAAATGATGCAAGCTGTCATTAAGAGAAAAAGTAGTATATTTTGTACATATAAGCAAGTGAACTATAGGAAATAAACTGTAGCAAAGCTTATGCAGCACACGGGGAAGTTGCTACCAGCAAATAGCTACACCATGAAAATTAAGTACTACGAAATATTTGCAAAATATTCAAAATATCAAAATGGTTATGGCAAAGACACATTAAAAAAATAAATACAATTTTGAGGCTTCCTTAAAGTTTTCAATTAAATTTATTGATCATGGTGAAATAAAAACCCTACTGCGATACTGTATGGGAAATCCTAAAGCTTTATACAAAATAATTCACAAAGTCCCTGTTTTAATTTAGCAAATTGTTAGCTTATGCCAAGGCTTCATGTGGCGTTTAAGAAAGATAGAATTTATGATAGGAGAATAAAAACTGTTGATTAGTAACGTATTTTGGTCTTCAATACTCTATTTGTGATTATTTTACTGTTTTTTAGAAATAGTTTGCAAAAAATAGAAGATGCATTGAATTTGAGCAGTACACAGACAATTTTATTACATAGTTATTGCAAATATTTATGTTACCCTAAGTTTTTCTATTTAAATAAAATTTTATAAATTAGTTTTGAAATAGAGTACCTGAAAGCAACTGGGACGTTTTCTCATTTGTCAAGGCATGACTTAATTTAGGCATAGAAAACAATATAAAATTGAGCTTAGATCAAATAAATGCACTATTTTACAGCTTTTGATCTAAAATACACTAAACACTTTTACATTTTAGTGAATCACTTAAGAAAGCCTCTTCATCGAACAAATGCTGAATTTTAAGATACCTCACCTTACTAATTGAACTTGATAATCTAGAGAAATAAAACAGTGTATTCAATCAAATTATAAAAAGGAGAGTACCTTAAGGATAAAGAAAGACATTTAATGTGATGATTTTACTCTACAGACAAATTCTGTTGTAAAGGATTTAAGAAATGATTTTATAAACTGTAATGTGCATCGGATAAGTACAGGTTTATCAACACCAATGGTAGCTACTTCTCTGGTTAGTTTTGATTCAAAATCATTTTTTTTATAACTAAGAACCATAAAGTCATACAAGACGTAATGCCACTAAATGTATGGAATTGTAAACAAAAGAAGAAGAAAAAATGGGGATGGTTGGGCCAAAAGATAAGAGTTATTTTTAAAATTATAAATATTCAAGTCACGTGATGTATGAAAGAATCCAGAGCCCAAAGGGCTCCCAACTCATCCAGTCTGAGGAAAGGCATAACAATCACAGAAAGATTTATTAAAATGAGGGACAGCAAGATCATAAGGATGACGGCGTTGACTGAAGCGAGACATACAAGGTGGAAAAAATAACTCATATGCACGTAGGAAGACCAATTTAGTTAAGTTTTTCCAAAAGGTAAGTGTTGTGAAAATTTACATCGTATTTGGATTTAATATTGTTTAAACAGGGCACTTGATATCAGTGCAAACATACCCATCGTCTTAAAACGGAGAGAACATTCGTCAACTAAGTTAATAAGGTATCATTTCAATATGGAACATTGCTTTAAGATTAGGTTTTTTAAGAAAACTGTAAATACGACCCCCACCTTGACATGTTTATCATTCGACAACAAACGGTCGAATGATAAAAAATTCATTTTTTCTAATTTTTAAATAAATGACAATGATAGAAAGATCTTAGAGCTAAAGAAAATTGCAAAAATTTCTACTATTAAAAATGGCGAGTTGTAAATGTTGATTAAAAGACCTTACATAAAAGTAAAAAGTCTAGTTTAAACTTAGCTGTTTTCATAAAAAAATAAATAACATAGCATCGAGTTAGATGAAACTGTTTTTAAATAAAAAAAATGCCCAGCCATTTACAAAACAAGGACAAATTCAAATTAATTAATCATTGAATACTTGACTTTTTTAAAGTAGAAATATCGCTGCTGAACTTTAATTTATTAAAAAAGAAACTCGACAATTTAGAATTTTACTTTAAATCCAAAGTTTAGGCTGATTCGAAAAAAGGCTACATGGACCCCAACGTGAACGAAATTGTACTTTTAATAACCCTTCCAGTAACAAAAAGATGTTACACTTTTAAAAATTACGAAAAATGTCATTTAAGCACAATGTAACGTTTCCATAATTTGGAGTATAAGTGAAATGCAGTAGATTTTGGTTTGTTATACGAAGGATTTCCATGAAAATCGTTGTATATGAAATATAAAAAATGCTTGAGGGAGTTCTCTCGTTAACATATATCTTAAGAAAACTAACTTTACATGTTTAATGCAATACTATTGGGGATAGAAAAAAATTTACTTTTAAAGGAAATAAAACAAAAAGCTTGTCAGTCATGTCAAAAGCTGACTCTACACTAATATTACTCAAAACATGGTGATCAGCATTTTCGTACTTTCAGATGAACTCTTTGTGTGCCATTGAAAAAACTTTCAAAAAATTAATTATTGCTTTAATGACGATATTTAGTGATGTAGGTTATTTATCATGTCCTGAGTTTAAAATCTTTTCCTGAGCTACATTATTGGAAATACTCTTGTCATCGTCAGACTGGCGATGGGAGAAGTATGTCTTGAAACGTACCTCAGGAAAATCGCAAGACTGATAACATGATAGATATCCTACATCAGTGGCTTCCACTGTGTCCATAAAATCAAAACGTTTTACGATATTTATACGTTATATTTTATAATCTTGCAAACAAACACCACATGAACACCCAACCTATCTACAAAATAATTTCAAGGACAGTATAATCCTACTATAAAATGACGTTTTTGGATACATAAGCCAAACAAACATTTGATATTTATAACAAGGAAGCTAGAGCATCCAAAGGTAAGTACATATGATATACCGGACATGCTGTGTTGACTGTATCACAAGTGTTCATCCTTGCATTAAAAAACGATCTGGCATTAAATCTCAGTGTGGTTTTTTAGTTCCATACAAATCAATAGAAATCTTGTAGTTTGGTTACTAACATTATTTCTTTTTCAGAGGCAAAACTTTATTGACTAAAGCTGCAGAAGTAAAATTAATTCTCTTATTCTACCTCCTTAAAATATTCATTGGATACATTCAGTGTTTCGTATAACATTTAAGAATGTTTATCCTATGATGTGGTTTTAATTATGTCACTCAAAATTTTACTGAGCAGTACATTAAATTTGCCGATTTGACATTAACAAATCCAAATCTGTATTGTGATAATATATTGAGAATGAGTGCTAATAAGCTCCATTTTTATTTTTCTTCCCATATCCCAGCTCATGATCTTGTTTTGGCGAGTAAATATTAAATCATTTCATGCCGATAACAAACTGAAAATAAAGAATCAGAATTACATTTTTGCTATCAACTAAATTGGCGTGATTTTCCAAATAAAAGCACTGTAAGGCTCTGTGTATAGTAATAGCTTGCGACTCAAGACATGTAAAAGTTCTTACATCTATCTAAAACAGTTTTGCAGTCAGGCTAGAAGAAATCAAAATATAAAAATCAACAAAAATGGCAATTTTAAATATATAATTTTTAACAGGTTCTCTGAATAGTAAAAAGTTACTAGAATGATAGAAAAAATTGACTTTACTATAGATTAGTGCTGTATATATACATACAGATTTAATGAAAAATATTTAATTATCTTTACTATTAATTTACACCCAATCTAGTGAAATTTTTCTTATTAACTTGGCCTTTCTCTTAACCAACGTTCAAGATAAATTTCAATATATTTCAAAATTTTATTTGGGTTTTAAAATAGTTTTATGATTACCTTTAAAATCTTGAATTGTACGTAATTATTAAGGAACAAAACTGTCAAAATTTCAAGCAACAACCTCTATCACATCTAGGACCTAATGCATTTTCATATTCTAAACTATATAATTTGGAAGGTATCTAAAAGTATGTTTATTTAACATTTTATATAAATATTTTCTATATTTAAATATTTATAAATATCTTACATATTTAATATATTCAAACGTTTGTTAATTTATTTTTATATATTTTTGGTACATTGTTTATAGAATTTTAAGTTTTGCAGACACTTGTAGAGGATAGAAGAAAATATATTTTACATTCAAATAAAATGTTTTATAAAGTAGAAACGTCAAGCTTGTTGGGTTACACAGGAAATTCTCATACAACTATCTAAACTGAAAATTTCATCGATACCTCAAAATATGATGTCACAAATAGTGGACTTGGTATTTTTCACCTTGGAGACATTTTTCAAACCGTTAGCAAATTGAGATTTTGTAATAACGAACTTCTTGTTAATACTTCTTGTATGGAATACTAGTTAAGTTCACTAGCCTACTTCAGTTAAAAACTAAAAATAATTTCCTTATTATATTACGTTCAGCTTTTGGAAGAAGTAATTTAGAAGATACCGGTGAACTTTAGTCAAAATAAATGAACATGTGAAATATGTAATATTAGTCTTTAGTGAAGAAACCACATAATAAAAATTGTCTGAGATTTACACACTTAATGGAGGAACTGATACCAACACATTGTTCAAATCAGGTTCAGTGGAGTTGAATTGGGCAGGTTTTTTGCTACACTGATGATAAAATAATTTACACACATCCAAATCTTTCACCTGACGATAAAAAAGGATTTTGATGAAATTTTTGGGATATAGCGCAATGTTAATTAATCTTGCAAGGTCAACAAAATAACGTGTCTTTGAGGTTTTAGCAACTGTGACTTTATTTTTTGTTTGTAGGGCAAGGGGTTTGAATTTATGACAGTAAACTAAATCTGTTCATACCTGTTCATATTGTTTATATAAATTCTTACTAAATCACAAAAATATTACAAAACATTTTATGTTTTTGATTAATATGATGAAATGTTTTGAATCAACCTTGTTTGTTTTTCTTTCTTTCCAGGAAAAATCAATCTTTTCCTACTAATTCATTATATGAAGTCATATCTGTCATTGGATGAGACATTATTTGAAACCAGAGAAATGTCCTACATTGATTTGTTAACGTCCTTACCGCAAAAGATATCATCAATAAATCTCAGAAATTTCCATTGCAGAGTTCACCCTTTTTGTTATTATGATTATATGAGCTGGCAATTATCAACAGAGTTTACATTCAAAAAAATTTCGGTGTTGTTTCACGTTTTATCGAAAAAATAGATTAACATAGTTGTTAATTGATTTTTGTTGAATTTCAAAACGCAAAATGTGCGCCTCATAAGATAAATTAGATAAGTTATATTATTAATTTAATCATTACACATAAATTAAGATCAATTAATATAATATACGTCAATAGCCACAAGCTGCTCAAAATCTTTACCAATTTTGTTGTACCTCACTTGTTACGGGTTGTTTCAACGGAGTAGCTTAGAGGGAGACAATTAAATTTTATCTATAAAAAGCACAAGCATTTTCGTTTGGTTTATGTCTCCACATGGAATTTATTATTGTATATAAGTTGACTAAGACAGGGGGCTACACGTGGCCTCCTTTTTAATTTAGCTGGTGTGGGCTACGCTGTCAGTCGTGGGGAATTATTGACAACAAAAACTTTTTTATTAAATGCAATGTTAAGGAAGTTAGTTGAATTTTTAACAAAGTTTTCCTATATGAAGACAATCAAGTTATATTTATCAAATTTTTGAGTCTAACTAAACTGGTTTAAATATTTTTTCTGTTTTGTGAAGCATCGTTTTCTTCTCATGTGTCAAAACTGGTGTCAAATGATTTTTGCGAGGTTAATAGTGACGACGTACTTCTTCTGAAATCAATAGGAATGTGTGTAACTTGGCTAGGAATTTTAAGAGCCTACAGTTTTGCCTATGCTCAATACACTGTATTTACTAGTGATTAGACGTATTGTGTTCTGAACTTTTGCTGATATCCTACTCAAACCTTTCTTGAAATGCATTTTCTTGTATTGAACACTGCGTTGGGCTAGTATTGCATTTATTTTCTATTATTTTTTGTTTGATCTCAAAACTACTGGTTAGGTTAGACCCATATTCAGGTAGTTAGGCTCAGTAATATAATTTTTTATTATTAATGAAAGTGATATTTCTCGCGCAATTATTATAACAGAAAATTGTTTTAAACATTTTTCTTTATGGAACCGTAGAAAAACGAAAAGGAAAACATCAAAATAACTAAAGTATAGTAATTTATTGCATGGATGTTGTAAATGAGAAAAAAAAGTAATACAAATATTAGGAAATATTTTTGAAGTTAAAAATAAAAAGGTGCCTGAAATACTATAGGAAATACATATATTGTTTGATTTATATGGGATACAGTGTAACAAGTACTCTGGCATAATAGGAAATATATCAAATATATCAAAGAGTGTTTTTTTGAAAACAAAAATAACTAACATAATCTACTTTTCATTTTTTATAAGAAACTCAATACTCTAATAAGAGAATATACTTAATTTATAGTGTAATTAAATTTTCAGTTACTTTTAAATTGTATTTCAGATTTATGTTAATTACAAAAAAACCCAGGCCCATTTAGTGTTACTGAGCACCAGTTCTCTAGCATTAGATGCCTCGAGAGGTTAGAATACATCATTTCAAAAACATGCGATCTTTGCATTTTTTCACTCCTGTGCAATCACATCCCAAATACCAAAAATATCAGTAAGATTTGTAGAGGTCAAAGTAACACTTAAGAACCTCATAATAGGTGTTGCTCAAACGCCATACCCAGTAAAAGTTGTGTATGGCTTCCACGTAAGAAATTAACAAACCAAAAGAAACTAAAATTCACCTTAGAAAACATGGGGCTGGAAAGAGATTTTATCTCAGTATCTAAATCTTCACAAAATACCATCCTTTCATCCTCTGCACATCCAACTTGAGGTCCGTACACTATTATCACCTTAGTCTTTATCTTTGCTAATACTACTTGTATTCTCATTATTCTGCCAAATTTTCTGTTGACTGTAAGTGCTTGGTCTTCTAGGTTCTATTGTAAAATTCTCCATTCCTACAATTACTTGTGACATTGCAAAACAATTTGAATCTGTCACCTATCAAACGAGCTTTTGTTCCCTTGCACTTTGTCTCCTGAACGCCAGAAATATCAATTTGTTTCTTCTTCATCAATGATGCTAATTCTCTACCTCCTCCAGTCATCTTACCAGCATTCAAATTCAAACCCGAACGATCGGTGCATGTTGTCGTGGCCTCATTCGCTCACCTACAGCAAAAAGGCCATGCTGCTCTGGGTCACATACGGGTGACGACCTAACATTATCTAACACACTTGTTTAATCAATCATGCTTAATGTTTTGCCCGTCACAGTTTTTTCACCGAAGAGCGCTTGATATCAACCTATTAGTTTATCCGGAGATTTTTTTTCAACACAAAATGCTGCTTGATCGGAAAGCAAAAGTATTTGCTTGAGCTGCAATTACGTTTTACGTAATCGGTCTGCAAAAGACCCTTCTAAAGAAAACCAACAGGGCAGCTACGAATGAATTGAAATTCGTTCCCGAAATGAGACACGAAAACTACGGCTCTTCCCTGATCTCTCTATGCTAAACCA
Organism: Morbakka virulenta; assembly: GCA_003991215.1. Lineage (NCBI taxonomy): Eukaryota > Metazoa > Cnidaria > Cubozoa > Carybdeida > Carukiidae > Morbakka > Morbakka virulenta. The sequence goes on from RDPX01000019.1 coordinate 1,248,049, forward strand.
AATCTTATTATAGAGATAACACACAATGGATTCTACTGTATGCTTCAAAGATGTAACCATCTATTAACAAATAGACATTACCTTTATTGTCCATGACATCCCCGAAGTTTGTAAAAGGAAACACTGGATTGTCGTTGGAGATTTTAACTGCTACAATACACTTTAGAGAAAGTGTATTGTAGCAGGCGAAGGGCGAACTACAACTCCACTGGTATCAGGACTTAGTACAGTTCTTAACGCACTCCTTCCACTTAGGAATCATCTTAGAACGTATACTCTCCTATAAATACCAAAACGTGAAAACCAAAGTGAAGTCAGCACTCAATAAAACTTAGCGTAGAGTCTTACCGACATCCAATGTGAGATAGATCGAAGTACTCCTAGTACAACTGCACCTAGGTCGTGTTTCGTTATACCAGAGTATGCCTCTTTAGCCAGCACCACATCTGCTGATAACAAACAATTGGGCACAGCACTAAATGAGACGTGCCTAATCGTGACTGGATTCATCAAGTCAATCCCCCTCCGCACAGTACCTCTATGCCTTGGCAGGAATCGATTTTCCTCACACCCGTCAAAACCCCATCGGTAGATATGAAAAAGCCAGCCACACAAAGCACGTTTTCCACTAGATCAGTATAAAGCCCTACATAAATGGCTGGGATCATTCAAGAGCTTTTTAGACAAGACAGAGCCACTGAAACGAGTGCAAGACAGACGACATTGAGAACCAATGCGCGGAGCAGTAGAATCAACAAGGAGAAATGGGACGCCAAGGAACAAAGCAAGGTATCGTGAAAATAACAAAGTAGAAGTGGAAAACCCTGGACAACCTGAAAAGCTATAAATCGCTTAAAGGTTGGACATGGCGAAAGCAATGGGGGTTTGCATTTAGAGACTTCTACAACTGCTGCTTATTCCAGACGATGCCACACTTGCCTGAATGCCCGACAGCGTACAACTGCTGTTCTGCGTAATGTGTAAAATACTGGAGCAAATTGATTTAGTAAAACAAAACAAGAAGAAAAGAAGAAGAAGAAGAAGAAGAAGAAACAAAAGGAATTAAAAAAGCATTTTAAGGCATTGACAATAAAGTTGTAGTCAATGTTTTCTTAATCACTTATCATTATTTTCTGTAAAACATCATTATATTTGTAAATTGATATATAACTTAAGTTGTATTTTTTTATATTTTGTAGGTGAATGTCTGATGAAATGTGAAAATAATCACAAAATGATTCTTTGACTCCTAATTATTTCAATAAGCATTTCGATTAACATTCAACAGCTATTTGTACAGATTTTTAAACTACTGCAATTATTGCTTCTCATTACCATACGGTTACTTTCACAGCAACTCAATGCTGCGTGATAAAACTCTTCGAACTTGTTGTTTTAACGTCATTTTCTGCAGTAATTGAAGCTCAAACGGTGCCCTTCAGAGGGACTTTATTTTGGCAGTGAGGAATTTCTTTTCCCTTCCTGACTCCAATCAATAGCTTTTAGCAAATTCACTTCGCCCGCTCGGAAAATCGAAACCGGAATCTCTTGATTACGGTGCAACTGCACTAACCATTAAGCCACGGCTCCTCTGAAGATATTCATAGATATTTTAAAGCTTTTTAGTTTTGGTTTAAAAGATTGAAGACTTTATCCTTCTGTTGTACGTTTTTGAGCAGCTGCAATTAAAAAATCTTTTGGTGTCATATTATACTTAGGGTTGTTTAAAAGAAAACAGAGAGATTAACGTTAGTATATAATTGTTGAAAGTCTGGCCTTTTCAAATAAATGTTATCGACTTACTGGGCACACTCGTTATTTCAACTGAATCTTACTACTTATGTTTGAAATGAAGATATTGCCAAATATTTCCAGTAACCAAACTTCTAAAAAGATTGTCGTGTAAAGTTTTACTTAATTAAAATCCTAAAATCCTAGCGTTATCTATTTTTTAATTATTTTTTTGGTAACAAAATTAACGGAAGAATATAGTTTCTGGAAATATAACTTGAAAAAACAAGGTTTTACATTTTCAGAGTCCCGTATAATTACTCATACCAGAAATATAAGGGTTTAGGTTATAACGAAGCAAAATTATAAATCCCAACTTGTTGCTTAGAAATTATGTTTATTTTTCTCCCCAGGATATTGTGAAAACTAATGAAAGAAAATTAAAAATCCATTTTTGGAGAGACTTACTCAGCATGGCAGGTGATCTTTATTGTCTATTGATCATTCATAGCCAGTAAATCCAAGGATCTCTCTAACAAGTCGTGTCTGATCTAGTTGACTTGGCACTACTGAATGGTACTCTGCAGCATTAAGTTAGTTGAACTTTAACGATTGAGCAAAAAGTTATTTTATTTAACAGAAATGACCTGGGATATCTTATAACAATTTTTCAAAAAGCATTTTCAGAAATCAAATTGTTCAACATTTCTTGTTCAAAAAGTTAAACCTGAAGCCAGAATTAATATTTAAAATATAGCAAATAGAATATGCCAAGAAACTGTCTATATTTCTGTGGAGAAAAGCTCAGTCTGAATATTTTGGCCGGAATGAAACAGCTTTGCCTTCTTTCATTTATATTGGAAATACTTCCATTGAGTTATTCTCTAGCAATATTTCCTTACGATAAATTGTAGTTTACCAGTAGCAGGTATATTAATGGAAAATCATTTGTAATACTTCCAAGTTTTGGTGTCAGATACAATTGTTATGCACAATCCTTGCAATTATTTTGTAAATGAATCTTGTGAATTCATTTTTATCTACAGTATTTTCGCTTTTTATGAGCAACAACAGAAGTATTAAATTTCTTCTTCTGTTTATTAAAATAGTAAAGTTATGCAGAAAACTAGTGTTATTTCAATTTATAGATTGGAATAGCATGAAAAGAAGCAAGTTTGAGTTATTTTGACATGTTATGTTATTGATGATATACTTCTTCTTCTTTGGATGCTGGTATTCCAGTAGTCAGGGGTCAGCAGCACGTATCGTTGCACGCCATCTCTACCGTTCATTCACATCACGTTTAACCAGTCCTTTGCTCTTTACGTCACTTTTCACGACATCGCTTCATCTCAGTTTTTGTCTTGTAATTGACCTCCCCCCCCTAATTGGTTCCCTTCTTCCTCTCGGTATTGCATTCTTATCTTCTGTCCTTACAAAGTGCCCAAACCATTTGAATCTTGCTTCTCTCAGCTTTTAAAATAAACTTGAGATTTCTGCACTTTTTCGTGTTTTCTCGTTTGTGGATCATTTTAAAAGTGACACTCCATGAATTCATCTATACTATCACCTAACTAACCCTAACTAACACCTATGCTATCAACCCACAGTTAATAACAAAAATGGGGAAAATGGTTAAATAGCACAGATGAGCTGAGTTAAAACACTGCCACTAAACCTGGGCATGAAAAGTGACGTTAACCTCAACAGGAACAGCACTTCGTTACCATTCAAAACTTAAACTCTTAAAGCAATTTTTATTTCAATTAAATCTGAGCTATCTGAGTGAACAATCAAGGTTGGAGGAACAGTTTGAACCAATCTTTACTAAGCTGACGATATACTTCTCCTTGCAGGAACAATGAAGGACTTAAAGGACCTTGTTATTAGAGTGAAAGAAGGGAGTGAGAAAGTTGGACTGTACTTAAACCTACAAAAGGCCAAGGTCATGAAGATTGCCTGGAGATCCAATAAACATTGTAATGGACGATTTAGTTATTAATGGTGAAACTGTCGAGACAGTAAGTGAATTTTCTTATTTAGGAACCACGATCACGGACAACTGTAACTGATACCAAAGAAATGAGGAAAAGTACTGCTATTGCAAAAAATGCTGTAATCAGTCTCACTGATACCTGGATGGAAAGGTCAATATCCCTTAAATTAAAACTAAGAATAGTATCAACTCTTGTGCTTTCATTTACAACTTATGTTTGTAAATGCTGGGATACAAGAAGACTGATGAAAAAACACTCAAAACGTTTGAAATTTGGTGTTATAGGAGGATTTTAGAATCTGTTGGATAGAAAAGAAAACAAACGCATGGATTTTAGAAAAGGCTGGTGGACCAACCCTTTGAAGCTCCATATGCAAAAGAAAACAAACATTTATTGGTCACATTGCAAGAAGTACGGGTATTGGACATTATATATTAGCAGGAATGGTAGAAGGAAGTAGAAGAAGAGGAAGACCGAAGACAAGAATAGCTGATAACATCACAAAGATGACTGGAATGACGATGGCTCAGATGCTGAATAATTCAAGAGACCGGGAAAAGTGAAAGAGGATTGCTGGGCGTGCCATGGAGGATCATGATAATGATCCTAATTTCTCTTTGTCAAAGAAAATAATGACTCGGTTTAAATAAGAATATAATAAAAAAGTAGTCACCATTTAACTACATTAATTGGTAATTGTTAGCAATGTAGGTTATTTTACCTGTATGTGGCGAAAAAATATTTCGAGAAGAAATTTTGTTTTTTAGATAAAAGGGAACATAGACATATCTTTTTGATGTCGATGTGCTATGTACATCGAATTCTAAAATATTTGTTAATGATAAGCATGACATTTTGTTCTCCTAGGTACTCTACCATTCGGTTTGAGTATTTTATGGTATTTATATGGTATTTATATGGTATTTGTATGGTATTTATATGGTATTTGTATGGTATTTATATGATATTTATATGGCATTTATATGGAATTTATATAGTATATATTCGTATTACGTGAAAGGAAATAAAATGTATCTATTGATGGATTAAACTCAGATTCTTTAAAGGTCGACCGGATTACCGCGAGGTTCTGTAATCGACCCTTTACTTTTTCATACTTATCTACTGATCTTATGTATAGTTAAATATCCCTGTATTTTTATTTTCTGCTGGTTATTCACTTACATAGTTTACTTACATCTAATTACCCTTTAGGTAGCCCTTAATTAAACTTAAATCCCCCCTTACGTTTCCTGATTTCTATTTTTGATTTATTCAATCTAAATATCCCTTTACCCTTTCCTTCTGCTGATTATACATTTATATAGTACTAGTTTTATGAAAAAAAAGCAAGCTCAGAGTTACCTGAAATTCAAGGATATCGTGATAATAATGGGAGATCTCAACGTCAAAGTAGGAGATGAAAGGGTAGACGATGTTATTGTGCCGTGCGGCTTGGGGACAATAAATGAATGTGGTAGCAAACTAATTAAATGGTGCAAAACAAACGAATTTACTACTGCGAATACTTGGTATCAAAACCACACCAGACGACAATGGACATGGAAAAGACCGAGTGAAAAAACTAGAAACAAAATTGATTACATTCTCATGTAAAAGCGAATACGGAACGCTGTTAAAACATCCAAGTCATTACCGGGGGCTGGTTGTGACTCAGATCACATTCCGGTAATGTGTAAATTTGAGATCAAACTAAAGAAAATAAAAAAAGTCTACGACAAATCCAAAATTCCAAACGGACCAACTCAAATTTAATACGAAGCTAAGAGAGAAAATCACTTTCGAAGTGCAAAAGAAGCATAAGTTTCTAAATAACATCTCTGAGACAGAAGAGCTATGGTCAGAAATGAAAAAGTCGCTTGATGAAGTCACAAATGTTAACATCCCCCAAAAGAATTCAAAACAACATAAGGAATGAATGAACAAAGAAATACTTGATATGATGGAGGAAAGGCTCGAGTCATAAAAAAGAAGAAACTAAATCCCAAGATCTTAACAGAAGAAAAAGAAGAAATGTAACGAAGCAAAAGAAGTATGGATAAACGAACAATGTCACGAAATAGAACTAAATAATACAGACAGTAAATACATGCACTCTAAACTTAGTGAAGTGAGTGGAATCAAAGCAAAATGCACCAGACCTGGATGTATCAAATCAAGAGGGAAAAATGATAATGGAAAAGGAGGTAATATCAAATACGTGGTTAGAATATGTTGAAGATCTTTTCAAAGATGACAGGGGGTCGAACCCCGAAATATAGAAAAATTTAGAGGCTCCAGCCAACCTTAAAGATGAAGTTAGTGCAACAATAAACTAAATGAAAAATGGGAAAGGACCAAATAATATACCAGTAGAAAAAATTATAGCTTTGGTGGATTTAGGTATAGATTTGACGACAAAACTCATAAACGCAATATATGACAGTGGTAGAATCCCAGAAGACCTTTCCAAATCTGTTTTAGAGTCCTGCCAAAAACACAAGGAGCAACAGAATGTGAGCTTCATAGAACAATCAGCTTAATGAGCCACTTTACAAAAATTCTCCTGAGAGTTCTGATGCACAGAATGCGCAAACGTTTAAGACCAGAAGTATCTAATAAGCAGTTCGGCATTATGCCTGATAAAGGAAATAGGAATGCAAATTTTACTTTAGCAGTGCTTATGGAAAGATGTGTAGAAATGCAAAAAGGTATTTATCTCTGCTTTATTGACTACTGTAAAGCCTTTGACAAAGTCAAACACGAAGAATTGTTTCAAATGTTAGAACAACTAGACATAGATGGAAAGGACATAAGAGTTATTAGAAATCTATATTGGGACTTAACTGCAGCTGTAAGAATTGATGGAGAACAAAGTGAATTCAAATACATTAAAAGAGGCGTAAGACAGGGCTGTGTGATGTCTCCTGATTTCTTCGGAATGGAATGATTTTGAGGAATCAAGAGGATATTCTGGGCCTAAAAATAAACGGTGAAAATCTTAATAATCTCAGATACGCAGATAATACTGTTTTAATGGCAGAATCTAAAGAACAACTTCAAAAGCTTTTATTTAATGTTACTCTAGAGAGCAAAAATATGGGCCTATCTCTGAATGTGGACAACTAAAATTCTTAAGATACATCTTTCGGCACAAGGTTTTAGAGCATCTAACCATTACTGGAAAGATTTTGGGCACGTGCAGTAGAGGCAGACAGAGAATAACTTTTATCGATAGTCTTAATTCATGGGTAGGACAGTTTGATACCAGCAACGAACTGATAAGGTTAACTGAGAATGGGTTTGAGTGGAGGACCATGATTGACAATGTCTGTTTCAGACAAGATACCTGATGATGATGATGATGATGATGATGATAATGATGATGATTGTACAAAGCTAACTACATTTTTAGGGTAAAACAGTCATGAAAAAACCCAAAAGCTAGAAAAAAGGGATTGTGTAAAGCAGATTACATTAGTCACTAGTCAACAGAATACTACTAGAATATGATGTATTTAATAAAGTGTAAAGATGACCGTTTTGTCTGTTGTGAAAACATGTAAAAGATTTTTTCCTGTCAATCACATTTTATCTGATATAAAGGAAATATTTTCGTTCCGCAGTATAGCACCCAGTATAAAATTTATGCAGATATTTGTTTCTCTGTCATTTTTTCCTATCGTATGTATTATGAAGTTTAATTACTTTTTTTTATATATTTTGTCAACCATTTGCCATCTCATTTTCATCACTTCAATTTATCATCTTTAAATAACATTTTCTCTCATTTAGGTGTCAAATTAATTATCAGCATTAAACTCTACGCAGGACATTAGGACAGTGCAAAAACACTTGTCATACAATATATTTTCCTGTGATCCATTTTACCATAAAATCTCAGCAATTCATAGAAATGAATATTAAAGATATTTTAAAAAATCATAGGTTCTAGTTTTTATCATGTTCTTATTGTTTTACAGATTGGTTATTTTTTTGGTTTTTTTTAACAGGACACGTGTTGGTAACAGTATTTGTATACATTACTTTTTAATTATACAATTATTGAAACGTTTTTATCCTGTATAAATATTCGTAAATAAATAAATATGATGTCACAGTTGAATTCTAAAAGTTTGTATCTAAGTGCTCTCTGTTGACTAAGATAAGAGCTTCATTCAGACAGCAAGTGATCTCCTGATCTCATTTAGTCGACGGGATTTGTTCGACAGAGGAAAAACACAATGCCGTTTGCACTACCTATGATGTGGATGGAAGAGTTTCAAATATTAATTCCACACAGATAATGCATGAGCGTTAGCTTTAAAGGAGGAGCATACGGTTTTATTTCTCAACTTAGATTCATCAAAAAAAGATCACTACACAAAGCTGATTGCATTTTAGTTCTAATACCGCGTGAGAATGTGCTTCAGTTATAAATTGCAATGGCGAATCAGGAAACATTATTACACTTTTGTTTATGAGACAGAAATGAAATGTACCTGACCTGCACCATCTGCAATCAGAACATAGACGGAAATCATACAAGTCAAAAGTACAATAATTTTTGGTAAAACACCTATATGACACACATCTGGCACTACACCAGGGTAGTCAAATGACCAGGGTGAAAATCGATTAACAAGGAAGATATTTGACTTTTTAAGCTACTGGTCCCTATCTATTAAAACAATACGAGAAAGAGTGAAAAGAGAACGCAGACATTGAGCTTTGAGAAAAAAAAATAAAAGGAAACTTTTCATCTAAGGATTTAAAACCTTTTTCTGACAGAAATCTGAGGAAATCCAGGAGCAGTAAAGAGTTTCTGAAGATAAAATGCCACCCTCGTCAAGGAAGAACAGTACTATGAAATAAAATAGTTCAGTTTGCAACTAACTGTATTTGGGGTGGCTCTTGATAGCAGAAAAAAAGGTTTTTTGGACAGATTTAGAAGTAATATACAAAAAATGAGAAGCTGAATGTCTTTGAAAGAAGCACGGTGGCTCGGTAAGTTCTAGCTAAGTTTAGATATTAAATTTTAAGAATGAAAATTCGTTCTTCAATAACTTTTGTTCAATAATGATGTATGGAGTTCTTTTGCATGAAGTTGTGACGTTACTTAGCCAAGAATTTGCAAAAAAATATTCGATGTTCCATAAGACGCATTATTCAGAAAAGATAAGTGAATATATGGAAACAATTATTCTTTATAAAAATTTAACCCATTATGCGATCTACGAAATTCTGTTATTCAAGATAACAAATCTTGCTTTCATAGAAGTATTAAACTTATTGAAAATTTTGTAAAGCTGGAATCCAGTGCTTATTCCCTTTGAGCTGTTCAAAAATTGTAGTATCAACATCATTTGTGCAAAGAGTAGAGAATCATACAATCATTAGCTTAGCTAAAATGAATTCAATTTTAATTGGGATAGTAAATGAATTTATTTTTTGTTATTGAGAATGTCAACAAGATAATATTGTCCTATAAATAATAGACCTTTAAAATACCCAATGATTATGATATTTCAATTATTTTATCGAGTTAAAAAGTGACTTTATATAATTAAATGAAAAAGAAGCATTCTCATCATATTAACAAAATAAATTTGTTTTACAACTTCAACGGGTACTTGAAGATACCTCTATTGACAAAAATAAAATTATCAATAGCAGGTACCTCTATTGGTACCTGCTATTGACAAAAATAAAAGTGCAACTTGTTTGCTTATTAAAAAAATTATGTCTATTAGGTTTTAGAGGTTAGTGTCAGGGCTAGAGAATGTAATATATTTTAAAAAGTCAGCTATATTAGTCAAACTTTTTATATCTACTTTAACTTCCACAAGGCGAAAAATATTTTTTATTGGTTAATGAAAGTGAAAAAAAAAGAATATTAAATGTAATGCCTCATATATACATTTCAAGGCTTTAGGATGTAAAATGCAATGCATTTGCTCTTCGGTTTTTTTCTCCAGAATTGGCTGCACATGTTTGAAGTTTTAAAACGATATGACCCTATCACTATGAGTGATAACTTTATAAAACAGGCAAATAAAACATTTCACCCATTGCCCCGTCTGAAGGTGGATCAGTCTTTCACAGCATCAAAATTTATTTCGAAAAACAGGAGTCAATGCGGTCGTTTCGAAAATATCATTTGAAGTGTTCTAGGTTGCCAACTCTGTATTCTTTACACTATTAATATATGGCCCTATTTGTCAGAATAAACTTATTTATGGTTGAATTCTTCAGTAAAAGTTACAATATTTCTTTCTGTTATGCCGTTATGTCCCATTAACAACAAAATAAAATTGTGACACATATCGACAGCAATGCAAGTAGCATTGAAATGTTTTTTCCTGTATAAATATTAATAAAAATAATAATTATGACAATAATAATAATGTATTCAGTCTGAATTTAATGCTGGAATAACAGACGTAGTACAAGTACTAGGATATATTTCTATGTATTGTACGTTATCTGGCTAGGAGTGGGGAGTGCTGTAGTCATGAGTTGTTGTCATACAACAACAACCGCTTGAGCAATGCGCCTTTACTTGCTGATTGTGGGGCGGCACTTGCAAGGTTGAAGTGATGTTGTCACTTTTATTTGTTTTTTTATTTCATCTCACTCTTGTGACTACAGAACATGTGTCTGCATTCAGCTTACCTGGCTTGTTGGTGTGCAGTGAATGTCGGTTTTTCACCCATCCATCACTAGATGGTGTGTAACGACTCGATAATAATAATAATAATGATAATAATAATAATAGCTGGTGCAAAGAGAATATAAGAAACGTCACAAAAAGGCCAGCTTTCTCCACTGGGGGGAGGGGTAAGCAGCATGGCTTTACAAGGTTCAACAACTGGTATGAACACATGGCCGAGGTGGTGCTAGAGAACGAGTGGGCCGAAATATTTTGTGATTTTAACATAAGAACTGATCGGGTAACAGAGGCCAGAAGGCCAGATATTATAGTGCCAGACAAGAGAAAGAATATGACAACAATGCTGAATGTGGCGGTGCCTGGTGATCATAGAATTTGAGCGAAAGAACAGGAAAAGATCGAGAAGTACTAGGACCTGTCTATGGAAGTGACGTAGATGTAGAGAAAACCTGTGAAGGTTGTACCCATGGTGATTGGGGCTCTTGGAACCAAGCATAGAATAGAACAATGGATCAATGAGCTGGAAATGGCGGCAAGTGTGGCAGAAGTGCTGTAACAGAATGCCCTGTCAGGATCGGCCACAATACTCCGTAAAATTATGAATGTCTAAGTTTGGAAGCCCCAAACGGATGACAACGGAAACCAGTTATGAGCTATGAGGCGAAAAAGAGACCATAATAATAATAATAATAATAATAATAATAATAATAATAATACTAACAATAGATTGATGATAAAATTATTGAAGGTAGAGGTATGAATATTGAAAACGTGGATGGTGATGAAAGTTTTGCAGAAAATCAAGGTATTGAAAAAGAGGAAGTTGGCGAAATTGGAAATAATAGTTAAAAAAGAATGATATTTCTGAAGCTGTAACGCTGGTGAACAATGTCAATCAAGAAGAGTTAGCTTTAATGAAGGTGGATATCGTAGAGGAGTTTTCTATTGTTAAACACACAGAAATAACGGACAGGGAACCCTTAATGAAAATAAGGGATGCCCACAAATCTAAAAACTTACTGATCTTAGGAAATGAAGCATTAAAACAACTTTGCGAGGAGATAGACCCTGACACGACAGAACCAAACCAACTAATATATGCAATATCTAAAGTCCTTCAACATAAACGGGGCATAAAAAATAAAGAAAAAAGAAACAACAAAAATAAACGGAAACCTACCAAATCCACGTGGCAAGTTAAGATCGAAAAAGAAATTGAAATGTTGAGAAAGGAAATCTCTATAGTAGATGAATTGCAGAAGGATAAGGAAGTAAAATATGGAAAAGCAAGGAAATTAATAAAGAAAATACCGCGTAGAAAATAAAGAGCAAATACCAACTATTAAGGAAGAGCTGAAACAAAAACTTCAAGTAAAAGCGCAAAGACCCCGTCGTTTCACCAAAAGGAATAATTTCTATAGGCAAAACAAGATATTTGAGACAGATGCCAAAACGTTCGATCGAGAAATTGGAAAAACGCCTATTCTTGTAAAGAAATACCATCGGAGGAACGGATCACCGAATTTTGGAATACCATTTGGGGTAATGAGAAAGAGAAAGAACACAATGAAAATGCTGAATGGATAAGAGACCTGGAAAGTAATTCTACTGACATCTCTGAACAACAATGGAATGATGTAAGCGTCGATGAGATTACCAAAGCGCTAAAAAAGTCGCAAAAATGGGAATCTCCTGGAATAGACCAAGTTCCGAATTTATGGTTAAACACTTTAAACTCTTCTCATTCTAAGCTAACTTCGAATTTTAATAGATTGATGACGGACATAAATTCAACACCTAAATGGTTCTATCAAGGCACTACTTATTTACTTGCAAAAAGTAATGACTTGCAAAAAGTAATGACACTACAAACCCAAAAACCTACCGTCCCATTACTTGCTTGTCGACCTCATATAAGTTGTTGACATCTATATTATCTGGAAGAACATATACACACATGGGGGAAAATAACATCTTTTCGATAGAGCAAAAGGGCTGCAAGAAAGGTACCTATGGCTGCAAAGACCATCTTCTTATAAATAAAATACTATTGGAAAGTGCGAAATGAAAACTTCGAAACTTGAGCACTGCATGAATCGATTATAAGGAAGCCTTTCACAGTGTACCTCACTAGTGGATATTGCGTTGTCTTGAGCTGTTTAAAGTATCCCCTAATTTTCTCAAAACATCTATGAAACTATGGGAAACCAATCTTCTTCTTTCGCACTCTAATGGTGTCTTATCTTAAACTTGGTATGCGAATCAAAAGTGGAATATTTCGGGGTGACTATCTATCTCCCCTGCTATTTTGTATGGTGCTGATACCTTTATCTCGACTATTGAACGAAACAGCTTACGGATATAAAATCGATGAAAGTAAAATTAATCATCTCTTTTACTTGGATGATCTGAAACATTTTGCTTGTAATGATGGAGAACTTGAAGGACTGTTGAAAACAGTAAAAGCATTTGGTGATTACATAGGAATGGAAATTCGGGTTGGACAAATGTGCAAAAGCCACATTTAAGCGCAGAAAGTTAGTTAACACCAACAACATTGAACTTGATGGCGACACAGTTATCATGGAACTCGACCAAGACGGGACGTACAAATACCTGGGAGTCAACGAAGAAGGTAGAATACAACATTCGCAAATGAAAGAGAAGATCAGAAACGAATGTATACGCAGAGTTAGGTCGATCTTGAAAACAGAATTGAACTCAAAAAATAGATTAACAGCAATCAACACCCTAGCGATACCAGTAGTAAGATATAGTTTTAACATTATCAATTGGAACCGTAGTGACCTCCAAAGACTAGACGCGAAAATTAGAAAACAGTTTACTTGTTACAGGATGTTCCGCGGGTAAAAAGACGTAGAGGTTTGATACAGTTAGAACTCTCATATAAGACTTCCACTATATGGCTTTGTCAGTACTTGGACAATGCTGACGATTGGAAGCTCCAATTGGTGAATGTGCATAAAAACTCAAAGAAACTCCACTCTGTTGTCAAAGAATCCCACAAATTTTCTCGGGAACTAAACCTTGAAATTGAAAACGACAATCTTACAACACCGACAAAGATTGCTAGTGAAGCAAAGAAAAATGCTAAAGATGTAGGGTTAAAACATCTCGAATCACGGTGGCAAGAAAAGCGTCTCCATGGATAGTTCGCAGCTCGGGTCAATAATGCTGATGTAGATACCATTGCAACCCACCAGTGGCTCCAAAACTCTGTACTGAAATCGGAAACGGAAGGCTTTATTCTTGCCTCCCAGGATCAAAGCTTATTAACAAGAAATTATTAAGCAAATGTCTTGCACAATGGTGCAGACCCAAAATGTAGATTTTGTGAAGAAAAAGTGGAAACAATTGACCACCTTGTCTCTGGTTGTTCTATTTTACCTCCAGGGGAGTATAAAAACAGACACGACAGAGTTGGACAATAGCTGCGTTGGAAAATCTGCAACCACTTTTCTATAAACACTAACACTAACTGGTATGAACACCATCCTGAACCTGTGACAGAGGGACTTCCCAATCCGTACTGATCGCACGATACAGGCCAACCGCTGTGATATTGTCATTAAGGATACGAAAAACAACACCTGCCTCCTCATAGACATGAGCGCACCATCAGATAGAAATGTCTCCGCCAAAGTATTTGAAAAATTGCAACATATTAGGATCTTAAAATTGAAATTGAAAAGATATGGCACCTAAAAACTAGAACTGTTCCTGTAGTGATAGGTGCTTTGGGCCTGATAAAAAAAGAGACTAATGAATACCTTAAGAAACTTCCAGGAAACCCTTCTCTTCATGAAATTCAAAAAATAGTATAAAATAGCACGGAGCATGTACTACGAAGGGCGCTCACTATCTAGAAATTGACGTCTTCACCACCTTCTCACCTTTTTTTGTATATATTTTTGTCTTGTAATTCATTGTGTAGCTGATATTCGTAAATTGTACTAAATAATATATGTATACCTTTTTATACTTTATTTATAGATTTTTTAAAATTGAATATTTTATTATTATTCTCTCTTTTCACAAAAAACCTCTTCCTATTTCACTCACCCTAGGTCACTGGTAGTGACCCGGTGTTTGATCTTACACAATAATTTAAAGAGAAATTTTTTTAATAATAATAATAATTGATGTAGAATATTTATCATGTCGAGAATTGTATGCTTTTTCTGAGTCACGTTTCGAGAGATACTTCTCACATTGTTATTTATCACGATTCACCACATAATCAATATTTTACTTAAATGGCTTCCACTAATTCTATAAAATCAAGAATTTTTAAAAATTAAATTGTCTTCCTCCAATTTTTACAATTTGCATTGACATTTTGATAATGGCCATTGTAAAGAGAATTATTTGAGGAGCCTTGGCTTAATGCTTAGTGCAGTTGCACCGTAATGAATAGGTGCAGGGTTCGATTCCCCAAGAAAGTGAAAGGACTTTGGAACTTTAATCAATAAAAAGTCATTGGTTGGTGTCATGAAGGCCATCTAGCCAAGAAATGCCAAAACAAGGCGCCTCTAAAGGGCACCGTCTGAGCCCAGACTACCATGAGAACTGACTTTAAATCAAAAAAATGAAAATAAAAATTGTAAAGATAATTATTCGTCTCCTGGTTTTGTTTTACAATATCCTTCTGATTTTATTTTAATATTTTCTCTTTAATAAATATAAAGGTGGTTATATCAAAAGGAGAAGATTATAGGTGAAGGGGCGCATAAAGTTACAATTCTAGAAAGGAGAAAAATCAACTTCTATCAAAAACAATTACACAGCGTCTTCAACCCCAACACCAGTTTCAAAGACCCACGTAGTTGGGGGTGGTTAAAAACTGGTGACTTGAAGAAGGCCACAGAAGGTACTCTGATGGCAGCTCAAGAGCAACCCATCAGAACCAAGTCAATCAAACATCAGATTGACAAGGATGGTACTTCCCCTATGTGTCGACTGTGTGGTGACCGTAAGGAGACACTTGCCCACTTAGTATCAGAAAGAAGAACTTTGGCTCAGAAACAATACAAAAACTGGAGGCATAATAAAATCGCACAAGTTCTACATTGGCATACGTGTAAAGACTACAACATTGAACATTCAAAAAATTGGTATGATTACCATTCAGAAGATGTAATTGAAAATGAAAAAGTGAAAATACTCTTGGACATGAAAATCCAGATTGATAAGGTTTTGGAACATTTGAAGCATGACATAATTATTTTTGATAAAGAAAATAGGAAATGTTCGATAGTTGATGTAGCTTGCCCCTTTGATACCAGAGTCATCGAAAAAGAGAGAGAAAAAGTCAAGAAATACCAGGACGTTAAGTAGGAATTCAAACTAATTTGGAATTGTAGGTACAAGTGGTTCCCATTATCATCGGAGCATTGGGTACTATATCTAAGGATTTTCACAATTGGCTTAGGAACGTTTGTTGAAAGTTTACAGAAAGCTTGCTTGTTGGGAACAGTAAGGACTCTGCGCTTTGCACTGAATATCTAAGTTGGTGAGTTGCAACTTGATGTTCAGTTAACATCTTCCGGTTTGTAAACCGAGCTTCAAAACGAAATAATAATATCTGATCATTTAGTGTCCAGTTGCCCCATACTGGCCCCAACAGAATATTAAAAGCGCCATGACAGAGTTGGTCAATATAGCCACTGGATGTTATCTAAAGAGTTTAAACTCCCTGGTGATATATATTGGTGAGAACATAAACCACCGTGTAACAGAAAACAATTTTATCACAATACTCTGGGACTTCAGTATCCAAACTGACAGAACTATTCAAGCAAACTGACCAGATATTGTCATTGAGAACCATCAAGATAAGACCTGTTTCTTCATAGATATGAGCATTCCTGCTGATAGTAACATCTCTTTAAAGACCTTTGAGAAACTTAGTAAGTATAAAAATCTTGAGATAAAAATTACAAATTTGTGGCCTCTTAAAACTACTACAATTCCTTTTGTCTTTAAAGCTCTGGAAATGGTATCACAAAATGCACAGTATTACATTGACCTAATCCTTGGGAATAAATCTCTCTCTGAAACACAGATGATCACACTTGAGAGTAAATCACACATCTTGCATATAATTCTTAACATTTGGATTGTAGCTTCGTTATTCTCTCTGTTGCTTGAGGTCCCAGGGTTAGACTTGGCACTGATCTTCTTTAAAGAAAGAAAATTTTAAACCTAAAATAATGATGATAATAACAATAACAATAAAGACCTTTCTGTTTAACTCTAAGGATAACTGTCTTTTCTATACCATATTTGACAACCTTAAGGCATTCATCATCAACGTTTTAACTCCAAGCTTCTGTGGCGTAGAAAGCTGTAATCAAAACCATAAAAAATATCAGCTATTATCATCATTTCCATTTACTTTAATTCATTTGGATATAACTTTTTGTCCAGAGGGGAATGAATACTCCAGTTATATTTATTCATCGTCTAAAATTAGTATTAGTGTTAATTTGCGAGGTAAATCCAGAAAAAAATGAGCTGAAAAGGATAATGTTTCTAGCTGACAAAATATACATTACTATTACTGACGTATCTTATTCTTCCACATAAACCTAACCCCGCCTCATAGTCGGTGTGGGAGTGGCAACAGACCAGGATTGCTTCATCAGGCTATACCGTCGGACAAAAGTCTAGCACCCATGTCAGACCTAAATCGTGGATGATTGGGTGCACAGACAAGTAGTCTGGTAGGGCCTTCCATGGCGGGCAGGCTGATGTTGAACCTGGGCTGGCTAAAGGGGCAATGGTACTGTCTTGGGGGGCAGCAGGGCAGTGGGGGGCTCTGCAGCTGAGGATCGTCAACAGGAGACAACGGTGGAGGGCACATGTCGCTGGGCGGAAGAACTGTACAGTCAACGACCAGGTACCAATAATTCAGTTAGCAATTTACTGCTATATGCAGGTGTGGTGAACCGCATATCATCCATCTCATTGGAAGCCAAACGAAAATGTCATGATNTACATATATATATATATATATATATATATATATATATCCCACATAAACCCAACCCCGCCTCATAGTCGATGTGGGAGTGGCAACAGACCAGGATTGTTTCATCAGGCTATACCATCGGACAAAAGTCTAGCACCCATGTCAGGCCTAAATCGTGGATGATTGGGTGCACAGACAAGTCTGGTAGGGCCTCCCATGGCGGGCAGGCTGATGTTGAACCTGGGCTGGCTAAAGGGGCAATGGTACTGTCTTGGGGGGCAGCAGGGCAGTGGGGGGCTCTGCAGCTGAGGATCGTCAACAGGAGACAACGGTGGAGGGCACATGTCGCTGGGCGGAAGAACTGTACAGTCAACGACCAGGTACCAATAATTCAGTTAGCAATTTACTGCTATATGCAGGTGTGGTGAACCGCATATCATCCATCTCATTGGAAGCCAAACGAAAATGTCATGATTAAGTCCATTAACAGCACCAAGGTTAAAGCCCTTGCTATTCCAACTCTCATACAGTCAGACAGTGCTCTCCTAGCATCAGATGACGTTTCTCCGGAACGGCCGAATACCGATAGTCTGAAACTGAAAGGGGGTTTTTCTCTTCCATCTTCATCTTATATTATTTCTACCTTGAATTGTAGAACCCTTCGTACCAGGTCATCACGTGTTTAGCTTGACAAACTCATGAAAGATCAAAACATTTCAGTGACTTGTATTCAGCAACATCGTCAAGTTCACTCTGAAAGTGATCCCGAAATCACCATGCACAACCTTGGTTCAACCTCACTTTTTTCATCTTCTGCTACCAGCAATGATTGCGGCGCAGCTATCGGTGGTGTGGGTTTATGTATCCAGAGGAAACTACTACCACTCCTAAAGTCAGTTATGAAATACGATAGTCGCATAATAGTTGCTACTTTTAAAGGTAATCCTGAAACTGTAAGTGTGTCCTGTTATGCACCTCACAACAGTTTACCTGAAGAAACAGCTCTAGATTTTTACACAAATTTGAATAATGTAGTTGAATCTATACCACCACACCATATGCTAACTCTAGGAGGAGATTTCAATGCCCAGCTAAACACTGGATTTTCCTTGCACCGTTCCAGGAATCGTAATGGCCAGTTGTTACATGCTTTTGTTGAAAAACACAGCTTAATCGTTGGAAACCTGTATTCGCAAGTCTGCTAGAAAACTCTGGACTTATTGTTCTCCGAAAAATGTCGTCTCACAGATTGATTTTTGTTTATATCGTAAAAAGTAGCGTATTAGTGTTAGAGATTGTCAAGCCTTTTCTACATCCAATCCGGTTGGGAGTGATCATCGAATCGTCTCCATGTTTGTGAAACTAAGCTTGCGTGCACATAGGAAAGTGATCGAGAAATATCTTTATTGGAGAGCTATGGTTAATGATAACGAACTTGCTTTGAACATTGATAATAGCATTACTGAACAATTTGACAGCTTATCGACAGAGGAGCAGACCTGCTCAACATTTGTCAGTATTGTAAATAAAGTTGGTGATTTGTATCTCCCATAAAACCTCGACCTACTAAAGCTACCTGTGATCATACGGATGTTATAGCTTCCCGACAAGCTACTGTAGATGCACCTACGAAACAGATTCAATCGTCTCAGAATATTCTTCGTAGAACTTACGATGGTCTGGAGGAGAGACGCGTCAATCATATCCTCAGATCTTTTGACACCCCAACTGCCCCGTCAGTCATCAAGACTGCATGGGACCTAGTGAAACAGTTGTCAGGCAAGAAATCAAGAAACACCATCTGCATTGAGGGAGACGATCCCTTGAAGGTATGGGAAACTCATTTTAGTAACCTTCTCAATGTTAATCAGAACAAAAATGATGTAGATGATCAACCTATTGAAACGATCTTCGATGTCTTTCAAGAAATTCTTAGGGGAGAACTCTCGTAAGCCGAAGTAGATGCTTTTCTTAAATCAATGAAAAATGGTAAAGCTCCTGGGTTGGATCGATTACCACCAGAATTTTGGAAGTTACCCAAAATAAGAAAGCAGATAAGCAAGTTTTGTAATCAAACCTACTTTGGCAATCGGCCAAAAGAATGGGGTTTTTCTGGTCTTGTACCTGTGCCTAAAAAGGGTGATCTGCGACTGCCTGATAACTACCGTGGTATTGCTTTGTCACAAATTGCTTCTAAAGTTTTTAATCGTTGCATCCTAAACCGTATTCGCCCTGTTATTGACAGTGTATTGAGAGAGAACCAGAATGGTTTCAGACCTGGTCGATCTACCGCTTCTCACATACTTACCCTTCGCCGCATAGTAGAAGAGCTAAAAAACTTTACCAAGGAAGCTGTCATCATATTCATTGATTTTAGAAAGGCATTCGACTCTATTAATAGGGAGAAAATGCTGCAGATCCTCTCTGCATACGGTATACCTGCAGATATCGTTGAAGCAGTGAGAGTTATGTACTCAGATACCTATGCCCAAGTAATCACACCCGACGGAGTGACCAACAGCTTTCTCATCGACACTGGTGTTCTTCAAGGAGATCCACTAGCTACGTTTTTGTTTATTGTGTGTTAAGATTATGCTCTTCGCACCTCCATCAGTTGTACTGACGGTCTGACCCTCACCAGAAGGTGTAGTAGGCGGCACCCTCTACAAACGTAGCAGATCTAGACTACGCAGACGATATAGCTCTTTTTGAAGACTTCCTTGCCCAAGCACAAGAACTTCTTGGTCGTGTTGAAACTGCTTGTAAATCCATTGGACTGTGTTTAAATGCGGATAAAACGAAGTACATGCATCTCAATGTTTCAACATATGTACCGTTATATGCATCAGATAAGTCTGTTATTGAAAAGGTGGAGGACTTCAAATACTCTGGTGGTTACACAAACTGTGACTTTGATATTAACTCACGTATTGGTCAAGCGTGGGGTGCTCTCCACTCTCTATCTAGAGTCTGGAAGTCCCCTATCCAAAAAGCAACCAAAACTAAGGTGTTTAAGGCATATGTAGAGACCATACTGTTGTATGGTTCAGATTCTTGGAACTTGAACTTCTCAAGAACAGCGAGACTGGATGGCAC
Source organism: Morbakka virulenta (assembly GCA_003991215.1). Classification (NCBI taxonomy): domain Eukaryota; kingdom Metazoa; phylum Cnidaria; class Cubozoa; order Carybdeida; family Carukiidae; genus Morbakka; species Morbakka virulenta. Next base: position 1,268,540 of record RDPX01000019.1, read on the forward strand.
ATACACAAAGATGCTACGTGCCATATTTGGGGTCTCCTGGAAGGACCATGTTACAAACGCTCAACTTTATGGATCTCTCCCTCGTATTAGAGAGGTTATACGACAACGGCGTCTGGCATTGGCTGGACATGTGATGCGAAGCAAGGAACCAGCTAATAAGCTCCTCCTGTGGATTCCCGAAGTAAAGAGAAAAATTGGTCGTCCACATGGTACCTTGAGACAACTCATCAAGGAAGAAACTCAACTGGATGATACTGATCTGATGAGAGTGATGAATGACAGGACACTTTGGAGAAAGATTTACGTGACATCACCATCGTTTAACGACAATGGATGACCCAAATAGAAAAAAAAAAAAGATTAAAAAAAAATCTTATGCAATGGTTAGATCTATAACTTAAATTTTCATATTTTGTTATGATGTTTCAGAAGAAATGTCGTGTCATCGCAACATAATAATTCATTAATTCCATCCTTCCTACTAGACACTCTGTTTTTCTAAGTGGTCCACAATTCGGTTTGAGTATTTTATGGTATTTGTATGATATTTATGTGGTATTTATATGGTACTTATGTGGTATTTATATGATATTTGTATGATATTTTTATGGTTATTATATTTATTACTTTATGGTGTTTATATGGTATTTATATGGTATTTATATGGTATTTCTGTGGTTTTTATATGGTATTTATATGGTATTTATATGGTATTTATATGGTATTTATATGGTATTATATGGTATTTATATGGTATTTCTGTGGTATTTATATGGTATTATATGGTATTTATATGGTATTTATATGGTATTTATATGGTATTTATATGGTATTTATATGGTATTTATATGGTATTTATATGGTATTTATATGGTATTTATATGGCATTTATATGGCATTTGTTTACATTTTTATGATGTGTCAGAAGAAATATTGCGTCATAGCTACATAATAATTTAAAGATTTTCACCCCTTCTATTAGACATTCAGGTATTTCGCTTGTTTTGTTGCAAAATACATTCATTAAAAAATGATTCACAGGATCCATTCAACAGGAAATATAAAGAGTGCAATCATGCCTTACAACTTTGTTGGAAAGGAAAAAGGAATGTTTGTTTATCATTTACTTAATATGAACTATTTTTCTCTTCTTACATAATAGTTAACAAAACAAATGCTACAAAACACATATCTGAACTGATATTAATTCCAGCCAATACCTTTTGAGACAGTATGATGCTTCAAACCAATGAGCAACTGTTATCATCAGAAGGATTATTGAAACATTTCAAAAGTCATTTTTTCTTATTACAGGGCAAAATAAATTATGTATCAGTGTAGAAGGGGTCAGCTCTAATTCAAAAAATAAAACCAGTGGTGAAGTAAACAAGGTTTCTTAACGAAGAGAAAGAACTGAGTTGTCAATGGCTCTGAATGGATGAACAAAGGACATCAATCTCAGAGCTATAAATAGTTGTTTTTCTTGTATTTCGTTATAAATGGTATATCCTTGCAAAAAATAAAAAATAAAAATTAAATGTACCTCAGTGATTTTCCATCATTTTTTACTCTTGTCTCAATGCAACAGCAACCTTTTACCCACAAAACATAAAAATAGCAAAATTCATTTTTGTTATTAAATTTATTTAATTATTTTAATTCATCTAATGGTTTTATTCTCTGTACTAAACCTGTTTTGTGGTCTGTAGAAAAACAACATGCCACTTGCTACTATATTAACATTTAAATTTCCATTATAATAACGTAATACGTAGAATATTTATGCAACAACGTAACAAAGACTCTTAATTTTCTTTATACTTAAAAACGTTCGTAAACGTAAAATGGGTCAAAACGTTCTTCCCCGTACCAAGCATACGCCCATAATCAACATTCTCTTTTAGGGTAAAAAAATAAAAGTGTAAACGATAATAACTATATTCTAATTTTCTTTATGACATAAAGCACAAATAGGATACAACTTAATGATATTCGAAGCCATTATACAGGAGAAAAGGAAAACGATCTAATGAAAATCTAACTTTATTTACAGAGTAATAAAAAGGAATCATACCTCTTAAGATTATTGACCACAATATGTAGAGAAATATTGTGGTTTCTGTGTCTGTTTGTTGATGTGCTCAACCTTTTCAATTAGCTATAATATTTTCATGCTTGCCTATGTCAGGATTAATATTGAATAAACTTAATGTGTTGAGTGTTTAGTTTAACTTATTTAGGTCAGCACATATATATTAACCGCATGTTAATCATCAGAATTGCAACTAATCACCAGTGGGTATAGAATCTTATCTTTAGGTATATTTCTGAAATATTTTACTACATTTGGTAAAGAAGTACCTGCTAATTGAGTGGACGCTTCTTGATAATTTTATTTTTATTTCACACTTATTCTGATTTAAGTATATCCTACATTTTAACCAATGACAAATAAAATTAAAATTAGGATTCAGACTGTAACTAACTCATCCTTTGTCGTATTGCATTTAAATTCACTTTGATCTCACCTGAGATAAGTCTTTAAATAAATAGATCTTTAGAAATTCATTTTCTATCAGGAAAACACATATTTCGTCCTTAATAGACAAGCAAGTTAGAGCATAATGAACAGGATATTGCTGTTTATATTCCTGAAACTACTCCAAGTTAACCTACTATTTTAAGGACTACTCTTATTCTTATATTAAGACAACGCTGATATTTCCTTTCCCACCAACTGTTTTTAAGGATAACAACAATTAAAAATCTAGTTTCTTTACGTTAATTTCTTTGAAATCGATCTACATACTGACGCCGACTCTCCCACATTCCTATGTCATACTTCTTTGTAAACATAAGCTAATATGTATTACATATCTTACAAAAATCAAATAGTAATAGTTACAACAAAAGGAATATTTCAGTTAGCACTTCCAAACGTTTAAACCCAATGAGCTAACTTATTCATTTGTTACAGGCAAAACCAAACGATACATATGTTGCCAAATTCAAATGAAAAATTATTTTCCAAGATTTGCTTTTCTATTCATTTATTAATTGTTCTCTAATTATCTTCATGTCTGTCAAAATTTTTGGGCAAAAAGGTTATTGAAATAGACATTATTCCCTTGAGTATTTATGGTAAGAATTTGCAACTCTTTTCAAATTTATGTGATCCTAGATTTGCCAAAAATTCAAACCTCAAAAAGATTTTAAACAAGAAAATAGAGATAAGTTTAAAGAATGAAATAAACGTAACAATTTCATATACTAAGAATAAATTCTTACTGTAAAATAACCTACCTTTTCTTTACTGTAACTCAAATTTTGTTGAAAATTCTGAACTTTATGGACTCAGAGGAAGCCATTGATGTAAGAGCTTTATCATGTCTGAGACACTTCTTCCATCATCAGCTCGACGATGGGAGAAGTATCCCTCGAAACATAGCTCAGAAAAAGCTTACGACTCATTACATGACAAAGATCTCACATCAGATTTTACTGCTAGCAAATAGTAAAAAGTATTAATTTATTTGAGAGTATGTATTCGAATGTATCATTACTATTTTAAAAGAGTTTCTGGTGCTACTGACACATAGATCATATGTAACAAATGACGCGAAGTTTCATACTTAGATTTCTTTTATATTTTTGGTGGGTTTTATCATAACTACATGGACATGTTGAAATATTTCTGATATGGTATATGTACAGAAAGCCAGTTCACAATTATATCAAACATAACCTACTTCAAATTAAGAATTACATAGTAAGGTTATACGCAAAGAGCACGATCTAATAATGCATTATAGGTTTTCGATCAGAAACCACTGAATGCACTAATTTATGGAAATCTATAGAATTTAATCGAGAAAACCTGAAAATTTTCAAGCTCAAAACTGTTGAAAAACAATCTAAGTGCTATGAATAAATACAATTTAATTGTGTCAATGGCTCAATTTTTTCTGGTCTAAAAAACAACCTTATTGATATTAATAGAAGCCAAGGTCAAAAATCAAGAAAATTACATTTGATGGTCTGCAGCGGTTAAAATAATAAGAACAGGAAAAAGAGTTGTTTTGTAGTTCTGTGTTGTATTCATTAAAAATACGGTAAAAAAACATTTTTTTTGTGAGAAGGATTGTTTACTTACCAAATGACGAGCTTTCTCTATTTTACAAATTTAGAAGACAAAATTTGAGGACACAAGGACTAAGTACATTCAACTTTCATGTTGATAAAGTCTTTGCCTTTTGTTTTAAGGAGCTTATGGTGAATTGTTCTTTTCTGTCACATGACTTCTGCAAGTTCTATCCCAAGCAGGCCCCCTTCATTCATAGAATCATTTAAGTGTAGTCAGGACGACGAAATACTAACTTTAATATTGTAAACGTTATTTAATGGAAACATATGTTCAACCAATTTGGATTATTTCAAGACATATTCCATCATAGTACGAATTCGTTTGAGACCCTTATTGTGCTAGAAGATTGGCATTGACGCCAAACTTCTCCTGCGATTTTTTGATAGACAATATTATGAAGAGGAATGAAAATATAAAGATAAGTTTGATCAACGACTGTCAATATATTTTTTTTTGTTAAGGCAAATATTTTGCAACGTTTTTTTCAAAACCACTTAAAGTAACGGTCACCTGTACTTATTCTTCCGTAGAGTCATATGGTTTACCCTTCCGTACCCTACATAGTTTGCTGTGTATCAAAGTTTAAGTACCATTCTTTGTCAATCGTTTATTTATAAACATATACAAGCTATTTGAACTATTAGCCTTTATTTCCCTAGTGAATATAAACACACCCCAGATTGGTTTTTTATCTAATACACCATGTTGTTTGTCTTTTCAGTAGATTAGAATATACAAAAAAAGTAAATTTAATTTTAGTTAAACTCTAAAGAATAAACTGATACGGATTTTCATTCACTTGGCTGGTTGGAATTAACAGTAATACAATGAAGAAGATTGATAATTGAGCTCCAGAATTAACGCATTGATACAAAGATTAAAATGTTATAGAAACAAGGTAAAAGCTGGTCACAGCGATGTATTTAAAACATCAATGCTTGAATTATTTCAATATTATAGGGCGTCTAGGCTATCAAACCTTGACAATAAAGAGTAAATGTCCATTTGTAAGAAGCATTACAAGAAGGCAAAAACAAATTGAAAAATTCTTCATTCAATGGTTATATTAGCTTTTGGCAAATATATTTAATCGTATGTGGTGAGCATTTAATATTCTTTGATGATTAAAAGATAACTGTGTTTATCAAAACTAACTCCAGCCCAACTAATTTTAATATTTTGTATTAAAGTATTGTGCTTTGAGTGAATAGTTGTACATGTTGATGGAAACAGGATTTTTTTAGTTTTTGTAATTACCAAGGGAACTAGCTTAAATTGAAATGAAGGAGACTAAAACTATCGCGATATGTTGTTTAAATTTTAAAGTAATATTAATAGTATTGGCCTCTATTTGAAAACTTGACCTGAAAAACTATTTGTTTTTCAATAATATCATCAATATATCTATGATCTTTCTATGATAATCCTTGTTTTCTTTAAGTGTCCAAAAAGGTCGCAGTCATTCATGGTTTCTACATTTTTAAGCTGATAGGAAAGTAAAATCTTGCTAAAACAACTACATTTTTTGAAGAAGGGCAATATGAAGGACAGGAATAGAAAAACTTTGCTTTTCATTTTTATTTAGATGTCATTTTACTACAAAATAGGTAAAAAGTCTCACTTTGTTATCAATAAGATAAAAAATTAAAGTAATTTACATTAAACCAGATGACAGGAAGGAAACACAATGGGGGTTTAATCAAAGCACAACCTGAAAAATGAACGTTATAGGTCATATTTACTGGTATAATTGCTTGATATTATTGTTTGGTTTTAACGTAATTTTTCCCCAGCAATTGAAGCTCAGAAGGTGCTCTGTTTTTTCAGAGGGACTTTGTTTTGGCAGTGAGGAACTTCATGGCCGGATGCCCTTCCTGACGCCGGCCAATGACTTTTTCTTTAGTGAAGTTCTAAAGTAGCCCGATCAGGGAATCGAACCCTGAACTTCTTGGTTACAGTAAAATTGCTTGGTAAACGTCTATATAATTTTTTGATTATTCAGTTATCCCTCCTTTGTTGAAACATTAGTGTCATAAGTAAAGGTCTTGTCTTTTACTGAGTTTACATATATATATCTATATATTATATATATCTGTAAATATAATATATATAATGACCACTTTCCATCTTTTCCTTCCGTAATCTCTCTCTCTCTCTCTCTCTCTCTCTCTCTCTCTCTCTCTCTCTCTCTCTTTCTCTCTTTCACCATGTTTTTTTAGATCTTTGTAACAGAGGGTATGCTGAGTGTTGGGTACCCGTAACACATGTGGAAAGCAGCCACTGCCAGTCACTAGCCTGGGACCTCTGTTACCAACATGGTCTATCTTATGTCTGTCTCTCATCTAAATTTCTGAAGCACTTCTTCTATGGCTTTGTTTTTGTATTGCGTCTCGAGTCGTGTAAAATTTGTTTGTGATGTACAATTTGTTTGTTTTGTTTTTTTAGTGTTATTAATTTGTCAAAATAGNTCTCTCTCTCTCTCTCTCTCTCTCTCTCTCTCTTTCTCTCTTTCACCATGTTTTTTTAGATCTTTGTAACAGAGGGTATGCTGAGTGTTGGGTACCCGTAACACATGTGGAAAGCAGCCACTGCCAGTCACTAGCCTGGGACCTCTGTTACCAACATGGTCTATCTTATGTCTGTCTCTCATCTAAATTTCTGAAGCACTTCTTCTATGGCTTTGTTTATGTATTGCGTCTCGAGTCGTGTAAAATTTGTTTGTGATGTACAAATTGTTTGTTTTGTTTTTTTTTAGTGTTATTAATTTGTCAAAATAGAAGCCTTAACATCTGGCTGTTTGGAGTTTACTCCTAATACTATATATATATATATATATATATATATATATAGGTCAAAGGTGATAAAAAGTGCTTAAATACGAAAAGCTTCAATCTATAAAAGGTTGCTTAAACGTTTTATGGACAAAATATTTTGTTCAGCATTCTTCTAGACTTTTCTCTTAAAAGAAATATTGGTATGGGTGAAGAAAAGAGGCAACAATGACTCCAATTAAATGAAAATAGTTAGGTTGGAATAGTTTGGTGAAATCCTACAATTTATGTAGTAACATTCCAAGTAAATCTATTTAATTATTAAATTATATTAATTATTTTTATTTCGCAACAAAATGGTTTGATGACATTGGGGAAACTAAGTATAATTACCTAAGATAAAAGAGTTCTTTCTGAAACTTATGTACTACACAGTGCACGTGAAATACCATTTGCCATGGTGAAAAGTTTTATTCAATCAAAATTTTTCTGACTATCAATAAGACCAGAGACGAAAAAAAATGGAAGAAACATCGTGCAATTAGGAACAAACTACAGATTTGTAGACAGGTACAACATTTGTTCTGATCTTAAAGGAAATATTGAACGTAAAATACAGGAAAACTTAGCAATTAAAAGCCTTTTGATACAAAAGGTTGCAATATAAGTGATTAGATAGAATTATAGAAAATTAAGCTGTTTGTTCATCATAATTTCAAGAAAGGATACATTATAAATGCCCATAAATGCGTCGGGAACTAATTCTAACGTTATTCTAGATTTTATACTAGTTCTAAGGAGTGTTAAAAGCTTCCCACTAGTTTCGTGCAGTGAAAGGGAATGCTAACTGTTATCTAAGCTATGCAGAAGATTATGCTGGAAGAGACGTTCCCTGGAAGAGACGTTCCCTTACTCAATCCATACCTATGTCCCTTAATATTTATCTGTCATAAAACCCATGAGAAATTAATCAACAATTATCCAACACCTTGTCACATCTGGCTTAGCGCTTATGAAACATAGATATCTCCATCGATCGGAATTTTAAAACTTAGTTGGTTTTTCTGTTTACCCAAATAACGTACGTTGGACAATTGGCCACAAATCCCATCGCCATATCAAATATACAGTGTCGATATGAGTAATGTCAACTCTTCCAACGACAACTATGGTTTTGTTACAAATTAACTTGGCAATGCCGTAAAAACTACATGGAACTATTATTTAATGTTATGCTTACATGAACTAATGGAATAACTGGTGGAGAAAAGGTTTGATAAATTTCAAGCATACACCGTTTAACAAAACCTCTTGTTTTGTACAGAATGCAGTGCCTCAATGAATAGGGAAGAAAAAGCAGGAGTTTATACTATTTAATAAACTGAATTATTTTGGCTAATTTATGTCCATTTTTATAACCACAACTTTGAGCTTGTTCTGAAAGATACTCTTGGGGACTGCTACTTTAATGAGGTCATGATAAAGATCTTCTTTAACATTTTCATCAGTATGAACATTCAACGGAGGAAATTTAAGCAGATGGAAAGTTTACTAAATCTTCACTTAAAAATTTCAACTGTGAAGAGGATTGAGACTAAAACGCTCATATGTCAACTACTAATATTTTTAAAACTGCCTATTTCTTTAACTTTACTTAAAATTTCTTAGTAACTACTAACATTCTCTGTTAAAGCAAAAGCCTGTATTCAAAATATTTACAATGATGAATAAAGCTTGAATCTTTCCACTAGAAACCATCTGTTTGCTTAATTTGACATTATTTTAATATGTATTGTATATCTGCCCTACAGAAGGTGACAGCAAGAAAATATTTAATTAAAAACTGCATATACTTATGTTATCACATAATGTCTGCCCTTTGTTGATTATTTTGCTATCTTCAAAGATCAACTTGGTGTAAATATACTTTTTCTGCTGGAACCCTCAGATTTAAAAATTTAATAGCATTCTAAGATCTTTTAGATTGACCACAGCCTCGAAGCACAAAGTATTTTTAAAATAAATAAACATCCTTTATCTAACATTTAAAAGCACACGTAGAGGTTATATATTAAAAGTTAGTGGTCATCGGGGGTTTTGAAGCAGATTGCAGAAATGGCATTGAGCAAGAATACCACTCATCTCTGCATTTTCAAAAAAAATATTCTTATTCAGGCCTAGTAACAAAAGAGTGAAAAATAATTCATAACTCTATCTACAAAAATAGTTTTCTATTGTGCCTTTCAGTTAGGTACCTTATGATTATACGTTTTTAAGTTGAATAACAAGCAGCCGTTAATTGGAATAGCTCTATTATGTCCAGCAGAGCTGTAGAAGAGTTATCTTGAAGCTATTATTGCAAGACAGTAGTTGCACATTTAGAAGTGGTGGAAACATTTTTAATTATTATCTATTATTTTCTATTAAATTGAAAATTACGAAGTGCTTCATTTAGTGAACTTGAGATCTTTGGTTTTCTGAATGGATGACCAAAAACTTATAAAAAACACGTTTTCCTTATGAACCAACAATATAAGAGAAAGCAATCGGAAGATAAAGGAAGGCTCTTAAAATCTGTGTAAAGTTCTTTCTAAAAACTATCTGTGTACCTACTTTCTTTTCCGTGCCACATATTGCTAGCAGCAACCTGTAAAGCACTATGTTTCTTAAAAGCAGTTTTTACCAGATTTTCAGGCCCCGAGTTTGAAGGATAATGCCAAAATCTGCCATCAACACAGTATTTTCATAGTAATTCTGATACAGGTTGTTGCTTTTATCTGCCGGTCTTGAAGCTCATTTGATACACGATATCCAATCACTGCTTGTAGATTTTCCCCTTCACTTCACTATAATAAACCTCATCAAAATCGAAAGGGTTTAATAAATTTTGAGTTTTTACAAACTGATATTGTAACAAAGATTTAAAGGCTGGCTATGTACCTTCTCCCTTTTGGACTGAAAATATAGGATTTGAGTTATTTTCTTTCTGAAATCGAGGTATAAAAGTTTTATCATAGCTAAACTTAGCGGCATTGCAGTGTACATAACTTGTAACTATTTCTTTCTTGAAAACTCCTTGTTTGTTTTTAATGGCAGAAATTTGTTAGCTAGAGAACTTTCTGGATAAAATGACACACTTTTTACAGAAAAAAACGAGCCATGTTAGAGAAAATCTTTATGCATGATAAAGAGCCTTGTAATTTATCATATTTAGATTGACACAAAAGATTAGACAAAAGTGTTTCATTGTTACAGCAATAATTTTCAGTCCTGAGGTAAAATGATATGGTATCAACAAAAATAGTAGATTTACTTGGTACAAGTGACGCTTAACTGAAGATTACTAAACAAAAAAATATTCTTCTTTTTTTGTGTTTTACTGCCAAAGAATACATCACAAAGAAAAAANAGAGCTGTAGAAGAGTTATCTTGAAGCTATTATTGCAAGACAGTAGTTGCACATTTAGAAGTGGTGGAAACATTTTTAATTATTATCTATTATTTTCTATTAAATTGAAAATTACGAAGTGCTTCATTTAGTGAACTTGAGATCTTTGGTTTTCTGAATGGATGACCAAAAACTTATAAAAAACACGTTTTCCTTATGAACCAACAATATAAGAGAAAGCAATCGGAAGATAAAGGAAGGCTCTTAAAATCTGTGTAAAGTTCTTTCTAAAAACTATCTGTGTACCTACTTTCTTTTCCGTGCCACATATTGCTAGCAGCAACCTGTAGAGCACTATGTTTCTTAAAAGCAGTTTTTACTTATTTTCTTTACTTATTTATATTTTTATTTATTTTCAGAGAAGTTAATTAAGTAGTTAATTTTCTGTACTAGGAGTTCAAAATTAGCTACTCAGAAGCAATATTGGACAACACGTAAATGAGTAAAAATTTAACACATCTTTGAGAAAATCTATTGGAAAAGTTTCGTTAAAAGAAACTGATAGTGTGATGCTACCATGCGATATATACCTAATTGACGATGAATAAGATAAGAAGTCGGATTAATTTGCTACCTGTATTAGTAGCGAAAGCACACCACAAGCCACCCACCCACCGAAATTGATAAAATCATGATCAGGCAAAAAAAAAAAGAATTATAGCAAGACATCTTATTGAAATAATTTGAGAGTCAGCCGTTACAGAAACGCCATGATAATACTCGGTACCAAAATAAATTCAAAGAATAAAACAATGCCAAAGGGATCCAAAATTACTCTGAGCTAAAGATTAGAATTTTTAACCGAACACGATGTTTAGACTATAAGTACTTGAAGTGCAACAATGTGGCTTGCAAAATAAAGGCAAGACGGGCAAAATCTGCTAATATGACTACAAATATAAAGCCCAGTGAACAAGAATTATGACCATCAATACCAATACAAAACATGAAACTAAACAAGCAAGGTGAATACAAGTCAAGGTCACAGGAACAAGTCGGTGGTAACAGAAATAAAGTCTAAACAGTTCAGGGGGTAATGTGTATTACTTGGGATCATGTCATCCCCACTGGTGTCGACCATCAGTGGTGAAGCCATTGATCGTTCAATCGTTGCTTAATACGCTGAGATCGCCTAGGTTTTTGATTAATCGAGGCTCGTTGCAGATCTTGACCTTTCTCTGGAATTTCTGAAGTTTTCCGTCTGAGAAAACGGCGGTTCCGACGATAGCATGTTTCATTCACCAGAACATCGTATGAACGACCATCGGGATGTACATTAAGAATAATGCCTGTAAGACTCCAGCGCTTGGTACGATGATGTTGTACATAAACACCTTGACCCTACATAAGGGGTGGCAATTGTCGTGTATGTGTATTATACCGAGACTTGCTACTATTTCTGGTGGTTTGGCGATAGACATTTGCTTGCTCTATGTCTGGTAATCTCTTAAGAACTATGGTTGGTATATGAGTGCGAAGTACTCTATTGAACATTCTGAAAGAGGGTGATATTCCATCCTCATGGAGTGTGTTTCGGAATGCTAAAAGAGCTTTGAAAAAGTTATGTGAAAAACAATCTGTTGACTTATTTTTCTCTAGCATTTCTTTTAATGTGCGGACTGTGCCCTCAGCAAGGCCATTCGATTGAGGATAGTGTGGGGATGAGGGTTCCCACTCGATGCCCCATGATGTCATAAATTCGCGGAACTTAGCAGATAAAAATTGTGGACCATTGTCAGATCTGATAATCTGCGGAAAGCCAAAGGTGAAGAAGATTTGTAGGCAGGCATTTATGAGCTGGTGGGCGTCTGGGTCCGTTCGCCATTGTATGATGAAAGGGTATCCAGTATTTCTGTCAATTGCTGCGAGGTAACTGTGTCCTGTGAAAGTAAAAAAGTCCATATGTATCTCCTCAATTGGAAGACGAGGCATAGGCTTAGAAGCGTCTGGTTCTGCTTGTTGTGATGGACGGCAGTGCTGGCACTCAGGGCAGTTGTCAACAATGTTCTTGATGTCATTGGTGATCCCAGGCCAGTAAACTGATTGCCTAGCAAGTCGTTTGGTGGCCTCAATGCTATGATGAGAAGAGTGAAGTTCCTGAAGGACATGCTTACGAGCTGGGATCGGAACAATAATTCGTTGGTTAAACAGAACGAAACTATTGTCAACGGAAAGGTGGGGCCATATTTGCTTGTATGGAGCAACTGGAGGCTTGTGTGTAGTCAGGGCTTGTAAGACAAGCTGATATGTTACATCCTTGTCAACAGCAAGCTGCAAGCGAGCAATGAGGGGATCTTTATGAAAGGTCTGACTAAAGGCAGCTACAACAAGGGCCTTTGAGTCCTCAGCTAGATCATGATCCTCTTGAGTAGGGTCAGAGACTGGAGAGCGAGAGAGAGCATTTGCCATTAGGTGTTGTTTTTCTGGTTGCCATTCTACAGAAAAACGGTATGGAGACAGTTTCTGCATAAAGTTCTGAGTTCTATTATTCTCAATGTTTGCCAATGAGAGAAATAAGGGGCCTGTGATCAGTAGTCACAGCGAAATTTCTCCCACAAAGATAAAGGTGGCACTTTATAATGTCCCAAATAACGACTAGTGCTTCGAGTTCAACCATGGCATACCTTGTTTCAACATCCTGAAGAAATCAGCTGCCGCACTGAATGAGGCGAGGGTTTCCTGCTGAGTCATGCTGTAAAAGCATATAGCCTAATCCCTGTGTTCTAGAAGCGTCTGTATACAGTGTAAGAGATAGGCAAGTGTCAAAGTTTTGAAGCACAGGTGGGGACAATAAAATCATTTTAATCTGCTCAAATGCGTTTGGTAGTCTTGACTCCATGGAAAGTTGTTTTTGATTTTGAGGAGGTCACGCAAAGGTGTTGCAGCAGCAGAAAATTTATTAGAAAAGTGTCCAAGTTGGTTGGCAAGGCCTAGAAAACTTCGAAGTTCTGTAAGCGTTGTCGGTGTTGTAAACTTTGCAAAAGCATCAACTTTGTCTGGGTCAACACTGTACCCACCAGGGTGAAGGCAGTATTCAGCAAACTTCACATGAGTTTTAATTAAGTCATACTTTAAAGTGTTGATGGTAATTCCATGTTTGCGGCAATGTTTTAAGACTGCTTGGACTCTGTTGATGTGTGACTGGAGATCGTCAGAATATATAAGGATATCATCGACTATCTTTGGTACTCCTTCAATACCTTGGAAAGGCCAAGTCACCACGGTATGAGTAGGCATCACCAGTTGCAACAAATCTCATGGGTGATCTGAGATAACGAAACTTACCCCATGGTGTAACAAATGTTGTGTAGTCCTGGCTACCAGGATGCAATGGCATCTGCCAATAGGCTGATTTGGCGTCAATTACAGAGAAAAATTGTGATGAAGCAGGTATTGAGGCAATCACATTGTGAGGTGCAGGAATTGGATAGACCTGGCGCTTTACCTGTCGGTTGACATGGGATCTGCACAAATCCGTACTCCACCACCTTTTTGGCAACAATAACCATTGGATTGCACCAAATTGTAGCTCGGTCTCCAACTGGTTTAATTATATTCTTTTTCACAAGGTCATCAAGCTCTACTTTTGTTTTGTCCCTGTATGCAAATGGAACGGACCGGGCTACAGTAAGATTGTAGGGCTGGACATCATCTTTAAGTTCAATTTTCATAGGCTCGCCAATAATGTCTCCTTTCATTGGTGGAAGATCATACCTTCGACTGAAGATATCGTGGAAGTTCTTCAGAATTTGAGCTCTGTAGATATCAGCAGCTGTTGGTTTGTTATCAGTGACAGCAGCTATTACTTAAGGAAAATTAGTTTGAATGAGGTGTAGAGCCTTGCATGCATTGAGGGACAGGTAGGCACCATCTAGGTCCTGGCAGACAAAGACCTTCTGTTGACTGTGTTTGTCCTGAAGGTGTAAGTCTACAGTGGCCATACCAACACTATGGATTACAGTACCATTGGCAGCTTTGATAGCAGTTGTGGTAGGTTGAAGTTCATGTAGACCACGTTTTGAGGCTATCTGCTGGCTAACAAGAGTCAGTTCAGCACCAGTGTCAGGGATTGCTTTAAAGTTGCCTAGTACTTGGCCATTCTGTGTTGCTAAAAGCTGGACAGATGGGTTGCATCCTGTTGCAGCGATGAAGACGGCAGAGGCCTTGGTTGTCTGCTTTGCATCAGTATGGCGTTTTCGGCAAACAGTGGCAAAGTGACCAATTTTCTGGCAGTAGTCCCAATTTTGTCCTTTAGCAATGCAGCGCTGGCTGGCAGGATGGTGCTTACCACAGTTGTCACAGCTGTTGCTTGAATTAACTGCAGGTTGGGATGGGGCTAGATTCCGTTGTGGTTGAGTTCGTTTGCCCTCGCTAGAGTGTTTTTAGTATGGATTGGGGCTGCTGTTTGGCCATGTAGATGTGAATTAAGCTGTAATGCAGCATCAGTAGCTTGGATAATCTGGATGGTTTCTGGGAGTGTTGGTGCAGGAACCTTTTCCAGGATTTTGGACCGTACAGAGTCACTATGAATGCCATTAATGATGCATGCCCTAATAACATTGTCTTTGGTGATGTCCCCAACATATTTTATTTTGTTTTTAATGTGGGCAATAAAGGTATCTGGCTTTTCTCCTAGAGATTGTTTGGTGTTAAGGAGGTCATGCCAGTCAGCACATTCTGACCGTTGGGTACGAAGGCGTTGACGGATTGTGTCGAGTATCTCTTTTTTAGTGGCGATTGTGTCCTCAGTGATATCGTAAGTATTGCGAATGATGTACAGGAAAGCTGGGGTAACAAACGTCCAAAGGCTGGCAACTTGCTCATCACGTGAAGAATTGTCAATTCCTGTATGTTTAGCATAGTTATGCCAACTTTCATGCCATTCATCAAACTTTCTGATGTCTATGTCATCATCGAGAAGTGGAGGAGGTTTGGCAGTGGGACGGTGCAAGGCTGGGGTACCTAACGAAGAACTAGAAGATACGGGTAAAGCAGCATTTTGTTGAGCTTCTTGAATAGCGATCTGTTGCTTTACAAAACCATTGAGGATAAAGTCTTCCTCATCAGCACTGTCATGGGCCCCGACGTTGCGTAGAGCCTGGATACTAGCAGCAAATCTATCTACAGCAGTGTGCAGAGAGCAAAGGGCGTGGCAGAAAGTATTTGTCGTAACAACAGAAATGTTGATAGGTACAGACGAAGGAAATGTAGAAATAATAGTATCAACACGTCGTAATGCCCTCTTTAAATGGCTTTTATATCCTCTATGACGACTTGCTCCGGTTGAAATATCCTCGTAGAAAACATCCATGATCTTCAGTATATAAATGGAAAAGCTACGCCAAAATATAACGTAGGACTGGCGACTGCGCCATGTAATGCGCGTGCGTAGGACTAAAACAGACAAACAAAATCCTTGATCTGTCGTCCGATTAGTAAACTTAACAAAAGAGGCAGTTACAAATCTACGTATCATATTTGTGAAATGATGGCAACCAATAAAATTCACAGTTACCATATAAGTACAAAAGACGGTGGTAACAGAAATAAAGTCTAAACAGTTCAGGGGGTAATGTTTATTCCTTGGGATCATCTCAGCTGCTTTCTTTGAGTGTGGCAAAAATGCAACTTATTTTGTTCAGTGGCAAGATGAGTCCATATCTCTCTCCAATATCCATGGAAAGCAATCTGATATTAACCGTTTTGAATTTACTTCCTCCCTTGAGGAATTACCAAGGTCTTTATTAGGATTCTTCTTCACAATCTGGTAGTAAATTTGCTTCAAAAAATAGTTTGTGCTCAAGTTCAACCTTACACTGTAGACCATATTTTATCTACATAGGTCCACTATGTGCTCTTACTTGGAAAATTGTTGTCACCTTTTTTGGAGACGTGTTTTTGTTTGGTTGGTCCAGGTCTTGCTCTAAACTCTAAACTTTGTCTCATAGACAATGTTCTGCAATGGTTTACTGAAATGGTAAGTGTTCTGATGAACTTTTCTTTCCAATTCCAGCTCTGGATGTTGCATACTTGTGAATCATTTATTCTCAACATCTTCACCCTTTTGCAATTGTTGCTCCTCGCAATAAATATTTCTATGCATGCAATTATTTTCGTTCTGGCAACCAGGTTGTAGATTCCTATGAATTCTAAGTGGTTTTCTCTTCCATAGGATTTAAATGTTCTAAAACCTAAATTATTTACTGAATCGGGAGGGTTGCAAGGACGCATTCTGAACTTTTTCTACGTCCAACTCTATCATTCATCGCAGTCTGTACATTTTTCAATGTAAGATCAACATATTGATAAAATTGATGGATATATGTCTTGGGCTGTCTTCTAACACTAATGTATTCATTGCCTAGCTTTTGCATTAGCAAACCACTTACAAAATCCATCTCACTTTAGTGGCAATGACCAGCAAATCTAAGGAGACTTTCTTTAACCAGGGTTATTACTGTAGGGATGTTTCAATAGGATTCAATTTCTTTTGTTGGGTGTTTTCTACATGATTTTTTTTCTGTTGTATATACCACTTACTTAATCTTCCATAATTTTTGAAAAAAATTATTTTGCATTTTTGGGAGATTTCCGGGTTTCTTTTAAACATTTAAAGCACTTTAAGCCCAAGAAATTCTAATCAGTAAATCATTTTCAATACAAGCGTCTTCACTCCCCAGATATTTAAAATTAGTAACTTTTATTCGGGAATGCTCCATCCTGAACATTTTCTAAGCTATACCTCTTGAAATTTCATAGTTTACAATTCTAGGTAATGTTTGATGGTTTCTTTTTTAGGAATGCTACCCAGTAGGTTATTTAAATGGTTCTTCAATTTGTTTAATCTTTCTTCCTAGGATGTAGCCTTTAATCTTGATGGATTGGGTTTTTTTCATTATTCTTAGACAGGCTACAATTTTCCATGATCAAAAAGGTTGTTGATAGCTCACTGGACAATGCCAAAGCTGTGTCTTCTTGTGCAGAAGGCATAAGCCAGAAGGCTTTTTTAAAAGGGGGTGACTCTATTTTTCATGACTTT
The DNA here is from genome assembly GCA_003991215.1 of Morbakka virulenta. NCBI lineage: Eukaryota > Metazoa > Cnidaria > Cubozoa > Carybdeida > Carukiidae > Morbakka > Morbakka virulenta. Next base: position 1,285,942 of record RDPX01000019.1, read on the forward strand.
CGTTTATAGAGAAAATACCCAAGTAACTGACAGAACCAAATGAATCATGGGCTCTATTTCTGATGTCATGGGCTTCTTGTTACTAAAAAGTCATCAGACAGATACCAGTTAATATATTTCTTTTCATGTAAAAGACGTTGTGCAACCTTTTCCAAGAGAAGGAGGTATAGGCTGAAATTTTTCACAACGGGTAGCCCTCCCTTCGTCTCACCTCAGCTTTGACCTGTCACTGCAATATGCATTTCACCAATTTTTTGCTAAGTAAACTTCTCTTATTCAGTGTTATATGTTTCTTCCAGATCTTTTTGTGCTTTATGATATTTAATTTTAATTTGATTGATTTTTGTTTTCCTTACCCTAAATATTTCTTAGAGATTCGCTTTTTACCATAACGATTTCGTTCTCCTGGGCCACTCTATGTTTTCGCTTTGGTAGCCTATGACGTTTAATTAAGGCCTCGTATTCGCCATTAATGGCTATGCAAGGTTTTAAACCGATTGCGTAATCGACAGTAAAAGGTTTATGTATTTTGATGTCATTTTTAAGCGCCAACAAGTATTGCCGCGCTTCTACATCTTTGTATTTTCTTTGTTCTTGTTCTTAGACGAATTCTCTTTTCGTTATAGACAATTGACATAATAATAGACTGGTCTTTAATGCAAGCCATGTACGGTAGCTACATTGTGTAATAGTAAGTTGACCAATAAGTTGGTCAATTCTGAAACTGAGTTGAATGTAACCAAATGGGCACCCATCCATGTATTAAGTGAAGTTCAGAGGTTTTTTTTATAGAAAATTCTTTGCTCAGTAATGTTCAGTTATTTTTATAGACACTTCTTTGCTCAGTAATGTTCAGGTATTTTATAGACACTTCTCTGCTCAGTAATGTTCAGGTATTTTATGGACACTTGTTTACTCAGTAATGTTCAGTTATTTTTATAGACACTTGTTTGCTCAGTAATGTTCGGTTATTTTTATAGACACTTGTTTGCTCAGTAATGTTCAGGTATTTTTATAGACACTTCTTTGCTCAGTAATGTTCAGGTATTTTATGGACACTTGTTTACTCAGTAATGTTCAGTTATTTTTATAGACACTTCTTTGCTCAGTAATGTTCAGGTATTTTAGAGACACTTCTCTGCTCAGTAATGTTCAGGTATTTTATAGACACTTGTTTGCTCAGTAATGTTCAGTTATTTCTATAGACACTTGTTTGCTCATTAATGTTCAGGTATTTTATGGACACTTGTTTACTTAGTAATGTTCAGTTATTTTTATAGACGCTTGTTTGCTCAGCAATGTTCAGTTATTTTCATAGACACGTCTTTGCTCAATAATAAAATAAAAATATATATACTTGGCTGGGGCTTACAGACTGATGGTTTTTCAGTCTTGTTAAAATTGTTTCCAGTCATAGAAAGCCTCCGAGATCTACCATATGGTTTATCTAGTTTTTGTACAATACGATACAATCATGTTGTAATTCAGATACCTTTAAGTATGTTTGAGTTCACTTTTTTCCATATTTCTACTGTAATTTTTTGTTTAGGCAGAGCATGTTCCTTGCTAAAAAGTGTTCAAACTGATAGTCATTTTTGTCTTTTTTTCTTATGGAATGTGAATTTGTTTAGTTTCCTCCCACCAAGCTGAGCATTGAAATCACCTAAGCTGTAAGTTATTTAAAATATGCTTATTTTACATTGCTGTTCTTTTGACAAGGATATGAATCTTTAAATAATGTCAAAGGCCATGAAAGAATAACGAAAATTCTTTACAACTAAAAAATGTAACGCTTGCAAAAGACACACTTTTCTATGATTGTTTTTGGCAAATGAATACAACATTGCACGGTTACTTGTCATTTACTGATGTTATGAGAAATATCAGTGTTTTGAGCAGCTGTGTATTGTACGTGGAATTTTTTTGCCGCAATGCTTTGTGAGATTTTGTTCGTAATGTGAAACACACTGTTTTTCTTCCAGATCCTTTCTTAATAAAATTGTTATTTTCACTCAACTAAATGTCATATTTTCTGTGGCAACGGGAACTTTGCCCCACCATTAACACTAAGGACGAGTTCCGAAGTCGGGAATTGACAATAAAGTGGTAGTCAGAGCTTCTAGCCACAACATAACGGTCGTTTAAAATTCTATTTGTTCTATTTATTGACTGTTTTCTATCTTTATTCATAGGAATAAATATTTAACATCAATAATATGGCTGAAGATGGTACAGGTTACCGAAATATATTCCGCAAATGATAACACATAACGTCATCTATTATTTTATTTATTTTCTAGAGGTACAATATTTTAAAAACGTGTAGTCATTTCAAATAGTCTAACTGTACGTTCATCATTTTATCCAGGCTTTTCTAGAGGAGCATGAAAAATTGCTCAAACAAAAAGAGAATTCATTACATCGGACGTTCCTTGTAAGAAACAGCCAGCTGTTGTTTTTCACTTGAAGCTAATTAAAAATAACACTAGGAAAATTGACAATATCAGTTTCCAGGTAAAAATGGAACATTCAGTGTCCATGTGAATAAAAATGAAGACGTATTAGATAAACGTTTATTACCTTAAGTAATAATCAAGAAAAATCTATTTACTCAGTTGTGGCAGGTAACATATATGCTCAAACTTGTTATTTTATAATTGGATTTCTTCCATACTGTCCTAGCTACCAATAACGAGTTAGGATCGGTCTAAATCAAAATAGGTGGTTTTAAATCTTCTTTAAGAGAAGCACTCCTTTACAGACTGCAATCTTTGTTATGATCCCTATGAAATGCGGGTGCTAACATTTCAGCTGTGAAAAAACAAACGAAAAATTTGTGGAATTTCACTACATCAATATAGGAACTTAAAATAATATTTTAAGGGAATGAATTTTTAAGCTTCTGCTAATAATACTGTGACCATTCAGGGGCACCCAATATTAACAAAATATGAACTGAATATTTAGATAAATTATAATGGTAGCATACCATATTTCAATGGGAGTTACAGACATAAGAAACTACAATATTTTAATATTGTACTAGCAGAAGTACCCAGTGTTGCTTGGGTGAAAAAGTACAATTTAGTAGGCTAAAAAGGCCCTATCAAGATAATTGTAAAGTATTCCTCAATTACAAATGTGATGGTAGACCATTTCAGTTCAAAGAGCTGCAACTACTTTGACACTTAAGGTATGGTATAGAAATAATAGGTAATTTAAACTTTAGTTATCTTACGAAAGATAATGTTAGAACTTCAAATAAAAAATGTTATGGCAATACATTGGCAAAACAAAATTAAAAACAAAAAGAGAGAGTGAAGTCCAAAAGGAAATCGAGCCCCGGTCTCTCTCATGGCAGGCGGGGATACTCACCACTATACTACCAAGGACTTGTACGTACGGTCAAGTAGATTACTTTATAGTAAGTAAAATTTCTTAATTTCAAAAAAAGTTTAAATATAGTTTTATTTTTGTTTTAAAATTTATTTATTAAAAATAATCTTAAAAGTTTTATAATTTTAATTTTACTCAAATTTTTGACTGTAGGCCTCTTTCACCCTGAAAATTGGATTTTCTGTCCTGAAAGTGTAAGTCGTCATCAGAGAATAAGACGTGATTAAAAAGGCATCCAAAATTACAAGCACAAGATTCCTTTGCGACTTCGAAATAAAGGAACTACAGAAAGCTGCTTATCTAGGATCTGGCCAATTTCTTAGAAAAATATTGTCTATCAAATGAATATTAGCAGGCTACCATTTGGAGCCCAGGAACCTGGATCAAAAAATTTAAGAAAAAACATAGATATAATATATAAACATAGATATAATAATAATAATAATAATAATAATAATGATAAAACAATAATAATAATTTTAATAATAATAATAATAATAATAATAATAATAATAATAATAATAATAATAATAGGACGGCATCACCTGACAAAGCTCAATGAAAATAATAATAATTTCTCTGTTGATAAACATTACATAAATTCGCTCAAAGGTACTGGGGAGATAATGCATCACAACGTTTCGATTGGTTTATGACAGGTAATTAAAAGCACACTTACAAATTAGTGATACTTTTTAAGAAATCTCACTCTAAAAGTCATTACTTGGCTAGAGCTCGTCAGTTTCCTTTTCAGGATAAGCCTGCTGTCTTTAAGGAGCAATATCCCTTCTTTACATAAAGAAGGGATATTGAAAGTCAGTTACTGTCTTTAAACGATGCTGTATTTAAACAATTCTAGTTTTGAAAATGAGATTGACCGACTGAAATAAGCGACAGGAAAAGGCCACTAAGAGATTAAAAAAATCTCTTCTTTTATTCCAAGGACTAAACCAAGAAAGAAACTAGGTGATTTTGTAATATCTCTTTATACTATAAATAAAAATTCAATATTTTTAGATACACTGTTATGGATATAACATATAAAATTCACATCTGTCCATATGGAAAAGAAGTGATATCATTTTGGTTGTTATTCAGCCGTAAATTTAAGAATTGGAATACCCTGGTTGCTGTAGTTTGCTTCATGTTTACCACGATTCCTTGTAGCAGTCGTTTTAAAGTGTGCTCATAAGTTACAAAACTAAGTATATTCCTACCCTTGCTCATTATCAGTTTCAAGTGCACTGTTCGTAAATATACACAAAAAATTTGTGATAATTGATGACCAGTGATAGGCCCTAATATTACAAAATCCTATTTGAAGGCAGAAGTTAACTTGATGAAGATCTGGCAGAGGGAAGAATCGCTCTCTGTCTTTTGGTTTTATAGGTATCTATAAGTGGCATCTAAGATTGTCATACTGATACTCTTGTTGCTAGTTATGGTACCCTGGTTATCAATATTTATGAATAAAACACGATTTAAATAGACATCATAACAAAAGCTGATTGGTCTATTGGAATACCCGAACCATAAAAGATTTGTTTAAAATGTAGTATAAAATAAAAAAAAAGAATTAAACTACACTTTAGAGAAGAACCCTTCTCATAAATAATTAACCAATTTATTATTTACCTTTTCCTATATTGGTGACTTGATGTGTTCCATCTGATAATGCAGTCCTGTTATAAACGGTTTTGCTTTTCTGTTATTCGGAACTTCTTTTCTGATTTCTCACCAGCTCTGCTCTTTGTGGCATTTGGCCGACAGAGTTATACAGTTTTGTAACACAGCAGTTCTAAGCAACAAAAACATTAGGGTTTCTATGGAAGTAACCCCGCATTGCTGAAAATTGCATTTGTCTCTTGTTTTAAGCCATCCTTTTATTACCATCAGCATTTGGAAATGTTCACAGGAATTAATTTACCTAGTTAATAATTTGCACTGACATCAAATTGGTTTTTAGTAAGATGATAACTTCTTCTGCTATAGGATTAAAAACATTAGTCTCTAACTGAATTTTAGCTTGAGATAAAGTTACGTTTTCACTTAAAATGTGGCTGTTCCATGAATTATTTATTTGATGCATATTCTTTGCAGCTAAGGTCACTGCAAAACAGCACTGGTGTATAACTGCCTTTATCTAGAAATCTGTTGACTGAAAACTAAAGCCTTTAATTTTTTTCTAGCAAAACTAAAAAGGAACAGAGTCAAGAAAAGGATTAAAGTTTATAGATAACTTTTTCTGATAGAATATATTTCATGCTTTGAATAAAAGAAATTTCCTTGTTTTGTAAACTGTCAGAGTTAAACACAAAAACCCTCCAGCAATTCAGCCTTTTCACCTTGAATAAGATAAACTGGTGGTTCATGTTATTTTTCAATGAATAATTATTTTTGGAATACTCCCTTGTTTTTCTTTTAATCTAAATAAAAAAATATAGTCTGTTTCGTACTTTGATCTTGCTTGTCCATCTTACCTAAGGGCATTGTCTTTTTATAAAATCCTAGACAATTTCAGTTTTACTTCAAAATTTAGGAAATAGAAAAGTACGTTATAGAATAAAACAAGTTTTAGTTTGATTGATTTTTCCTAAACTGGCAGGTGCTTTTTATTGGTAGAGTGTAAAAATGCTGTAAAATTATTTCTAGATATTTTATTATTCTACAGTCATTATTCTTTGCAGTACTTTACATTCCCGACTCAGAGCTTTCAGAATAATTTGTGAAATAGAAAGCTAGAATAAATATTTGGTATTAATGTTACTTTAAATGCTCGGATGATGGTACAGTATTACACATATGTCCGTCTATTAGAGCAATTGATGACTTGAAAAATCCGAATATTGTAATGAAATGTATAGTTAGATTATCAGCCTGGAAGTCAAAAATTGGTATTATTTGCGGTATCAGAAGATACAGGTTGTGCAGCAACGATCAGCAGCAAGGTACCCAAGATTAGTCACTTTTTGAGTCATAACTACAATAAAAAAGCAAGTATTCAAAGTAGGGAACTTTTGTGTTTGTACTCACTGTACCTACTTTATGTCAGCATGAAATTGGTAATTGTAATGTTATCTCCAACTGGACACCTAGATTTTAGTCTATATTATCTCTGATATCTAACTGTCGAGTATCTTATGACTCCATTCTCGCTGATTTCATTCTTTGCCAGCGGGTTTACGTGAAGCTTAATGCCCGTAACTCTGGTCCTTTTGTTTGATTTGTTTTTCACTCGTTTTAACTTTTTCTGCCCACAATCCCCTACCTAAATTTCGCGATTTACACAGTACTCGTTGGTAGACCAGTTTTTATTTTGTATATTTTTTGTAAATATGTATATAGAACTGAAACGATTATTCTGCATAAAGATTATGAATAATAATAATAATAATAATAATAATAATAATAATAATGGAAACTTTTCATTTTTCTATCGGAACACATAGAGTTACAAACCTCACTAACCAAGGTAGTTTGCATTGGCTTGCCTATTTAACAAAATAAAAATTGAATCTTTTACTAACAAAATTAATAAAACGAAAATAGTTCAGGGTTGGTCCATGGTTGATTTCTACGACAGAATATGTGGGTATTGGAAAGTTTGGTTGAAATAATAATAATAATAATAATAATAATAATATAATAATATAATATTGGATGCTTCAATTAGTTAAAGTACACGAAGGCTCCAAAAGATTACACTCTGTAGTGAAAGAATCAGATAAAATTCTCCCACGAATTAGGTATCAAAAACGAAAACATCGAACATGTATCACCAACAGTAGCCGCAAAGCGTAGAAAGTAAAAAGCTAAGAAAATTGGACAAGATAAACTCCAATCTAGATGGCATGAAAAACCTCTCCACGGACAATCCGCAGCTCAAAGCAAACAAGCTGATGTAGATGAAACCGCAACCTATCAGTGCCTGAGAAGCTCCGGACTTAAAGGTAAAACAGATGGATTTATTCTTGCAGCCCAAGATCAAAGTTTATTCACCAGAAATTATCAGGCTAGCATCTTACATAATGGCGCTGACCCAAAATGCAGGTTTTGTGAAGATAAGGTTGAGACGATTGATCACCTTGTGTCTGGTTGCTCAATATTAACGCCGAATGAGTACAAAAATCGCCACGACAGAGTAGGCCAATATCTGCATTGGAGGATTTGTAAGCACTTCTGTATTGAAACGGAAGCTAACTGGTATGACCACCATCCAGAAGCAGTTACTGAAGGTAAATATGTTACGATTATGTGGGACTTCCCAATTCACAGGGATCGTACCATACAGGCAAATCGACCGGATATCGTCATCAAAGACAAAACGAACAACACCTGTCTGTTTATTGACATGAGTGT
>RDPX01000019.1:1296230-1344866 GCA_003991215.1 Morbakka virulenta
GACAATTCGCAGCTCGAAGCAAACAAGCTGATGTAGATGAAATCGCAACCCATCAGTGGCTGAGAAGCTCCGGACTTAAAGGGGAAACAGAGGGATTTATTCTTGCAGCCCAAGATCAAAGTTTATTCACCAGAAATTATCAGGCTAGCATCTTACATAATGGCGCTGACCCAAAATGCAGGTTTTGTGAAGATAAGGTTGAGACGATTGATCACCTTGTGTCTGGTTGCTCAATATTAACGCCGAATGAGTACAAAAATCGCCACGACAGAGTAGGCCAATATCTGCATTGGAGGATTTGTAAGCACTTCTGTATTGAAACGGAAGCTAACTGGTATGACCACCATCCAGAAGCAGTTACTGAAGGTAAATATGTTACGATTATGTGGGACTTCCCAATTCACAGGGATCGTACCATACAGGCAAATCGACCGGATATCGTCATCAAAGACAAAACGAACAACACCTGTCTGTTTATTGACATGAGTGTTCCTTGAGATAAAAACGTCTCAGCGAAAGTATTCGAAAAGCTCTTGAAGTATAAAGACCTGGAAATAGAAGTAGAAAAGATGTGGCACCTCAAAACCAAAACTTTGCCTGTCGTTATAGGAGCACTTGGCCTAATAAAGAAAGGTACTCATACATTTCTGGAACAAATACCTGGAAACCCAAAACTTGAAGAAGTCCAAAAATTTGTATTGAATAGCACAGCGCATGTTCTTAGAAGGGCCCTGTCGATCTAAATCATTTCCCTTTTCACACTTTAGTCATTTTATGTCATATGTAAAATTGTAATTTTGTCCTCTTACTGTTCGTAATATTCCTTCGTAATATTCTCGTCTCCTTGATGTTCGTAATATTCCCATCAATGTAAAATAAAACGTTTTTATATAGCCCAAACTTTTATATACTTTTGTTTTGTTATTGCTAGTCTTAGGGTTTGTATAATTTGTAACTGTCTCATATACTGTTCGTAAATTTCCTTTGTTCAATGTGGATATTTTTGTTGAAATGTGTTACCTCAAACTTCAATCACCTAAGGTCGCTGGTAGCTACTCGGTGCCTGATTTTATTTAGCAAATCCAAAGAAAACTATATAATAATAATAACAATTAACAAATTTGAGGACGTTGATGAAAACAAGTCTGAATGCAGGAAATTTAGTACAAGATATGAATACATGGGCTGTCGCAGCTGTTCGGTACTCTGCTAAAATTCTGGACTGGGCTGTAGAAGAGCTAAGAGAGATGAATAGAAAGACACGGGAATGTATGACAATGAACAGAGGATTACACCTGAGAGCGGACGTTGATAATCTTTATCAGCCTATGAAAGAAGATCGAAGGAGCATGATGTCGATTGAAGAAGTAGTTAGATTGGAGGAGTGCAGCCTGTCAGATTATGTAAAACATAGAGATTTTAGTGAAGTTACAGTACTGGAGATGTTTGTGAGAGACTAGAGCAGAGAAAAGTTGAAAACCGAACAGAACAAAGAACGGAAAAGGAGGTGGACAGAGAAAAAGTTACACAACCAGTATCCTGTGAAGGTAAAAGAAACGGAAACAGAGTTGTGGCAATGGCTGGAAGCCGGCTGATTGAAGAGAGAAACTGAAGCCTTGCTGATGGCAATTCAAGATCAGGTTTTACCTACAAGGAATTATAAAGTGAAGAGCATGGAGGAACCAGGAACATCAAAGTGCAGAATGTGTGGAGCAAGGGATGAGACGGCCATGCACATCCTCAGTGAGTTTGAGAAGCTAGCCCACCTCGAGTATAAAAAGAGACATGACAGAGTAGCTACTATCATCCACTGGGAGCTGTACAAAGCCCATTGTTTCAAGCACACCAAGAAATGGTGCGATCACCGAGCATAGCCAGCGTTGGAGAAAGCTGATGTTAAAATACTCTGGGATTTTAACGTCTACTGTGATAAAGAAATAGAGGCAAGGAGGCCAGATATAGTTGTTGTCGACAAAAAGAATGCTGAAACACAAAATATTGACATTGCTGCACCAAGAGACTTTAGAGTAAAGGAGGAGGAGCAAGAGAAGATCATCAAGTATCAAGATTTAGTTATGGACGTAAACAGAATATTGAAGACGAGAGTTATTGGGATTCCTATAGTGATTGGCCCCCTTGGAGCTATCCACCATCTGAGTGACTGGATGGGAGTACTCCGTATCGACCAGAGAAGGCTAAATACCATCCAGCAAACTGGAATCGGCAAACATCCTAAGAAAGGTGGTGTACATCTGAGTCCTGTGGTACTGGATGGACAGCAATATATCTACGTTCACAGGCTGAGGGATCTTGATCTACAAAATAAAAAAAACAAATAAAGGGGAATTCTATGCTACAGAAAACTGTTTTAATACCAGCTTGCTGTAAGTTATCCTCTGGATTTTGCAACCTGTAAATAGAGGCAAAATGTTTCAACAAATACATTTTAGAAACGAAAGTGAGAACATGTTCTCCTGCAATGTGTTGGATTAAATCAGGACATGCCAAACAGGATGCCAGGATCCACATCAAAATCTACGGGAGCGCGACAAATTGCTACAGACAGATTGCTACAGAACATAATTGCTACAATATGGATTTGCTACAGTCACTTTCTGCTACAAATAAGAAATGCTACAAATAAAATTGCTACGAGACGGTATTGCTACAGGCATACTTTGCTACAAAAAGAAAATGCTATTGATACACTAGCAGTACAGAATAATGCTNATCGGCAAACATCCTAAGAAGGGTGGTGTACATCTGAGTCCTGTGGTACTGGATGGACAGCAATATATCTACGTTCACAGGCTGAGGGATCTTGATCTACAAAATAAAAAAAACAAATAAAGGGGAATTCTATGCTACAGAAAACTGTTTTAATACCAGCTTGCTGTAAGTTATCCTCTGGATTTTGCAACCTGTAAATAGAGGCAAAATGTTTCAACAAATACATTTTAGAAACAAAAGTGAGAACATGTTCTCCTGCAATGTGTTGGATTAAATCAGGACATGCCAAACAGGATGCCAGGATCCACATCAAAATCTACTGGTTAATCTTAAACACTGAAATTGAGAGCTCCGTATCAGGTGTTGTCGATAAGAGACACAGTAAAATTAGTCTTTTTTTCTCCAATGGTTACTTCAAACATTTAAAAAAATAGCATTGAAGTAAGAATCTACTTCATTTTCTACATTAAATCGGCGTCATTATACTATAGAAAAGACAGCGGTGCCTAGGAACCGTTGGGTATTTAAACAGGATTAAATTTCCGCCTGCACACGCGAGAAAAAGGCAAAACGTATCATTCTTTTCCTTTGTGAGAACCACGCACTACCTGCATTGTCTAAAAATCGGTTAGTGTTTCATGACACTTCTGGATAAAAACAAGAGCTTTGTTTTTCCTGGTACACATGAGACACAATTGGCAAAAGGTTAAAAGGATTTTTTTGGTCAAAACACTGATCAAAAATATGTGTGGAAGGAATATTCCCAGAAAAAAGGAGCAGAGGCCACCCACCGACTCGTTGGATGGACAATATAAGGAAATGGTCTGGTCTCACAATTCCAGAATTAAATGAATTAAACGTAAAATAGGAAGACGTAGAGAAGAATAAACAATGCTAGTGCGCAGTGGAGCCCAGGTGGAGGAAATGAATAATAATACCCTTCTGCGTTAAAAATGACAAACTACGTGGACTTCAAAATTAGTAATATTATTTGTATTAGTCTTCAATATATTCTGTTGCAAATTGCAAGTATGATAAAACGTTCCACTCCTTATGTTGGATCTAAGTGACGGACAAAGTTAGTGCGACTCTTTCACCTGTATTTCAGTACAGGTGAAAGATTGTGCTATCTTTAGGCCTCTGATTCTGGTACACCTCAAACAGGTGAGAAAGTAAAATTTAAATACGAGCTTTAAACTTTTAATCTATACTAAAATAAGAAAACAATATCTGCATCATACATCAAACTCCTAACTTCGACCTATTTAATGAAATGGAAGGTTTATATTTGTAACGTAAAGCCTATGTCTCATTTTTATTTAAAACGTTTCTAATTACAAAAGACTGGACAGAAATCATGACGTGTTTACCAGCTGTCTTGATCATTAGGATTTCGATCATAGCAGGGTTAAAGTCAATAATTCCATCTCCCACTGTTTCCTAAAGCGATTATCCGCTTTCAAAACCGATTTGTTGTTTGACTTAAGCGATTGATAACGGATAATCTACAAAGTAAGAACATTACAGACATTTTCAAAGTCATATGGCCTCATTGATGTGATCCTAACCTTACTAACCCCATTGAATATCCTCATAAGAAGTGGCATATTTTTTGACGACAGTAGGATTATCATGGTGATAGCCTGATCTGTCGTTTGAAATTTAACGTAGGTAATAATGTTTGAAGATTTTAACTTTGAGATAAAGGGAGTTAAACTAACTATTCACTGTTTATTAAGAACAAATTGACCAGTCCTGTATGTTTTATTAGGGTGAAACTTTCCAAGGAGTATTAGAAATTCTGCTAGGTCTAACTAAAACGATGTCTAATTAATTTACTTTTTGCCTGGAAATCAGAAGTTTTAAGAAATAACAATGAATTTAATTGCTTTAATTGATGAATCTTAACAAATAAATTACTAAAAATAACTGAAGCTTACGAAAAGACTGGATGAAACCAAATTTTTACTGGCTTGTTTTTATTTTAGAAAAATGTCCACGAGGAATGAAATAATTTTTATTTTGGACTTCTAATAACATTATTTAGCTACGGAATTTCTTCAAAGAAACTTGTAAACTATCCACTATCTGAATATGTGGGAACTTAAGAAAGTTGAGGTTGACAAAGAAAAATAATCCTTACATATTATCAATGATTTTTTCTGGCCTCCTTATCTCAGAGTAGAGCTAATTGGCAGAGTGAATCGATGTGATTGAAGGTACAATCACATCGATTCACTCTGTCAATTAGCTGAAGATAAGATCATATTTTAATACCAGATATTAGATCAGTGTCATTTATATGAACATAAGGACAAATTAAGGGCAGTGCTCCCGGCTCTATTATATGGTCTGGAAACTTTTGCTACCACCAAACAACAAGAAGGGGATCTAAAAATGTCTGAAATGAGCATGATGAGGTGGTCACTGGGTGTGACGCGACAAGACAGAATTCCTAACGACCACATTCGAGAAACATCCAATATCAAGAGACTTAGAGACAAGATGAGGGAGTAAAGACTTCGCTGGTACGGGCACACAGCAAGGCGTGATGCAGATTATGTAGGAAGGAGGGTACTGAGTTATGAAGTACCTGGTAAAAAGCGCAGATGGAGGCTGAGGAAAAGATGGGAGGACGTGATTGACAGAGGTATGGAGGCTGTTGAGGCGAGGGTTACTGATGTGACGAACAGAACAAGCTGGAGACGGCTGATCCGCTATGGTGACCACTTACGGAATATAACCGAAAGACAAAGAAGAAAAAGATTAAGGATTTTAATAAAAGATAATGCAGAGACTTATTGAAATCGATTATTGCTAATAAGGTCTATCATTCATACATTTCAGTCAATGGAGTGTGTTTTACTCTTTAGAGAGCCATATGAAAATGAACAAACAGTACAAACGTTAATTTGGTAGACGGAATTTTCTATCAGGCAGTTAAAAATGTTAAAAACGATTTGGAAAGTTCACTTGATACATCGAAAGAAATTTAATAATTGATTTTTGGTAACCTGGCTTACAAATCAAAGTGAAGTTGTTTCATATAAATTAGGAGTAATATCAATTTGAGGTAGTTTTATGAGTTAATTACGAAAATTCCTAGTCTAAGTCATCGAGATGCCGTTGAAATTAAAGGTATAAGGTATTGACAATGCATTATACTTTTAATTAACTAAAATATCTAATCTAATATATGTATATATATTAGAAGAAATATTTCTCCATATAAATTAGGGGAAATATCAATTTGAGGACATTATACCTTTAATTAACTAAAATATCTAATCTAATATATATATATATATATATATATCATTATATATATATATATATATNGATACATCGAAAGAAATTTAATAATTGATTTTTGGTAACCTGGCTTACAAATCAAAGTGAAGTTGTTTCATATAAATTAGGAGTAATATCAATTTGAGGTAGTTTTATGAGTTAATTACGAAAATTCCTAGTCTAAGTCATCGAGATGCCGTTGAAATTAAAGGTATAAGGTATTGACAATGCATTATACTTTTAATTAACTAAAATATCTAATCTAATATATGTATATATATTAGAAGAAATATTTCTCCATATAAATTAGGGGAAATATCAATTTGAGGACATTATACCTTTAATTAACTAAAATATCTAATCTAATATATATATATATATCATTATATTGATATATTTCTAATATATCTAAGGTAAAACACGCAAAATAAGAACGTGTTTTACCTTATGTATATTGCTCTGCTATATGCATTGAGCACTTTTTGATACGAATACACAAAATTACACAAATATTTCTAATATATATCCATAAAATGTATTGACAATACATTATACCTTTAAATAACGTAAAATTAATTTAAGAGATAGCTTCTGTTTATTAATTTTTCTTTGCTTTCTCATGAAATTTTTAAGTAGTAAATTCTGGAACGTGGTCGAGATGTCAAACTTTGTGAACTGAATGAAAAGAAAATTGAGTCAATAACAACTGATATGTAATCACCAAGTGAAAAACTGTCCTTTGAGTCTGTGCTAGAAAGGGCTAAGTAGTAAGTACAGAGCAATGTGTTCAGAGTTGTAGTTTGGATGCAAGAGTCAAAATAAACTAAAGCTTGTTATAATAAGGACTTAATGTAAGCAAAAAAAAGCCTTTTCAGGGCCACAAAACAATTTATGAATTCTTGTTTATTTAATCAAACCAGTAGGATGTATCTATTAGGAACGAAGTGAGAGTACAAAATTTTAAGATCATGAAGATTGGCCTAAAAAGTTGGATGTAGAAATTCTTGCTTGGATTCATCGACCGAAGTTAAATAAACAATGCCTTGTACTTATTTATTTAATTCATTTAATTAATTAATTAACTTATTTATTGATTTTACTTATTTATTTATTTTTTATTAACCAAGAGGTAAAAAGGAGGCTGAGCTCTAATTGGAATGTAGGTTTATCAAAACGCTGCTTGATTTCAATTGTTAAAAAGATTTTAAAAACACAGTCAGCCATTTTCTAAACACTATCCTTATAAAATTTAGAGAGTATAAGTTTGGTTATGAGAAAATGTTAATTCGATGACATTTTATCATAAAATTCTGACTGGTTTCCTTCAAACTGTAAAAGAAACTATTCCACTTGGTTAAAATCATTACTAGCCTTCTTTTTTCAGTAAAAGCAGACAACTTAAGTAATGAAGTGACCAAAAAACCCCACACTTGGTATAGGACACCACTAGAAACTTTTACCCTGCATGATCACTGTTGCTGATATTTCAATTTAAAAGAATAAATATATTCAGCCTTACAATAAACAACTGAACACAATTTTCTATTTTATGGGTAATAATGCAGAAGTTGTTACTAACTATTTTGATGAGCACAGAATGTTTTCTGGAAATACTATTTTATAACCTGGGGTAAAGATTTTTTTTAGATTTCAAAGGCAAGCTTTACGTCAATTTTGTAACAGACTGCTGTAGTAACTTTCTTTCAGGTCTTAAAAATATTTTTCTAGAGTTGATGGTGTAAAAAAGCGCACCAAATGCATCTTTATGATTAATGGTGTTTTTCTGGTGTTTGTCTTTCTGATTATGATAATGCTATGGACGTTTTCTTAGCTTTGCGGACATGACAAAGTATGTGACTTGTGCAGCTTTAATTGCATTTAAATGAAAACGAAACAACTTTACAAAATAAAGAACAAGGTATTCTTGCCCTGGACCTCTTATTGATGACTTTTAGATTCCTAATAAAATCTTCTTTTTAAGGTCAATAGGCAGTAAATGCGGAGTAGTTGAATTCATAGCTTACCATGTAAGAGGTTCTCTGTTCGAACCTCAGCTACGTCCCTGGAAGTATTCTGTTTTTCTTTGTTAGTGGCATGCTGTGTGTGTTTGTGTGCATGCATGTTTTTAGAGAAAGAACAGGCCACGTCCTTGAAAGTACTTTGTTTCTCGTGGTTAATGGCATGCTCTGTGGGTGTGTGTGTGCAAGGTTTTAGAGAAAGAACAGGCCACATTCTTGAAAGTACTCTGTTTCTCTTTGTTAGTGACATGCTGTGTGTGTTTGTGTGTGTGCATGTTCTTAGAGAAAGAATAGGTAGACGATAAACTATGTTCTAAGAAAGATTTAGAAAGTAAAAAGAAAAAAAAACGAATAAGAAAAGTAACCCTCTTTACTGAAGTAAAAAAATAGTTTTACTAATTTTATAAGGGAAGAAGCTAATGAAAATGTATTGGAAAATATTGTAAACCTATGTCAAGGAAGCTTATTTTCTGCATCGTACGTAATAATTATCATTTAGTTGGTTGGTGTAATTTAATTGCCTTTCTTTGTTTTTTAAGTGCATTACAAATGTTCCAGTCATATAGAGTATTATTTACATATTGTTGCTGTTTTCCTTGTTTTATCTGTTATTATTCGAAAAAAGTGCTTTGCTTCTTCAGATTGACCAATTAAAAGGCCCACAGTATAACCTTTTTATACTGGCAAAATATCAGAAAATCGGTATTAACAATTTTAAGCTTGTAGTACGATTTCTTCGTATCTTTTAAAAACGAGCTATTTGATAGGCTACTTTCTTTATAAAAGTCCAGTATTTCAGTGTTATAAACTCCTTTAAGTAATCCTTTTTGGAAATAACAAATCCCATGGCAAAAGCCCGATCAACTAATGTCAAATGCCATATCCTTGCTCTATTTTATGACATATGTACATTTTCCCTCAAGTCTTAAAGCAAAAAAGACGTATTCTAAGTTGTGGATAATGAAGTTATCTCAGACTTTTGGCTGCGAAAATAATTGCTACCAAACGTAAAAGCACAGATTCGTTATTGAAAATGAATACACCAGCCAAGCATTAATATGATTTGAATATCTGTTTTAATATAGAAGAAACAGCAAATCAAACAACTGCTGAACATAAAGGAAGAAGCAAGTTTTCTTTGGTGTTACCTTGATATTTTGATATTTTATTTTTTTTATTTTGGTGTTTACCTTGATATTTTTAGAAGCTGAATAAAATTCAAAAATCTCCTCTCATGCTCGCGTATATACTGTATGTTTTAGAATTTATATAAGGTATTGATTAGTTTGGGTGCGGTGGCATTTGTGAATATTTAATGATCTCTACCAAGATTTGACAAAAGTTATTATTTTAATCGATTTCGTTAATATTTTGTGTTTTGTGAGTAATTTGAGCATGAAAACGTCATTGTTTTGGAGTGTTGAATACTATTATCACACTAAAAATGTGTTTTTAAAAGTGCAGTGTAGAGAACCTTAACGAAATGCTTACTCGGTGATTTTTAAATTTATGAAGATTTTAAAAATTTACTTAGCTCTTATCTTAAGTCTTATCCGGCGTAAAAACGGTCTCCTTTGACAAGTCTTGGTGACTTGTAACTTTCAATTTGTTGTCCTTAAATGTATGTTTTGTTTAACTTTGCTGGTGTACGACAATTAACTTTATGCTTGAGAAAAATACCCATTTTGAAGAAAAGTCCCTTTTGAACCATAACTTAAATTAAAATATTTCATAAAATAGAAATAGAGAACATATAATATTGATAATATTCATCCAGTAAATAATATCATTTAGGGAAATTTGTTTGGTCTTTTTCTTCTTATATATATATAACGACAAAAAAATCAACAAAAACTGAGTTTGGAACTGTCAGTTTCATGTTTTCACAATTGTCAGCTTAACAAAGTGAATATATTTCTCTAGCGTATATAGTTACAACTAGAACAAATTACGAAGCTGAATTACAATCCAGACCCGGCACACACCAGAAGGAGAAAATGACCAAGAAATAGTATATGGTTTACCCCATCATTTAGCTAACATGTGTCTACCAACGTCGCACGCAGATTTCTGAACCTAATTGATAAACATTTTACCCTACCAAGCCGTCTGCACAAGCTTTCTAATCACAACAACACGAAACTGAGCTACAGCTGCACTAATAATGTTGGGAAAATCATGAACTCTCACAGTAAAAATATATCCTCGCCTAATCTCTCAGCGAAGTTTTCATTTAACTGCAAGAAAAAGGCTGAATGCCCTTTGGACGGGGACTGTAGAGAAAAATTAGTCATATGTAAATGCGAAGTTGCAGCGCCAGAAGAAAGTTTATATTGGGTTGACCGAACAAGATTTTAAGAAAAGATTTAACGGACATAAGCAATCGCTAAGAAATAAGAAGAACAGAAACAGCACAACCTTTTCATTGTGCGTTTGACACCCGAAAGAAAAGAACATCACCCCCACCATGAAACCCTATTCAGACAAATCGAAAAAGTGCAACCATTGTTTGTGAGAAAAATTTGAGATCCTTAATTACGCCAACAAAAAGGAACTGTTGAAAAAGCGTAGTGGACTCATTGCAAAATGTAGACATTTAAATAAATTCGTGTTAGCTAATCAAAGGACTAGGCATGATAAAGCAATGAAATCTTTGTATTACTGCATGTTCAATTATACCAATTATGTCAATCCCATGAGGGTAATTTGATATCTTTTGTAATTTGTTCTAGTTATAACTATATACGCCAGAGAAATATGTTCATTTTGTTTGGATGACGATTGTGAAAGCATAAAACTAACAGTTTTAAACTAAGTTTTATTGATCTTTTTTTGCCTTTCACCATATGATAGCTCTAATATTTTTATATTATTGAGCACTGTCCATAGCTAAGAATTACTTCGATACTAGTGTATATATAAAGAAAGACAAAAAAACCTTGCCTTAGAACTGACATTTCTAAAATATGTTTTTTTGTCGTTCACCATATGATAGCTCTAATATTCTTATATTATGGAGCACTGTCGATAGCTAAATATTACTTCGATACTCGTAAATATATATATATATATTTGTCTTGGACTTCGAGGGCATTGCACTAAACAAAAATAGGACTAACTTGTTGTTTAGTTTAGCTATATAGAATTTTTATGACAAATTGTATTTTTTATACGTCTGTGTGAAGAAGTATGTAGTAGTTTCCGTAATTAATTGTTGTTAATTTTCGTTTATACGATGCGAACATAACTACATAATCATCGTAATTTTTATTATTAGCATCATCATTATTTTCCGTTTCTTCTTCACGGTCTACCATTACTGCCTGGCTTGTGGCTCTGTACTGTTTTTCTCTATTTTTTTTTCTGTTCTGCGTATCATCTTCCTTCAGTATCCTCTCAGTTGCATCCCTAATGTTATCCGCTAAAATTTACAAGGATTTACCTCGGTCCCCTACCTGCAATTCCCATTTTATAGGGTTCGTTTCCATTCTGCATTTGTATTACGTCTCCAAACTAGAAAAGTGTTTCTTGTTATCTTTTCTAATCTGATTTTAACTCTAAACTCTACTCGCACGTCTTCGCTTTTTATTCGGTCCTATAGTAACTCATTTTATGGAAAACAGTATCTTTTTTTCTGCTGATTCTGGCATCATTTCATTCTTATCCCTGTCATTACATGCGTCACTCTCCTCCTCCTCCTTCTTCTTCTTCTTCTTCTTCTTCTTCTTTTCCTTTGGTCTTCTTCTAACTTCAAGTTTGGTTGGCAGCTCGGCATTTCTTTCTCCACACGCTCCTATTGCTTGCATCGTCCTCTTCAGCGCCAACTGTTTTCATATCAATCTGCACTCTGTCTCTCTATCTCAACTTCTGTCGCCCTCTACTTTTTTTCAACTACCTCTTGGTGGTACACTTGCTTCACAATACTTTCCTCCTCTCTCCTCTATATGTGTACAAACATATTTCATTCACTATCTCATAAATCTTGCACTTCTGCTTCTATTATTTTCTGTTAATTCAAATCACGCAGCTTTAACACAGATTCCCTCCTTCGTCCTGGCTCGTTTTAAGACACAAGTACTTAAACTCTTCAATCCATTTAAACTTTGTATTGCTGGTAGCTACAGTAATTTATTAATTTCTTCAGTTTATCATGACCATCTTTGCAGCTTTCACTTTGAGTCCCTGTTTCGTATTGTCCACCTGCAATTTTAGTCAGTATTTTTATAGTAACAAATACATATATCGAGTAAAACGGCAAAAGTGAAGGTTACACATTGAAGAAAAATTAAGCAGAGGTATTTGAGACATGTTTCTACCTAAAAACCGTGGATGGGAGCAATTTGACACCTTTTATTGTAGAAAAGCCTTTAAAAGGGCAGGAAGGAGAAAATGTGGTTGACAGATTTTCCGATGATTTTCCGATGATTCGCCGATGATTTGTACAGAAAGGCGACCGAAGATGCAGTAAGTAGTCATGTACCGCATGAAAATTCATCTTGAGCGCTTTGAAACGTAGTAACAATGCAGGTAGGATTGTTACTGGCAAGAAAAATGGATTTATCAATTGTTGGTGGAATTAAAGTTCCTAGTATTTTTCCTTTCACTACATTTAAACCCAAATTACTGAAAAAGCTTGGACAGTTGCTGCAGTAAGGGAGATATGTAAAACCCACGTTCGGTCGGCTATCTTGGCCAAACCCTCCAAATTGACGATACCTTGTGTTCTAAAAGGTGAGTGGCGCTTATCTCAGAAAGGAAACTTATCATAATAAATACAGTCACTGTGACAATTCTACTCGAAACTTTGAATAAAAATTGATTTTAGAAAAAACCAATTAAAACCTGCTAGTAAGAACAGTCAGGAAAAATCCTTTTTTTCAGTACTCATTCTAATCTTTTGCAGAAGAAATTTTATTAATTTGTTAACTTTATTAATCTAGTAAGAACCATGTATATATATAATATATATATATATATATATATATATATATATATATATATATATATATCACATCCCATCAAGAACTACAAATCCGTCCCACCAGACCATTAAAAATTTTAATGACCTTTTAATTACTTTTTCAACTTTTTATAAGTGCTTAGATTTTTAGCAGGTTTTTTTGTGTACATCTGATGAATCCGTGAGCAAGAATCTACTTTTTTTATCAGAAATATTGAAATAAAATTTTAACTTAACTAAATATATTTACATGTATGCATATATATCTATGTTACACTTTTGTTGGTTACCTCAAATTTTAAATTTGTGTTCG
This sequence comes from Morbakka virulenta, assembly GCA_003991215.1. Lineage (NCBI taxonomy): Eukaryota > Metazoa > Cnidaria > Cubozoa > Carybdeida > Carukiidae > Morbakka > Morbakka virulenta. The sequence goes on from RDPX01000019.1 coordinate 1,309,543, forward strand.
CATATACATATATATATATATATATATATATACGGTAAGAATCAGTTGTAGAAAGATTCATACCAGTACTTATAGCTCTGAAATAAGTTTATGGATTTTGCTTGATGAGAGATTTATTTTTCGTCTTTTTGATAATCTGGTTCCGTCAATCCTACAGATTTCTTCCCGCAAGTTAATCTATTCAAAAGATCTTTATGCGTATTTGACCACAAAATGCGACCTTGATCAGGTACAGAGTATAAAAAGCTGACGTTATGAAAAATGTTGGAAAAAGACCAACAGGAGAGATAGAAATAATGAGAAAATTTAACGGAATATTGTCACTTACTTTGAAAAAGGTGTAAGGTTTTTGTTTTTATTCGAACCTTATTTGAAAAATTTCTTTTTTAATTCGAATCTCGGTTAATTAAAATGATTCTTGTAAAAAGGGAATTAAAACCAATGCCTTGAAAAAATTTTCTAATAAAATTACTTTCTAAACTATTTATCAATCATCAAATCACGCTATTTTTTAAAAAAAGTATGCAACGAGCAAGACGAAAGTTAGGGACAACTTGTCTTTTGTTTAAAAAAGAATCTGATATCTGCTTCACTGTTTCTTTCAAATTAAAGTCAAACTCTTTTCAAATATTGAAAGTAAATTCTTTAAATGTTGTTTTCATGGTTTCATTTACTTTTAATTAATACATTGTCAGTTTAAATACAAATCATTTCCCTGGTTTTGTTATGGTTATTAAGACTGTAAAGTTGAGAGTTGTTCTAGACAGCTGGAAATCTTCTCCAATTATTCTAAGGGTCTGAAATTTTTTGCCTATTTCAATTATAATAAATTGGCGCAAGCTTTAACCCGAAATTGCTTTTATTTGGATTTCAAATGTTTACTTTATTCAACCACCAATTTTGTGAGTGCGAGACTATTTATTAATTCCATTAATTCTACTATATTCCTTGCATTTGAGTAAGCTCTTTGATTTTTTCATCATGTTTTTCGTGCTCCATTACAGATGTCTCTTTGATTAAAAATCAGATTAAGGAAAAATTAAAGGATAAAGAGTGAAATTAATAGAAAAAGAAGGGTTTTAATTTAGTTGCCGTACTATGTTGACCAAAATAAATAGAGTAATAATTTAACATGAGTGGGTAACAGCAATTATACATAAAAAGTACTGGTAAAAATTAAAATTTCAAACTGATATCACAGTCGCACAAATATCCGTGACGTGGGAAGATTGCAGGAATATGTTAGCCATATGTAATTGTTTCATTCATATATGAAAATTATATGGAAACATAATGTGGAAACACACGATTACTCTCAAAATTACTTGCGCATGCTTAGCAAAGTTTGCATTTGATACCTTAACACCAAGCTTGAACTCTGCTATTAAGGGAAAAACACATAACTGGCTTGACATTACGTTGTGAATGGAGTGACAATCTAGACCATATTCAGGTGTGCTGAGCTTGTTTCCTTTATCCAGGATCAGGAACAAAGTTCCATTAATACCTGTGCAAAGTGTATTAGTCATCTACCCGGGCTAAGTATCTTTCTCGGAAGTAGGACTGAGCTACAATAGCTTAGGGTGTCTAATATAGGTTGGACCATTATGGTTAAACTTTGACAATAAAGTTCATGTACCTCACTTCTTGATAATTTGTGGGTTGAGGGAGGGAAAGGGGGGATCATTCATAGTTTTTTGTCTCTTCTTACAGAACAAGCATACGTTTAAAAAAGATTTATCAACTTTATAATTTTCTTTTATTCATACTGCTTTTTCTAGGCCTGAAAAGCTGATGAGTGTAGCAGAGTATGGGTTTGGTTTCAGTATTAATATTTGGCCAATGAACAATTGTGCTGGCAAGTTCTTTTTAATATTTCTTTATATATAATCAAGCTAACAATGTAATTTTATTAAATTTGCAATATATTTCGAAGTTAATACTTCATCTTCAGGCTACAAAGAAAAAATATTTTTACGTTGTAGCCTGAAGATGAAGATCTGATGCTTTATGATATAGTCTGACGTGATTTATTTTCAAATAAAATTGCGTGGTTTCTTGTTCTTGAATTCTCCGGGGGTAATCTTCTTTACAGGGGTGGTTTAAGGGAACTTACACTTCAGCTAAAATTTATCACTCTAGTCTTGCGTTTTTCTGACCAACAATTACGTTTTTTTATCCTTGCTAAATTAAAAATCTGACACTTCTTTTCCAGTACCCTCCTGATAGTACATCTTTAATTTTCCTGAGTTGGTATATATACCAGGTAAGCATTCTTTTAAAGCCATTTTAATGTCAAAATTCTTTAGGCAACTAAGATTGGGTTTCCATAATTCATCAAAACAAGATGAGTGGTATAAAACCTAAATATTGCATTTATAACCAAGTTTGTTTTGGTCAAAGAAATGATGTCTGGAAGAAACAGAAATTTGAATGCTTATTGGTAACTGGTAGTTTCCGAGGAAGAAGAAAAAGCGGACTCCATAGACGCTGTTACCTAACCGCTTTTTCTAACTGATAGGACCATTAACTGAGTGTAGAAAGAAATGACTGCCATCGCTCTCTTATGTCAGGGCACACAAAAAATAGAGAAAGAGAACCATCCATAGTGGAGAATGGGATATTAATTCTACACTACGACTTGGCACAAAATGTTTTATTACCCAACTTTACCGTACCCTTGGATTCAGATACAGTATAAAAAGCCGATTTGTTAATGATTGACTTCCGCAAACAAGATATCGAAAAAAATATCCACCACAGTCTGCTGACCAAAATAAAACCTTCTCCGACAACATTGTTCGTAATCATGATCTACAAAAGATCTATATTGACAAAAACATGACCAAAAGCTCCACAATGGAGATAACAAATTATACTTCAAAATGTTTAGAAAGTCATTGCTTTTTAAAGTCTCAATCAAGAAGCCTTGAAGAAAAATGAAAAAGCCGTGCAAAAAATATGAGCAAGTTCGAAGTCGTAAATAAGTTGTCGAGATCTTCTGTTCAAACTGAATAAGTCAACTAGATTTTCGAATGAGCAATGAAATTTCCAATAACGTTATATTAACAGTGCCGTGCTTCTAAAAATTCTTATGGAAAGAGTCTAATACAATGTCAATAAACGAAGAATAATAAATGAGGAGAATGATACCAGGAAAATAAATACAAGATGTCTTGCTTCTCAAAAAAGACAGCCTTCGCGAACGAACTGGACAACTACCGAATGTCTTTGAAAATATGGGCATCACAATCGATGTGAGTCTCTGACTCCTAGTGAGGCACATGAGGATCTTCTGGTGATACATTCCTGGGTATCTACAGCCTACGATAGAACAACTTTCAAAAACTCTCTCGATCAGTGTGTACGAAATATATGCACACGCACTTAAAATGCGGAAAAGAGGAAGACGACTTTGAGCAGTTGGTGCTTGGATGCCACGCAAGAAATTGGTGTATGAGTATTTATAATTAACACTGAGGGCTCCCAGCCCTCAGAATGTGGTCGCCTTCGAGATATCTACTTTTGATCTCGACGCGGGCTCCTAAAGCCACCTATATCTACAATACAATACCAAATGTCTTAAAGAAGAGACATTTATAGCATGCAAAGGGGGTAATCACTAGAATCAATCTATAGAAATCTAACTGCACAAATGATCCTTTCAAGTTTAAATAGCAAGACGTTGAAAAATACTTCTAGAGTCCTATTCAAAACAAACCTGAATCAACTATCAATAAAAAGATCACATTAACTAACACTATCAATTAACATTAACATAAAGAGAATATTTTATAAGTCTTTAGTGGGTTTAGACAGTCAACTACAAAATAATAGTGGATTTTTTAAATACAATTTAAAAACAGACGCTTTATTTTCAGTGCTAAGTAATATTTAGAAAAAATAATCATAACTTTTACACTATCCATCAGCTTAATCAATGGTAGAGCACTTTAACTGTATTATAATGGATAAAATCAATCAGGGGCAAAATTAGCTCTTCTTTTATTAACCTCGATGTTTTGATTGCTATCCATCTATTCTCAAAAAGCTTTTCGATGCTTATTTCTGCCAATAGTATGACTAACTTAAAAAATACTGTGGTCACATCGATAAACCACTCCCCTAAACTGATACTTTTCTCCCAAAGTCACACTTAAATGACATGGTTGACAAACTTTTCTTCAGTGTAACCATGGGCTGTCATTTCCTTGGTCTTTATGTTCTCAATAAATTTAATTCTTAGTTTTAAGCAAGTAGAAGTACCCGACGGGAAACGTATGCATTATTTTTGCTGTCTTATCATATTTAAAAGCAATTCACGATAAGAGGACTGGAAGTTAAAAAAAATTTTACTCTACTATCCTACTTGAAGGAAAATTATATCACCTGAACATTGGAATCTGACGAACATCCCACACAATTTTAATTTTATGGAGTAATTAAATAATATACTTCACACATAGCTCCAAGGAATCCTTTTTCTTTTTATAAAGGTGTCGAAATTGAAGAGTTTGCAAGCCAACCAGGTTTTGAAATCCCTGGAGAATGGTATGAAAAAACAAAACACTATGCTTGAGTGCATTATATTCTCACAGTCAGTGATAGTCTCTCTAGGTTTCTGTTATTATTTTTTGAAAATAATGTAATATAGAAATGGTTGCAAAAATGATTCGGGTTAAAGCTTAGGGTCAATAGCTCTGGTCCTAGCGCATGATAGCCTTAAACGTCATAGGAACTTATTTCAATTCAGTCACATTCGCATATATTTTTTACATTTTTACCATCGCCATTATTCTCAGCATTTATCCCCAGTTTAACAGTTTTATTTCTTACAGACATACAGATATGTTTACATGGAAAAACAGAATTTAAGATTTCAGTGATATGGAAGAAAACGTTGGATTGTACAGATACTAAAGCATTCCCGTTATTTATAAATGCTAAGACACAAAGGCTGCATTTCCTCAGAAAAACATTGTTGCCTTATTTAAAATAAGAGAAGGAAAAAAACCTTAAAAGCAAACACGGCAAAAGCAGACATTTTGAATGGGACATTTAACCCAACCAACGGAGAATATTTTCTTTACATAAATTTAAACGTCAGGCCTTCGTATATCAAAGCTAATCCTAATCACCCCAGAGCAACTATAAGAAACTAGCTAATGTAATGAACGGAAAATTGCAAAATCTATTTAGCGAAAAACATGTTTTCAGTGCAAAAAATAATCACTCTTTTTTAAATATGAAATTACTAGCCACAAAACCATTAGCGAAGAAAGAGAATGATCGTCTTATTCAGCCAACTCTTTAAAGAAAACATTACAACCAACCTTGGCAAAGTTTACATTAGCCTCACTAACAAGCCTTTTTACAAACCATCGTAAAGAATTCATAAAATCTTTCAACACCAGCAAACTAAGTTATTCCAGCACCACTCATGGCAAAAAACCAGAGTTTTTCTTAACATAACCAACAGCCGCTTTTCAAAGCATCATATGGTCCAAAAAATCTTTTAACACCATCAAAATAAGTTATTCCTGCATTGCTAATGGTAGAAGACTAGAGTTTTTCTTAACTTACTGACCGCTGAATGTTATCTGTTTACCAAAGAGTGTCGTAAATAAGGTAGTCTTGTCAATAATGAACGACCAACCACGCATACACATCGAACTGTGCAAAATCGTAACATGAAGCCTCGATATCAAAGTCATACAAATTCTTCAGCTTATCAACGACAGCGAAAAGAAACGGAACTATCTAAGATTACTTGGTTTTTGAAAGATAGCAGCATTGATTAGAACATCAATCTGAGAATAAGAGANAGAAGACTAGAGTTTTTCTTAACTTGACCAACAAGCGTTTTTTCAAAGCATCATACGCTTCATAAAATCTTTTGACACCGTCGAAATGAATTATTCCTGCACCACTAAAATGGAACTTTAGATCAAGTTCCACAAATCCATGGTCTGAAGCTTGCTGTAAACCAACGATTGAAGTGCGACTCCAAAGAAAAGACCAACTGACCGCTGAATGTTATCTGTTTACCAAAGAGTGTCGTAAATAAGGTAGTCCTGTCAATAATGAACGACCAACCACGCATACACATCGAACTGTGCAAAATCGTAACATGAAGCCTCGATATCAAAGTCATACAAATTCTTCAGCCCATCAACGACAGCGAAAAGAAACGGAACTATCTAAGATTACTTGGTTTTTGAAAGATAGCAGCATTGATTAGAACATCAATCTGAGAATAAGAGACACAGTTCTATATTACAGAAATTCAGATGTAGCGAAACCAGAACAATAGCATAGAAAATCACTTAGCAGGTATACAAAATCATTTTAAAACAAATTTGATTATTGTTTAAAATAAATATTTTAACCTTGAAAAATATATAATAATGAAGTCTCGATGCCACAGCCATACAAAGTTTTCAACAGATCAACAATTGCGTAAAGAAACGGAACTGTCTAACCATATTTGGTTAGACAGATTCTTCTACCTATCCAGGATAGCGAAAAGAAACGGAACTATTTAATCTTATTTGGCTTTGAAAGATAGCAAAATTGATTAGATCATCAGTCAGAGAAAAAGAGATTCACCTCCATATAACGGAAATTCAAGATGTAGATTCTGAAATACAAAAAAATCTCTTTTCTATAACACTCAAGTGATGCAGAAAAACCAGAGCAGAAGCATAGAAAATCACTTTTTTCAATAGCAAGTATACGAACTCATTTAAAAACAAATTTGTTCATTGTTTACAATAAATATTTTATTGATATACAAATAAGTCTAAGTGATAGCTACAGATTACTCTAATTTTCTTGTGCCTCTGAATGACGAAAAATGATTGAATTGAAAATAAGTGATTTTAGGAAACAAAGTACCATTTTTGAAGAAATACTTTTCTGTTTGGTAATAAGTCTACTTTTTGATAGATACATTCTTTTATAGGAACCACTGATGTAAATATAGTACTTTGAAGTGTTAATTTTCTTCAGAATTCTTACAAAGACATAATTAGCTAGCCTATAATAGTTAAATGTAGGGAGTAAGATATTGAGCCTCTATCAATACATATGATGCAACACTAACAGAAAACAGTGAAAGACACACATACCCGTACCAAATTAGTAAACTCAAGGCTTTGCATGTAGCTGAAATTAAGTATTTTGTCCAAAACTAGAATTAATCGGTGAAAATCATAAACCATTAAACGACACATTTTTACTTACCTGTTATAAAAGGATACTTGGTGTGAGGTATGTTTTCAGTTATTAATTAATACTTGCACATAGTTATGCTTTTTTAAAACAGAACAATGATGGAGTAAGCCACAATTGCTGATAAATTTCCTGAGAAAATTCGGATATACAAATCATTAACTTTAGCTAAATCAATCATTTTGAGAGTCTACAAATTTAACAGATGATGGTGACAAATATTTTTTTATTAAAAAATATTTTTTGCTATTTGTGTAACCAGTTTTGACTTATATGTAGAATACCTGTTGTTATTTTGACAAGTATTTCAAAAGGCATATGATGTATAGTGTCTTTTCAAAGTTATTAATTTCCTTTAATCTGCAGGATATTAAATGTTAAAAATCACTTCAAATACGTGATATCTGTAACTGCATTGTAATATTAGATGCTATTGAAATAAATCTTTTTGTCAAGATTTTTTCAAAGGTTATTTAAATATTAATGTGACAGTTTTCGAAGTAGGGAACATGCCCCAATATCCCCAAAAATCTGTTGGAAAATATGTAATTACTGGTGTTTAGCTATGAAGAAAATGATAACATGGTCTCACTACTAATAATATTAGGTTTGATTAACATTACACAAGCACAAAATTCAGCTAGGAAATTTCCCCATGCTGTGGGAATGTTTTATCTTTATACTTATCCAACTCAAATCAATATCTCTGGGAAATCGTAACCATGAAGGCAAACATTCAAGTAACCTAAAAAAGAGGGTAATGCTACTGAAATTAATATGAAAACAAAATTGTGAATAAAACTAGTTCTAGTGATGCATAAAAGACTAGATTTTCTACATAAAGTTCTTTGCTGTATTTAGGTTTAAATATTTGTTTGTGAGCCACGTGAATTGAAATTCAGAAATACAATAGCTTTTGAAATCAATTTGCTGATGATAGCCTCCTTAAAGCTGTTGATTAAAATTGCTAATATTTTTAATGTGACGTTAAATAGAAATTGAAATAGGCAGGGACTAACAGATTTTTGCGGCTGTGTTGATACGTAATTTACAAAATAAGCATCATAAAAAACCAGCAATGACCATAATTTAAAAAATTTTAACCTTAATTCATTCATTTTTAATTAAAAGTAGTTCATTTTGTCAGTATTTCCTTCATTTTATATCCATTAATCTTCTGGCTGGTCACTAACATGACACTTCTATTGTTAATGACGGAAAAGCCAAGGAATGCTTGGTGCGAAATAGCAGTTACAAATTACCAATTTTTACCTTCTGTCTAGTACCCTAAGAAAATCTTTTGTAGCAGCATTGGTTTGCTATAGTATATGGGTTTTTTTAAGAGAGATTATGAATATGAAAACTCATAAGTGCACTTCCTTTTTTGTTTAATATAGCGTATGATGCTGATCAGCTATTACATTTAGATATGACATTCTTATTGATTTTAAAATTATTTACAGGGTTTCTCTAAATGGACTTAGAGATTTGGGATTTGGGGGCTAAAAATTCCAACAACATAAAAATGTCACCTGTAAATTCTTCTAAGTAGATTTACTAACTTTATTTTTTTTACTAATATGTTGACTTTATAGATCCATGCAGTTTGTCATTGTAATAAATAGTGCACTGAAACCAACAAATAAAATATATCATAAAGGTGGCTATGAACATCCCTCTATGTTAGTCCTATATTTCGAATCAACAATTATATTTCAAAAAAGAAAATCTCTATTTTTTTACATATGAGACCACAGGAGAGAGATTGATACTTTTTTCTTTTAAAAAAATTATCATAATATATGTTTCCTTACTCATGTATTGGATATTTACATTTTATTTGATTTAACTTTAAGAGTACAAAGATCAAAAGTTACTTTCAAGCTTTCACAGTTACATACCTGTTGACCCTGAAAAATGCTCGCTTTAATTTCAAACCTCTATGCCAGAAGCCTTCTTTACATTTCTGTTAAAATTTTCCTTTTTTCAGAACAGAAATTTTCCTTTTATACATAGATACTCTCTCTACATATAATTTAGGATATATATTTAATATTTACATTAAAATTATTACTAATAGGTATATTAATATATATTAAATTTATGTATTAAAATTACTAATAATATAAAAATTTATATATTAATATATTTATATATTTTTTAATATACATATATTCAAATTGCTTAAGTTTTAGCTAAGTGGCAATGTAATCATTGGCTCTGATGATTGCATCGCTTCGTGAGTCATTTCATTTTAGTAACTCCTTTTAAAAAATATTCTAATATTTTAATATTTTATAACGCTCTTCATGTATATGTATTGATCACTTTTATTTTCTAATGTATCGACTAATACTATTACACAAATATATAATATATATATATATATATATATTATATTATAAATTATTTGTTTCTCCACAATAAAAATGAGTGTATGCTATACAAGCCAAAAAATTGATCTGTCACGTATTACAAGATAATCAGACTGTACAAGTTTACAGGTTTGCGGTTAAAAAAAAACTATATAATTTTTTATTAAAACAGTTACAAACAATTGCATAGTCCATATTAGACAACCTATCATAACTTTAATTCCGTAAAATTGTGTTTCTAGGATAATTTCAGTATTCATTTCTGGCCCAATAGTATCCAGTTTATCTTTTGATAAGCCATAAACTTTGACATAAACGCTTGTGGTTTGCCCGAAAATTACTTGACCGTAGGTTTAACATAGAAAACCAATCGTCTAGCTTAATACTAGAGCACAAATGCAATAAAACCAAGTCTAAATGTATGTTTTAAAAAATTTAGCTGAACTAAAACGAGTATCAAATAAATTTTTAAAAGTAAGACAATGCAGCTGGAAGTTTGACTTTTGTAAGCTAAACTACCAAAGAAGCATCGTAAAAATCAACACAATGTTATGAAAATTATATATTTTTAATAAATGACACGGCGTAATTTGATAAAAATGAAAAATCAGCATTCTCTTACCATTCATGCAAAGACTATTTTTCCATTACAAACTGTTTCCTGTGTCTTTGATATAAAAAGCATTTTAGAGAGCATGAGGTCAACCCGTCGATCAGCGTTTAACCTTGGAAAATGTCAGCTGTCAAATCTATTTCTCCTGCAATACAGTTTAATATACAGTTACTCCAGTACTAATTGTTATTTTGTCGATTTGGAATTAGTTTTTCTTTGAGATGAAAAAATCGGATGTTTGTTTAGTAGTAAGTATGGTGCGGTAAAAATTTCAATTTTACTTTACACAATAATACCTCGTACTGATGATATATTTCATAATATTTCAAAATATAAAGTGTAGGTGATTTTTGCTTAATCTTATATTGTACTACAATTGCTCAAACAGTTGGCCGCTTATTGTATAAACCTTGACAACTCTGTTATGGTAATATCATGTTATCGAATGTTAATATTATCTGTATATATTGATTTAAAGTACAGGCAAAGCACTAAAATGACATTCAATAGGGACAATGATAATGAGTCCTGCTCTGAAGTATTTATTTTAGATATTTTTTATAAACTTTTCCTGATAGTACGAACTTTAATACTTGAATTTGCATAAATGCTGATAAGGAGCTAAGACTTTAATAAATTTGAGGTTAACCAATATAAAGATCATTTTTCTTTCAATCCACGAATAACGAAGAAAAGTGTGGTTCATGTGGGAGCAGTGAATGCATACTTGTGGATAGTTTAGTGATAACAATATTGTTTTGTAGCTTGAGATTTTCTCAACGTTCTTTTATTCCTAATTTTGTGAGAAAATATACATGTTTAACCTCCCTTTCCAAATAACGTCTCGGGCTGACATTAGTAACACGTTTAAATTAATAAATAAACTACAAATTCTGTCCAGAAACATTTACAAACCTTAATTATAGTAGACATAAGCATCAACTGTGGATGAGTTATTGATCTTGAATACGTAAGAAGAGGATTAGACCATTATCAATAAATTGAAATATTTTGTAGATCTTTAACTGATCACGTTATCTATGATTAACAAGGTGAAAAGCATGTTATGACTTGATGCATCTCCTAAAAGGCTGCTTTACAGACACATAAATACTGCATTGAATTGGCATGATATGTTTTATCGCTGTGTTTATTTTTGAGGTATATCTCTAGAACATGTGGTTATGCTTTGTGTAGTCAGTTGATCTAGCACAGAAGACATTCAGTGCAACTTATTTTCATACAGACGTTTTGTTTCATTGATCAACTCCTTTGGCAAGATAAATGCGAATTACAAAAGACAGAAGTACGACTTTGATGATAGATAATGGATTAACAAATATAAGTTGTTTTAGGCTTCACGTGTTAATCAATGTCATTATTTTAAAAAAATTTATATAAAGCTACTGAATGACAAGGATAATCACTATTTACTGTTACATAGCAAAGATTTCCTCATATAGGAAAACTTCTAATCCATTCTCGTATCTTGCTGTTGATCACCTGTTTGCAATCCACATTTATTTCCTTCTCATAGCTAGGGTTTTATCAGTCCAATCTGTTCTAACTTGGTGATCTGAAGTATCCTTTGTTTTATCTACTTTGTTTAATATTGCCTTACACAGTAGCTTTATGTGACAAGTCAATAAGTAAGTCAAGCAGACAAAATATTATTTGGAAAAGTGGTTCAAAGTTCTAAACACAGTTTCAGAAGACAATTATTTTAAAGCCTACTACATTTGAAGATTAAATAAGATTTTATCCTTAAAAGTCTTCCTCCTTAACTGGTAATAATTGTGAAAATACATTATCACATCATGCATTACCAAGCAAATCTTCTAAGCTCGTAACGAAGAAGCAAAATAACGAGTTTGATTGATTTCAAAATTGATCACTGAAAAAACTGCCTCGTACACACGTGACTTATTTTCTGGATGAAATAAAAGAGATACATTCTCAGCCAATTCTCTCAGGTCCTATCTTTGCTTCTATACATGCTATTTTTTGGTACTAAATATTGACAATGAAGGTGGTCTATTCTTGCTACACATTTTATTAAAACTACAACGCTTCAAACATTATTGAAAAATTTTCTTAAAAATTAATACACCATGTGGTTAAAAAAAAGTCTATAAAGTTTGGTCGAAGACTTAAAATAAAAATAAAAAGCACAAATATGTCTTCCTTTCGATCGTTTTTCGTCTTTTCTCTAGCGAGTACGTTGTATTTCTTAACACAGCAATCAGAGGGGAAAAGGAGAAAAAACACTTTTGTCACCTTCCTATTCATAAAACCAATGAGTACCCAGCAAGATATACAAAAATTCCTACCACCCATCTGTTCTTATTCAATTTTTGTCGTCTTCTCAACTTATACATGTACAACTAAACATTACTAAGGGTACCTATGTGCTTACCAGTTTTAAAGGAAAGGGTTTATGCTCTACTCAGTAGCCAGGAGATACAAAAGATTAGCTGTAATGAAAAACGTTCTCAAATCCATGAATTGATATGGCCTATTATCAACTAAAAACCACATGAATTCTCCAACAAAAAATGGTCTTAATATTTTATGTTTTTACATGACCACCATAGATTAAAACAAAAAGGAGCTATTCTTCACCATTAGTACCACACAATGATAACCGATTTCCTTCAACTGAAAATGGTATTTGTGTACCCTGCTGTTTTGTCATTCAGTACAACATTCCTTCGAATTATATTTTGACAAAATCTGACATATCCTATTTCTAACAAGCTAAATTTGAAAAATCTCTGTCATGGGAATATCTATTTTGCCATACAAGTAATGTTATGAGGGTCAGTATAAAATATATTATAATCTACAATACGTTTAGACAATGAATTTATCTTCTGCACATTCACACACTGCAGAAAATAGCTACTTTTAGCTCAATCTAGTAATTGGTTTGAAATGGATACTACTGACCCAATGTTTGATCAGTTGAAAGTTTCCACTTTTGTAAGCTGGTCGGTATTTAATTTCTCAATAAACTATTTCCTAAGTGAACTAAGTGAACAACAACAATATTTTGCTAAGTGAACAAGAACAATATTTTGCCCTTGGCACTAATGGTAGAAGACAAGAGTGTTTCTTAACCTGACCAACAAGCGCTTTTTTTAAGTATTATACTGTTCATAAAATCTTTCAACACCATCAAAATAAGTGATCTCTGCACCACTAAAATGGAACTTTAGATCAAATTCCACAAATCCATGGTCTGAAGCTTGCTGTAAACCAACGATTGAAGTGCGACTCCAAAGAAAAGACCAACTGACCGCTGAATGTTATCTGTTTACCAAAGAGTGTCGTAAATAAGGTAGTCTTGTCAATAATGAACGACCAACCACGCATGCACATCGAACTGTGCAAAATCGTAACATGAAGACTCGATATCAAAGTCATACAAATTCTTCAGCCCATCAACGACAGCGAAAAGAAACGGAACTATCTAAGCTTACTTGGTTGAAAGATAGCAGCATTGATTAGAACATCAGTCAAAGAATAAGAGACGCAACTACATATTACAAAAATTCTATAACACTCGCGTAGCAAAACCAGAACAAAGGCATAAAAAATCACTTTATCAATAAAAGGTATAGGAAACCATTTAAATACAAATTTGTTTATGTTCAAAGTAAATATTTTAACTGTGTAAAATACTATAATGAAGTCTCGATGCCACAGCCATACAAAGTCTTCAGCAGATCAACAATTGCGTAAAGAAACGGAACTGTCTAACCATATTTGGTTTTTGAAAGGTATCAGCATAGTTTACAGCAACTTGAACTCAATTTTACACAAATACGTGAAAGAGATGAGAGCTGTGCTTTTATTTGTTCCTAGATTTTTCCTCTTGAAGTTCAGACTTTTGTAAAGGATATGGTAAAAGGATTGTTTTTGTCTGCTTCTTTCTGATTCCTTTAAATATTACTAGTTTTTCGAATGCTTTGTTTTCGTGTTCCTTTTAGATGCTACTTTATTTCATTTTTAATTTTGGTGGTATTTTTGTAGTTTTTGAAAATATCATCAGCATAATATCAAAATTGGCAGTGATTGACGTTCTATTGTATATTATGTATGTACCTTCTTTAATCTTTTTTCAGTGAAAACCTTTTAATTTATTAAGCATGTCTAAAAAATTTAAGATTAGTATATATTTCTGATGGTTTTAATTATAGCTTGAGTAAAGTGTCAAAAATTAGACAAAACTTCCACAAATTAATTTAGTTATAATTCATCTTGTATGTCAGTTACACAGTTACAGTTACTCAGTTACACAGGAAAGGTTCCGACCAATAGATACATAAACAGATAAATAAGTATGTGTAAATTTAGACTAACTTTGCAAACTAGAAAAATTGATAGATTGATAGATTGATAGATTGATAGATTGATAGATTGATAGATTGATAGATTGATAGATTGATAGATTGATAGATTGATAGATTGATAGATTGATAGATTGATAGATTGATAGATTGATAGATTGATAGATTGATAGATTGATAGATTGATAGATTGATAGATTGATAGTTTGATAGATTGATAGATTGATAGATTGATAGATTGATAGATTGATAGATTGATAGATTGATAGATTGATAGATTGATAGATTGATAGATTGATAGATTGATAGATTGATAGATTGATAGATTGATAGATTGATAGATTGATAGATTGGTCTTTAACCAAGGCTCAAGCATCTCGAGACCGCTGTCCTGCATGTTTAGGCCCTATAGTCAAGGCCCCAAACAAAGAGAGACCAGAGCTCTACACTTGATCTTAGCCAAAAGGCCGAGAAGCAATCAAAATCAAACTGAGTCTTTCTCTGATCAATATGACAAATGGTACAGCAATGGTGTGCAGCGGTGCGCAAATGCTGAAAAAGTCAAAGAACCAGAAAAGTAAGAAACATTTTGAATGGGTTTTAGAATTGTAGTATGACGTGGACAGAGAAATGACTAAGAATTCCTTTAACAGCTATGATCTAAATATTGCATTTGATAGCAGCAAAGAAAATTTATTTCAGATAAGTTAAATGCAGGCTCATGTACAGTAGCCACAGGAGTGAGATAAAATGGAAAACCAAATTGAAATGACAATATCACTTCAACCTTGCAAGAGCCGACCCACAATGAGTGAGGAAAACCACATTACTCTGGTGGTTGTTGTTGTATCACAACAAATCATGACTGCAGCTCTCCTCAGTCCTAGCCTGATAACTGAAAATACTTAGAAAGATATTTTAGTACATGTACTAGTACTTAGTCTGGTATTGCAGCATTGAATTCAGACTGGATAATATTATCATTATTATTATTATTGTTGTTACGTGTAAACACAGTCTACTTGAAATTTGACATTTGACTTGTGGTAAATTTCGCTGAGCTTCAAATCACATGCCGCTACCTCAGATGTCCAATACATATCGCAGTGTTCTTGATTTTTTTGAAGTGTGACTTGAAAATTACTGTGGTAAAGAAAGAAAGAGAAGATGCAGGATATCATAGACAATAACTAAAGATGCCTTGAAAAGACGGTGAAATTTTTGAGATAATTTTAATACTTTTTGTCACTGTTTTTTATGATTGCTTACACTACGTGTGTTAAAACAATTACTACCTGAAAGAGCTTTTCAAAAAAAATTTTTTCCCAAGAATTAGTGATGTAATACTATAACGGTGTATTTGAACATAAGCTGGTAAAGGAAAATGTTCCATTTTAAGGTTTGTTGCAGTGTAAAAATCTTGAAATGTATATTGAATTAGCTACAGGGCGTAAAATACTGAAAATAAAAGAAAAAATTTGGACATCAGTATAAACATTGCAAAAAAATTACCCACAGTTACAGTACGAATGGAGGAAAAATATTTTCTTAGTGAAAATATTTTCCCTACATTATGACGTCATAAGTCAGCATATATTAATCCTGCTGCTAATACGTTGCCACTGCACAACAACGAATAAGGCCTCCTCGTCGGCGTTGTGCGGATCGTATTGACTATATACGAACGAACTTATTCAAGTCTACGGATATACTGTCTTTGTAAGTCTTCGACTTCAAACTTTACACCCAAACATCTACAGTTACGATACAGATCCTGACTTCGACATGGACTTCTGTAAACAGGTATCCAGCTACTGCTTACGAAGTATGTTTAGCTGGAATTTGACGTCGTATTTCTTTATTTACATCTGGAATTGGACTTTACTTATATTTCAATCTGGAGATATTGAACGCAACCCGGGACCTCGTCCGATTGATCAACATCCTGTCATATGTACTGTCTGCAACAAGAAGATTAACAGGGGAATCAAACAAGACGTCGCGCCTACTTGTGCTGAAGCTGATTGTAATTCGCAATGCCACCAACGATGTAACGGACTAACAACAACTCAAACTCGTCACGCTAAAAGCACAAACAAGATCATACGCTGGAGATGTCCCTTACACAGCAATGGACCTACCGAGATACTTTCCACTGATCCAGCTCCAACGAGATTTCCGGTAGTAGCTACAGCCGCTGATCCTTCGAACAACAACACTCGATCATCCGCTGCTGGTATGTCATGCTCCGTGTGCCACAAGACCATCCAAGCCAGGTATGCAGCTTCCGCCTACCACTGTTCTCATCCATCATGTTCAAGTGTGTGCCATCTTACAAGAACCTGCAGTGGCTTTATCGAACCAAGACGAGAAGTAAGAGAACGCGTCCTAGCTACAAGGGAATGGAAATGTCAACAACACGATGGCAGGCGGACGCAAGAGAACCGACCAACCACACGAGATCAGCTACGTTCAAACCCACCATGCATTAACGAACTTCGAGCTCAGGGTATGACTTTCGCTGAAGCTAAAGAGTCACGAGAACGTTGTGGTAAATGTTCAGCTGTTTTACGATCAAATGCTGTTCCGGTACGTTGTAAATCATGCGGGAAAGGTTTTCATCAAAAGTGCAGCACTGGCCCACACAGCAGCGACCGCGATGAGGACTGGCAGTGTCATACGTGTACAGCAAAGAAACGCAACAATACAAGAGCCGTTCCTTCTCAAGATCCGAACCGCCTGATTTCCCAACCATCACCAGGTACTTCTCGTCAGCAACTATCAATTCTGCAGTGGAATGCCGACGGCATCAAATCAAAACTCTACGAGCTTCGTCACCATCTACTTCATTCACCTGTGGACATCTGCGCAGTGCAAGAATCAAAGTTACGCCAAGCAGACAAGACGCCGATCATTGAAGGGTATGCCACACTTCGCAAGGATAGGAAGGTTCTGAACGGGG
This sequence comes from Morbakka virulenta, assembly GCA_003991215.1. Lineage (NCBI taxonomy): Eukaryota > Metazoa > Cnidaria > Cubozoa > Carybdeida > Carukiidae > Morbakka > Morbakka virulenta. The sequence continues at coordinate 1,327,078 of RDPX01000019.1, forward strand.
GTGGCCTACTATTATTCATCAAAAACGACCTTGTCTTCGAGAAGTTACAGTCTACGGAGCGAATGGGACTCGAAATACAGACCATCCGTATATGCACAGCTCGAAACAAATGGCTCCACCTGCATAATGTATACCTACCAAACACTGACACCCAAGTTACACGATTCGATCCATCAATGATTGCCGTTAACACTGATTCCATAGTCGTCGGGGACTTTAATGGTCATTCAGCACTGTGGGATCCCGTCCAACCACCAGATACTCGAGGTGATGAGATTGAAGAGTGGGTATATGACCAAAACCTTCACATCCTCAACAACGGGTCACCTACTAGAACAAGCAGAATCACTGGCAATGTCAGCTCTCCTGATCTTTCTATCAGTGGTGCTACATGGTCGACCAAAACATCATGGAAGACTACAGAACCGATCGGCGATTCTGACCATCTACCAATCTACCTCGAAATTTGCCACTCTGTCCGGTACCAACCAGTTCTGCCGAAACAAGCTAAATGGAAACATCAGGGAGTTGACTGGGAAAACTTTGGGAAGATTGTTGATGAGCGCATGCGGGAACTGACAGCCGAACCGAACCTGTCGAGACGTCTAGCCCGATTTACAGAAATCCTGACTTCAGTAGCTGAAACACATGTTGGGAAGACTAAACCTCGCCGCAAAGCCAAGCCGTGGATGACACCGCACGTCCGAGCAAAAATACGCACCAGAAACCATCTTCGGCGTACTATTAACAACAACAGACAAGAATGGATCGAGGCCTGCCGTGAAGCCAATGAAGCCATCATCGAAGCAAAAACAGAAAGTTGGAAGGAGGTACTTGAAGGCGCCATGACCAACAGCAATGATCGGGACATGTGGAAAGTTATAAAGGGTCTCAATGGTACACCAGAAGCTAATTCACCAAACGAGGCCATGTCTGTAAATGGGAGACTGATCACCGACGCTAAAGCCAAAGCCAACGTCTTCGTCAATCATTATGCCAATGTCAGTAAGCATAAAACATCTACCGCTGGCCGAATGCTTAACCGCAAATTGAAGAAATGCCTCGATGCTCCCTTTGCCGACGACAAGAGCTGCTCTGACTTCTCCATCAAAGAACTAACGTCCGCAATCCAACGAATAAAGAGGAAAGGTGCTGCTGGTCCTGACAACATCCCACCACCATTCTTAAAGGCTCTTGGACCGATCGCTTTACAAGAACTTCTCGCCATCTTTAATGACTCGTTTCGACATGCTGACTGTCCTCGTGTATGGCGAGTGGCCATTATCATTCCAATCCTGAAAGCTGGCAAACCACCAAGTGAAGTTGCATCGTACCGGCCTATCAGTCTGACATCATGCGTGGTGAAACTTCTTGAAAGAATGATCGCCAACCGCTTATTCTACATTGCAGAAACGGGAAATCTATTCAGCAGGTTCCAAGCAGGCTTTCGAAAGGGTCGTAGCTGCGAAGATCAAATTCTACGAGTTGTCCAAGCTATTGAAGATGGTTTCCAAAAGAAACCTATGAACCGATCTGTGCTAGTTCTGCTTGATTTCAGTAAAGCCTACGACACCATCTGGCGTGAGAAACTACTTCTACACATGTTCAACATGGGGATCCCGTCAAGTCTCATTCATTGGTTACATTCCTTCTTGAACGACCGTCGAGCCCGCGTCCAGCTCTTCAATGTGTTTAGCAACAGCCGCTGTTTCCGTCAAGGGTTACCTCAAGGTTCAGTTTTGTCACCGCTACTGTTCCTTTTCTACATCAACGACCTGGCAACCAAACTCTCCGACGAAACTGTAAATGCTCTATTTGCTGATGACGTCTCGATCCTCTCCACTGCTAGAAAACCTGCCGATGCAGAACACATCGCCCAACAACAAGTTGATGTAGTATCACAGTGGAGTGCCGAGTGGAAGATCAAACTTAACGTGGACAAAAGCGAAGTGTCAGCCTTCTCAACCTGGACCAACGACAGCAAATGGGTACCAACTATCCACTTACAAGGAGGGACTATTCCATTTAACAGCACTCCAAGATTGCTCGGTGTCATCCTGGATCGCAGTCTGACGTTCAATGCGCACATCAACAAAGTCCTTGCTGATACCACCAACAAGCTACGAGCAATGAAGGTCGTCGCCCATTCCACCTGGGGCTGGCGAAAATCTATCCTGAAGACAATGTATTTCGCCTACATCAGAAGCAAGATGAACTACGCAGCTCCCGCATGGCAACCCTGGATATCAGCAACTAACATGACTCGCCTAGAGTCTCTACAAAACCGAGCTCTCCGCATTGCTACTGGCCAACTAGTCTCAACACCGACTGAAGCTCTGCATCTCGAAGCCAACGTACCCAGCTATTCGACGACCAGCTCTCGTCTGATCTTGAAATCTCGGGAAAAGACTCTACGTTGCCCTGCTGATCATCCAAAGCGCACCGCCTTCGAAAACAACATCGTGCAACGTGTCCACTCGCGCCAACATTGGAGACGAAAAGCCAACGAGCTAGCTGAGGCTCTACCAGACGCCCTACAACATCGTCTGCAGACAGAACTTTTCACTATCGCTCCGTGGGACCTTGACGTTTCCCAACACTGTCAAGTCTTCTGTTCTGTACCAGGTATTGCTAGCAGAGATGACAACATGGCCACAAAGACGGCACATTGTACCACACAGATAAACACAATTGCAGCCGACTTTACTATCTACACCGACGGTTCAGCTACAGCAGGTTCAACAAACGGGGGTTCTGCGGCTGTTATTACGCAAGGATCAGCCCAACATCCAACTGTTATTAATACCATCAAAAAGCGAGGACGTCCTTACACGAGTTCCTTCGAGGAAGAACACGCAGCTACCATCTCTGCCCTACAGTGGATCGCCAATAATACAACAGCCGATAAGAGCATCCTCATCTGTACAGACAGCAAATCCTTGTGTGAAGCTCTCACTGGTAGGAACCCAAAAGTGGACGAGATCAGACTTCTGCTAAATTCAATCTCAGCAAAAGTCACTTTTCAATGGATCCCTGGTCACTCAAACGTTCCTGGTAACGAACTCGCCGATAAAGCAGCTAAAGAAGCCACCGGACTGCCTCCTGATACTGTTCTGCCGATATCCATGTCTAGTGCCGTGAAAGTCATCAACGATGTCATCAAAGATCCTGACATATCCCACGAGAGGACGAAAGAAATCTACAAACAGCACCGTCCATCCATCGACGAGAGAGCAATCAATTCCCGTAAAGATGAAGTATTATTGGCTAGATTACGAGCAGGTCACCATCCGGCCCTACGCGCATATCTCCATCGTCTGGATCCTGACACCGATCCGACTTGTCCGAAGTGTGAACAACATCCACACACACTTCAACACTGGTTAATTTCATGTCCAGCACTGGACTGTATCCGACAACAGATGTTTGGTCACCATCAAGGAAGACTTGAGTGGCTTGCCACTCAACCTAAAGCAGTATTGGCGTATGCTAGGAAGACACTAGTCGACTTAGACGTCTAGCAATTTCAAAAGGCTAGCCCGTACACACACACACACACACACACACACACACACACACATGTTGCCACTACATTCCATTTTACCTGAAATGATTATTTTACTACTAGTTGTTAAAATACAGTTTTTTAAATGCAACTGTTGAGTAAAAGTGGAACCGGAAATGTTGTTTAATAGTAAAAAGAAGCTTTATGCTAGAGTTCAACTGGTCAAAGGTCAAATGTCAGGAATAGCAGAGGAGGTAGGAAATGTCAACGGGCGCCGTATAACTGAAATGGAAAGTCTGAGAATTACATGATATAAATATTAAGGAGCTTTTATCATGTATAAAAGTACGGCCAATCCATTTTTCATAAACTCTTACGTTTTTTAAACACATAAAGTCAGATACATTCCATTAATTCTTATGGATCAATAATTTAAAGGGAGAATACACCATGAGTTGCAAACAAGGAGTAATGACCCTAAAATACAAAGCAATAAAAGACTTTGAAGAAAAGAAAGTCACAATAGAAGAGATAAATAAATACATTATTAAAAAACTCTAAATAAAAGGTATATATTAGAAAGACAGAAAAAATGAGACTTTGTTTCAAGAAAAAAAACAATTCCTTGACCCCACACCAGGGAGGAATTAATTACACCCGAATAGCCGGCTGTTGCTGGTGCTGATGATGATAATAACAATAGGATTACAATCATGGTGTTGTTGTTTTCTTTCCTGCAAATTATTGAAATAAATTGAACAAGTTCAGCAAATTTGTTTAGCAAAGATTACGGTAGTCCTTTTAAACAAGTTAATTCCAAACGTCTGGAGTACAATATTAAGCAACAGGAGTACAATATGAAGTTGTATTGTTTAGACTACTCAAGATTAATTAAGTTTGCTTTGTTTGGAAATTGAATAAACAGGACAAAATCTAAGCATGTTTTTTCTACTGCACACTGAGCAATTTCTTGGTACGAAAGGTTCTACCTTCACCCATACAGGACACATCCCTATGAACCCAAATGTAACTGTTTATGAATTTAAATGCTAATGTTATGCTGGATGCGTAGGTTGAATATTCTTCGAATTGACAAAAAGAACACGCGATTTAGCATTTTTAGACAAAATTTGATCCTAATTACTTTCCAGAACTGTCTGTTAATTTATCTTAAACATGTTAAGCTCATATTTCAGTGATTATAAGAACAATGTTTAAAAAGTAAAAAACACTGAACAAAAAAAAAGAAAGAAATATTACTCCTTCCTAAACATACTAGTGCTTCAAAGAAACCCAATGTATTAACGGTGGTCTTTTAAAATATAAAGAGCTAGTAGGAAAGAATGTATTGTAATCCATTGTAATTTAAATGTATTAAGAAAATACGCTAATCGAAAATCTGAAACTGGATTCCAGCCTATGAAACTGCTGTATTCAAGAAAAAATCAGTGTCTCGTGAATGCTGGTCTTCTAGACCTGAAGATAGCATGATGATACCTTTGTTTGCAAGTTCTTCCAAGTGCTGTCCATCTCATTTCGCTCACACCATGGATCTCTAATCTGTACTTTTCCGTTTCCCTGATTATTTAGGCTAGTCTACTGTTTTCAAGTAGAGTTTTTACATTCCATGTACCTGTCTTTGTGTTGCTTTTAGCATTGAAGAAATGGTGATTCGGAGGGTATACTTCCTGCGGGCTTAGTCATATGCACATTAGAAGCTATTTTGCGAGCCCTGTTTCTAGTACCTTGACGAGATAAATTCAAAGATCTACTATCGCTTTTGTTATGCCATGGTTGTTCATCTGAATAGCTACTTCTGGCTGTTTCTGTAGTGCTTTTGGATTTTACGAGCAGGGGTTACTAACCTTACCTCTGTTGAGGGTTTAAGGATACCAAATCATATGGTAAGACTAAATAAAAGAAGAGGACAAAAGTAATAATACATAGTTTAAGCAAAACATCTAGAAAAAGGCACTAAGTTGCACTTTTATTGGCCAATCATGGGTTGGTTATTCGTCGAGAAAAATTGAAAGCAAAAGTTAGGAACGAGACAAAGTTTAGTGGGACCTAAGAGTAATGCAAGAGACTGGCTGAGAAGAGAAAACAACTAATGAATACATAAAATTGTAGGCGATTTAACAATACTACTGATTTAAATTATTAAAGGAATTGTAATTGTTTGGGGGTAGGAAAAACTGCTAAAAGATGCAACTGGAGTGCTAATGGAAGGTAAAAGACAGCTAAAAAGGGAGGGTATTAAATGTTAGACATAACAAAAGAAAATGATATATGTTCTTAAAAGACAGATAAGAGAGGTAATAGAGGAATGGTGCTAGATCTTGACATAGTGTTGGACTTACTTTTCTGTCACATTGAAAGGAAGGAAGAAGTAATAAATCCCTTTTAATGGTTTCTGAAATAATTTACACTATTCTTCTTCTAAGTGCCATGTCACTATACAATATTTTATACAATATATATTTATATATATTTTATACAATTTACATTATACAATATCCTTATTTAAGCTTAATCCTTATTTACACTATGCAATAACTATTTGTCATCCGCACAACTAATTACTTTCTAATACTTTTTCATTATTTTACGGTTACCTAAACATTGAAAGAAAATAAACTTTGAATCTGTAATCAGTGCGTACTATGTTTCCAAAGAAGGGCCGTAGAAAATGCATTGATTATCTAAAAGTCTTTACGTAAATGCAATAATGAAAATAATTTTTCTAATCAAAAAAGACATTTTGTGCAAGTATTGCGTGATCTACTTAAATCCAGGGCAGATGATTCAAAATCAGGAGTGGCCATTAAATTGAATTTATATTACTTCTAAAAATAAAGCCACCCATTTTTTGATAAGAAAGGTGTTATTAGAAAATAAACCTTAGTATCTTAACATAAGAATTTTGCGTTGTGTTACAAAAATAAACAACGTTTTATAGATTAGATTAACACATTTCCTGTTTATATAAAATGCTAAGCTACAAATCCAGACGTCTCACTCTGTAAGTTGTTTTAAGAAGTGATTATAGACTTTTTTTGTTACAAATTAGGATTTCTACTTAGTATATGCATTCGCTAAATTGTAATTTTCATAGAAATTGTTACAAATGAATTTTTACTTTTTATTCAGTGTTCGGGTTTTGCTTTCTTTTAAAACCAAAAGATGTAACATAATGAATATAATAAGAGTAGGAATTTCTAGCTACAACACAATGCCACTAAGTGATTATGCTTTCAATTTCCTTTTACCCTGGTGAAGATTTTATAGACCGTTTTGATGAGTATGGGTAGTAATTTCCATTGGAAATGCATTCTGACTATGATGCTATTATATCAACTGTCTTAACAACTGATAAATCAAGAAAATTTACATCATCCTTTTAAGGACTTGACTTTCTACTATCATAGGAGGACATTCGGCACCGATGCCGTCAGAAGAAAGTTGTCGATTCGTAAGTTTGTATGTGTCATGTCGATAATGAAATATTGAAATAACAAAATTTGTTCTATTGATGGTCTTATTTGGTATTGTAATACCACCACGTAGATTTCAGCAAGCTTTGTAGAGCCCGTTGTTACTTGAAAACGGACAAATGCAGCTTTTTCTCTCAGCAACATCCAAAGATTGTTTTCAATTTCAAGAGGAAGGCTAAGGCACTCCTTTCCGTAGCCGACTTTATGCATTGACAAGAATGATGTATATAATAAAAAACAGATCCTGCTTAAAGAAATTCAGTAATGGCGAGTGTGTTGTGACCTTGAGTTCTTTGGATTGCTATTTGGTATTTTAGCTGGTTCGATAAAATCCTGCAGTGTTTTTCACTTTGAGACATCTGTCTATTATATGTCAAACATAAATTTCAGAAATGCAAATGTCTTCTACCCGTGTTAAATTATTTAGAAATTGAAGCTTTCCACTACTTTAAAACATATCTGATACCTTTGGGTGATAAAAATGTTGTTAAACCATTTTTTAAACTAATTTAGTACAACTTTGATGTCTTGCTAAAAACATCTGAAAATTTTAAAAGGGGCTTTAAGTTAAGCAGGGTATCAAAATAAGAAAACTTTGAAAACCAATTTAATCTAGTGAAGCTTGAAACATGAATCACCTTTAAGAAGATAAATCAGGTCCTTGGAGACAATAAATCACCTTCTCACATGAAAGCTTCTAGAGAATCTTCTCTTTTGTTTTATCAAATGAGCTTCCAAATGTCATTAGAAAATCAACTTGGTACATTCCTGTCAAGATATTTTCTTGGGTAATTTTAGAGACGTAACTTATGAGCAGAAGAAAGCATTTATTAAAGTAACAAAAGATTCTCATTGACATTTTTGTGGTACTGCTGAACTGCATGGAAAAAAAGTAAGGGGTATTTCCTAAACTAGAAGAGTCAAGAAGAGAAGCAAATACAGATTTTTGAAATCAATGCCAACAAATATAGATGACAAAAATGCCATTTATATTTCTTGTGGATAACATAAGAAGATACCATATGTTATGTTAATGTTTATGGGTAGAGATTTTTGTGTTGAATTTAAGAGAATTATTATATATTCTCATTAGTCAGTTGCAAGCCTTTCTATGATGCTCTTTAAACCAAACAATTTATGGCAGTGTATTAATTTTAGTCAACATACCAAAATACAAGGTGTTTGTAAGCGTACTATCTATGTTAATCCTAATTAAGTCTCTCCTCCATTGGACTTACATTAACTTAGACATTGAGCCTATGACCTGCCATGAGCTTCAATGATTACACCAAAGCGGCAGCTTAATGAATGAAAAACACTGCCGCTTGGAGCTTATCTCATCAAATAAATTAAAGACCAATTTTTAATCACTAAAGAAACCAAATTTGTTCTGTTAAACCATAAGAAACAACAATGGAGCACTATAGACAGGTCACAACTAGATGTTAAATGATTTTTACATTGGTTTTGGGGAATTTTGTTCCTTTAAACACAATCCTCTAACACAAAAACCACTAAATGGTAAATAAATTTTAACTTAAAGGATACTGTAGGTCCATATTTTCTTAATTTACTCTTGATAATGCACTAGTAATATTTCAAGAATATTAATAAGATGTCAAACTAGATTATATATTCCTTAAAAAGCCTACTATAGCTTAACTTTGAACAGTTATTTTCTTGGGTAATCTTAACTGTGAACAGTTGGTTGAATCACATATTTTGTGCCTCTTTTGAGGTATTTATCATATTTGGAAAAACAAATTAAAAGGTGCAAATATTCTGACGAAAATATATTTTGCTTTATTGACTATTACTTGCTGCCATTTGTCTGATCTATTTTAAATATTTTGCAATTAGTGCCCATAAACCATAAACACTATTATGTCTTCATAACACAGCCTATTTTGTGATCCCTTTTGTCTGTTGAGTCGGGTTATAAAATTTGATCATTTTTTTAGAGTATATATGAAAAGACCTTGCACTTGTAATTAAGAGGACTACAATAGTCAGAAAGAAACTAAGTGCTCAATATATTGAGTATTACATCAATTCCTATTTCATTGTAAATACAATACCTGAAATCGCAAACTTTGATCAAATAAAAAACATATTGGGTTAATCAAATATTTTTTCTGGTAATGCCAAACTTAGTTTCCAAAGCACTGTTTGAGTATTTGTAATAGAATGAATTTAATTCGTGCTGTTATATGGTAATTCCAGGTGAGCTGAAGATTTTCTAACGTAAAATATAGTTTATTTGGAAATTTAAATAGCTTTATATAAAATAATAATTTATATTATGCAAAAGAGGAATTTTACCCTCTTTACATTACACTAGAAATTGCAAAACAAGTGGTAAGCTGCTCAAGATGCTCCGACCTAAACCAGATGTAAAGTTTGAATTGCATAGAATTGAAAAGACTCATTACTTTATTGGAAAGAATTCAAGAACAAAATATATTACTATAATTTGTGTAAATGAAGTTTTAATTTATTAAACGTTCTTTAAATAATGTGTTTGTACTTACGCCATACAAAACAAAACCGCTTTTCGTAAATAACTGATATGTGTTCCTTTGCATATAACTTTTAATTAAAGGAAATGTGGATCAAAAACCAGACAGTAGGATTTAGCAAACCTGAGGTTACCAATTAAAAAAGGCTTAATTGACTCAAATATCTGAGGACCGCATTTTAGTATTTAAAAATGTTTAGTTGTGATTTCTTTGAGAAATAAAATAAAAGGATAGACATTAACGTTCATACATAAAATTCCGGGGGGTCTTTCATTATAGTGTGTCGAGCGTCAACTAATATCATTATTATTACTTTCATTATGACTCGTTTCAAAAATTATATAGCACAAGATTCCGATCTTCTTCATGATGTAATTCCCAGCTCGCATATATATATATATATATATATATATATATATATATATATATATACCTGACGAAGTAAAGTAAATATACGAAAGCTTGTCCTGTCATACAAAATGTCTTTGTTGTTGAAATATATATATATATATATATATAGGAGATGTATGTAACTGTATTGTTGGGAGATTGTAGGGAGATCCCAGTGTCTTAAGACGCATGTATCGTCTAACGACATTACAATGCAGGAATTTGGTCATGTCCCCAGTTCTCTTTAGGAGCTTTCTTCTCAATGGAGCTTAGGGTACATTTGCTGACTGAAAGACCAGCAAAAAGTTTCAGTTAAGAACTAATAAAATTGAAAGATACCGCTATTGTTTTTTTTATGTCACCCACATTTATAAACCCCTTCTCAGAAGGCATAATTAACGGTTTTTTCCAGAGTTTCATACTATGAGAAAGGAAATTTCTAATAATTAGAGAAATATAATACATTTCAAGACATTTTTCAACCCAGTAATGAGAAATACTATCAAAAGCATTCTTATAATCAATCCAAGTTATAGAAATATGTTTGATTGTTATGATAATTTTCAAAAATCATTTTGTTTGTCAAAAGCTGATCCTTACAACCGTAAGAACCTCGTTTACAACCTTTTTGTTCATTTGAAAACAGCTTACTATCAGTTGGAAAAGAATACAAATACTCAGTCAGAATTCAAAAACTTGATATTTAGTTGTGAAATATGATGGGTAGATAATTTTTTTAGTTGTCAGTCTCATCATATTTTTGTTGAATATGAGTGATTCCATTGACAACTCATTATCATTATTATTATCAATATCATTATCATTATTGCAAATGTTACACACAAATAAATTAACGTTTTGAATTAATGTCCAAGATATCGGAATGGACGGAATCAACTCTACTCTGCATGGATCGCTCCGTGAAGAGTAGAGTTGACTTTTGGATTTTCACCATTCCTGTTGACACACCTATTTCCTTCAGGAACTGTTTGAGTTTGCCTATTACAGTGCCAAAAGCCCCAGCGACTTTTGGAATGGCCTTGGTTGATACATCATTTTTATTTCTCTGGCGAGGTCTTGGTACCATGTGATTTTTTCCTGTTTCTTGTTTCTTATATTAATGTCAATTGATATGACTACGTCTATTGTGATCGTTTGAATTTCTTTCTCTACTATCATGTATGGCCTTCTCGCAAGAATTTCGAGATCCATCTGTACTGTAAAATCCCATGCTGGGAAGTGTTCTTTTTCAATAATGCTCTCTTGTTGATGTTGGGACCACTTGTCCCTAATTCCAAACCCTCGCGAACGTAAGTTATTATTATTACTATCGAGTGGTTTACACACCATATAGTGATGGATGGGTAAAAAACCTACATTCAGCGCCCAGCAACAAGCCAGACAAATTGAATGCAAGCAAATGTACTATAGCCACAAGAGTGAAATAAGATGTAAATCAAAATGGCATCACTTCAACCTTGCAAGTGGCTCCTCACAACTAGTGAGGAAAGGCACATTGCTTAAGCGGATGTTGTTGTGTGACAACAACTCATGACTACAGCACTCCCCACTCCTAGTCTGATAGCTGACAATACATGGAAAAATATCTTAGAACTAGCACCAAGTCTGGTATTATTACTATTATTATTAATATTATTATTAGTAGTATTATTATTAGTAGTAGTAGTGGTATTTTATTATTATTATTATTATTATTATTGTCTTTTTCTAATTCAAAGGTGGTGAAATTCAACTAGGTCGAAACGTTCTGTTATGGGAAAGTTTTATTTACTTTTTCATAAGTGCTGACCTGTTCAGTATTATACGACCAATTTGAATTAAGAGTACGTGTTTAAAATACTACTTATTTTGAAACACATTGAGCCTTGCGGCCAAAGCTATAAGATTAAAACAAAATAAAAATAAATAATAGCACGTTGATTAACAAGAAACAAAACACTAAGCAGCTGGGGATTAACAGTAACTGTCAGGGTCAACAACAATTTTTTCGCTGTAGTGGTGTGTGAACAACAACTCTATAGTTAAGAGCAAGCACATGAAAACACTAAGGGTCGTCAACAAATGTGATTCTCTCTTCAGCAAACTGGTGTGAAAAATAATAAAATACTTCAACAACAATGGCATCAACAGTCCTGATGGTCAAATCTTTATCTATACCTCTTTCTTTAAGTAAATAACTGAGTTGAGTGAAACCCTGACAAAATGTTCAAAAGGACTGCCAAAAATCTTTTAGACTACCTGTATGGTAACTAAAATACAAATTAAAACTCTTACGGTCCAAAAATATACAAATGATAGTGTACTACAAGGTTTATTCCTCTTTCCACCATAGTGGCTTGACAGAGGAAGGGAACTTGCAGGACACGTATTAAGAGGTACAAGCTCACCTGCAAAACAGCTGATAACATGGATTCCACTACACCGGTGTGCAGCCAGAGGAAGAAAATCAACACCATACATAAAAATTATGAACTTTACGGACTCAGAGGAAGCCATAGATTTAAAGAAAGAAACACAACAAACAAAACAAATACAACATAGCTATGGTAACACTCCTCGAAACAACTCAATCCTTGTCTACACATAAATTCACGCTACCAAGGTATAAAAACAGCAGTACCTAGTCATTTCAGTAGCCTGATGATGGGAGAAGTATCTCTCGAAACGTAGCTCAGAAAAAGCTTACGACTCAAGAGATGATAAAGCTTTTACGTCTTCTTTTACGTTCAGAAAAGTATTGCTGAGTGATTCTGGGCTACAGAACGTTCCATTACTAGAAATTTGTAAGTTGGACGGAGGGTGGGGGGTCGTGATCTACGGAGCCTTCACCCCGTCGTCATCTGACGAGGACCGGAAGTAAGATACTAAACAAAAAAACAAGTATAAGACAAAGTAAAATCTAATGGTCCGTCTTAATTTTTTATATCATAAAAGTAGTTTTAAACAATAATAATGAATTTGTTACAAGGAGTTTGTTCAAACATTTACATTATCATATTTTTTCTGGTTGATTTTAATTATAGTACACCACCAGCAAACATCGAAATGTATGTTGCTGTAAAACACAAGCAAATTTTGTGGGAAAGAGCATTAAATATAAATAAATATGAATAAATTTTGAGATAGTAATTAAAAATGTCATGGCCTGCATGTATCTGACTATAAGTGACATTTTTATTTGACAAATAAAGACTTTAAATAGTCTCTAGAGACTTTACTAATAATAATTTAACTTGCATCGTCTATCAATGCTTTAAACGAACCAGGAAAGACCCACTTATCCACACTCTCTGCGGACTTTATAACTTAAAAACGTTACTTGCATGGGATTATCAGTGCTTCATGCGAATATGGAAGGAGTCAACTTTAGACTCTTTTTTTTCAATTTTGCGTGGATACTTTAGCTACAAAAATGCTTTCTTTCATATAAAAATATGAAATACCTTTAACAGAGAGATCGAAAAGCACAACTCATATTTTTTGGAAATGTTTTTATACTATAGACGAAGCAACCTAAACGGTAAGAGAGAACTAGATAGACAAGGTGATATATAACTGGATAGATAGATCAATCAATCGGCTGGAGGATAGATGAATAGATAGAACGATAGATGGATGGATGATTGAATATATATATATATATATATATATATATATATATATAAATATATATATATATATATATATATAAAAATATATATATATATATATATAACGCTTTCGATTCGGTTATCTGTATTAAAGTGCTCAATACATAAATGCAGAGCGTAATATAAGATATGATAAGTTGGAAAGAATCAAAAAACTACACAGTCCATTTCGACAAGCCTGTTTCGTGTTTTTATTCACTCTTCAGGAAATGTTTGAAATGTTTGAAAACATTTCCTGAAGAGTGAATAAAATCACGAAACAGGCTTGTCGAAATGGACTGTGTAGTTTTTTTATTCTTTCCAACTTATCATATCTTATATATATATATATATATATATATAGATATATTGATTGATTGATTGATTGATTGACTGATTACAAGATGGATTGATTAATAGATTGATTGGTAGATTGGTGGCTTGTTTCATATTGGATATCAATTATATCTTATTGTTGTGAAAGTGTATAAATTCTCACCATTTTCACTCTGTGTCATTTGCCTTGAAGATTTCACACAGAAAATTAACAGGTAAAAATGTTGAAAATTTTAAAATAAAAACTGACACAAACAAGAGAACCTTTGATGGCTTGAATGCAATTAAATTTGCTTTGCTTTTTAATAACAAGTGACAATTTATTTCAATTTCCATATGTAACACATGAGAATGCTTTGGTATTGGTTCTTCAGACAAAATATTGCTGGCCTTAAAACAGAAATCATATAAACAATTAATAAAAAACATAAAACGTTAATTTGTGGAAAACTATAGCATAAAATTAATTGTTATATTCCAGAGTTTTACTAAATTTAAAATTCGTAAACAACAGAACTAAATTAATTAAGTGGAAAGAAAATAAGTTCTACAAAGAAGTAGATCAAACCGGCTCTGCACAATTCTCTCTCTGGCAATACTGTATCATCAAGCCAAGATACATACAACAGAATTAAGGTAAAATTTTTATGCCAATGTACCAAGTGGTTCGTTTGTAAATAAGATACTTAGAATAACAGAATGGTAGACTGAATAAAAAGATGCTGTCTATTCCAAAGTAAACAAAACAGAAAATGTAAATATCTATCTCAGGCAATGTCAGACACGAAAACAGAATAAATGTAATTTTACTTAGCAATACATCAAGTGGTTTAAATCCGTAGATAACGTAAGCAAGTTCATTATTTGGGGTATAAAGTGAAAAAGTTGTATATTAAACAAGTAAAAGAAAGGCAATCCATGTAAACAGCCATCTTTCCTTGCCAAAGCTTCGTGCCTAAGCCCCCCAAATAATTTATTGAGGAAATGAACTGAAGAGCCTATGTACATACCTTATTAAAGGCAATTTGATGTGCTAAAGCCAGAACAGCTACCAAGTTATATACAAAGTAAAAAAAGCGAGCTTTTATATAGGGATGAAATCTAAGGGTCGAAGGGGCAAAGTTTAAACAATGTTTTTAAGCAACAAATATCTTTCATTGAGACTTTCCGAAATAAAAGTTTGATGTTTAGATTGACATATTCAATTGACATATGGCCTCAAGCTGTCTCAGTTAGCTCCCATTCTGGGCTCAACCAATTGTTTGAAATTACCAATCCTGCATCCCATGAAGGTCATTTAGGTGAAGTGTCAATAAAGGCATGTTTAATTGCGTCTGTATTTTTTCTCTTCCAGTAAACACGAAAGTAACTTTTATTTATTAATACTCTGCCTTATATCTTTAAGTGTAGGAGCAAACGTAAGGTCTTTAGATAAAACTGTTGTTTTGGCTTTTGTCAACTCCTTTTCGATCAGGGAAACAAAAGTCATTAAAAAGCTCATCTTAAAATAATTTCTATAGTATCACAAGTTTTATCCACCACGTTTTTTATATTTTTTAGTCCATCGAAATGCTCTTCGGTGTCTTTGGAGCCACTAATTCACCTTCAACACAAACAAGGTCTTCAACAAAATTTAGCAGGATCGATTCTACAACAAATAATGCCTTTTTTGGAACATATTTCTTAAGCTCCATCAATGAATAATATCAAATAAAACACAAGTGCAAACAACTTTCTGTTTTTTTCATAAATTAAAGACTTTTTCCAAAAAGCTATTATCATATCCTATCCATAGAAGAAAAATGATAGGGCTTATGGTAATTAAAAATGTATAATCTAAAGTTTAAATAGATCTGCAAATTTAAGATACTTTGTGCTATATTTATTGGAGGTTGATCGCCAAAGTTTGTAAGAAGCAAAAAATTAAAATGCGACTGCAAAATGTGACGTGGAGCTGGAGAAAATGACCAGTATTTTATATTAGAATCGACTGACTTTTTACTACTCTGTTCTCCTCTGTATGCATGGAGAGGACTTAGAGATGACAGCAGACAGTGAAGAAAGGGTCCAAAACATTGTGGATACAGTAGTAGAAGAATGCGAGAAGAAAGATTCGGAGATAAACAGTCATTTGTTATGGTATTTTCAGAGAATAAGGAGACGAGATGTAAGATACTGGTTGAGGGCCAAGGGCTGGAGAAGGTTGAACAATTTGTTTTTCTGGGTAGTATGGTTTCAGAAGACACTAGATCAGAGGTTGAAATGAAGAGAAGAACTGGAATTGTGAAAACAAACTTCAAATTATTGGAGAAAGTTCTGCTGTCAAGTAGAGGGTCGATCGAAACGAAAATTAGTCTACTTAAATGCTACGTGAGATCGAGTCTACTATATGGTTGCGAGGGTTGGAATATTACTAAAAGTCTTGAAGACAGGATTAAAATAGTGGAGATGTGGTTTCTAAGGAGAATGTTGAGGATATCGTGCGCAAATAAGATAACCAATGCGGACGTTGTGCCTGAGGCAGGGACCAGTATATGCTTATGAGAGACGATCATGAACAGGCAGATTCGGTTTGTAGAACATTTCATGTGGAAGGCAGGGTTGAAGAGATAATACTGGCTGGCAGTGCAGAAGAAAAAAGATGAAGGGGAAGACAACGAACTACGTACTGGACATGGTTAGAAAGTGAAACTGGTTTTGAGACCCACTGTGGTCACTCAGGGTCTGAAGAACCTCAAAGAGAAGGGTGTTATGTCTGCCGCCAACGCCAGAATCCTGGCAGGCTCCCATATTGTTTGATTGATTGTCCTCTGTATGTAGATGTGTGTTGAAAAACGGTTTCAAATTGCATTTAATACCACCATAAATACCAGCTGTCATCAGTACTTGGCAATTTTACCAGATTCTAATTTTTATCTTAACAAAGACATAGGTATGAAATATTTATGATAAAAGTTGTATAAAGGCTCTTCTTTTTCATTTGTTGATAGATCCTTCTGCAGACATTTCATAGTTTCTCTTTCGTTACTGTTGGAGAAACAGGGTGATGTAGCCTTTTCAGTAGTCTGCAGCACGTACCGATATTTTCAAATATAGCACCTTTAGACGTGACCTGTATCTAATGTGATCGTTGCTAAGACGATAGCGTAACCAAAGATATTTAGCAATTTAAAAATGTTATTAATCCTAAAATGAATTTACAGGAAAAGGGTAGGTAGTGCTGCTTGAAATTGGTAAACTTGTATTTTCAAAGTTTCTGTTTTAAAACCGTATTTTTTATCATGTGTAGACGTATGAAACATGTAACTGGACGAGCACAACAAAATTTTATATATGTATAAATCTATATATATATGTACCAGTGTCGAAGTAATTATTAGCTATCGAGAGTGCTGAATAATATAAGAATATTAGAGCTATCATAAGGTGAATGACAAAAAAATCAACAAAACTTAGTTTAGAATTTTCAGTTTCATGTTTTCACAATCGTCAGCTAATCAAAATGAACATATTTCTCCAGGGTATCCAGTATATCCAGTTATCTCTCCTGTGTTGAATTCCAATATTCAATCGTATCCCCTTGAGCTTTTTTGAAATAATCTTCTGTTTTTGTCTCATTATTAGCTTTCGAGATCATGCAATTTTACATATAAGGGGCCATAATGAAAATAAGGTCTTCATGATCTGTATTATGCTACCCCTGCCACCGTTTCTCTAGATTACCGTCCCGCCTGTTTGTTTCGTTCTTTTTTGTTTCTGTTTAGTCTTATTTTTTAACTATTTTGGATAACATCATGTATTAGGTTTTTACCATTTACCTTTGAACATTTGTATTTTTTTGTTAGTGGCGAACAAATACATACATACATACATACATACATACATACATACATAC
>RDPX01000019.1:1363729-1420706 GCA_003991215.1 Morbakka virulenta
GAGAGAGAGAGAGAGAGAGAGAGAGAGAGACAGAGAGAGAGAGAGAGAGAGAGAGAGAGAGAGAGAGAGAGAGAGAGAGAGGGAGAGAGAGAGAGAGAGAGAGAGAGAGAGAGGACATTTCCGTCACAGTAACTTCGACTTTCAAGATCTTAACTGGGGTCAAATAGCATTAAGATAGTAATCTCGCACAAAGAGGTAAAATTCTGTATTTTTCATTTTTAAAACCAAAACAATAAGAAGGATTATTTCCCTTCCAACATTAATAAAACTTACTACTCGACTACAACCTCGTTCTTAAGGCATAAGCGATACAACCATCAGTATTGTTCCCAAACATGTGAAAAATCTAAATTACCCAACAAACTTAAGTACAAAATCCTCATTCATGACTACTAAATTATCTTTCTCCTTTGGAGCATCCCATTCCTAAAATTGCTTTAACCTTATCCCAGCTGGTTAAATGACTTTATTATTTTATCGCAAATCAGAAATACTCTATTGTATCTTGAAAAAGCAAACATATTTTTTTCACTTTACTTTGATATCATTCGCCTATATATTTGACAATATATTATTTGCTCCAATTTTGCATGCACTATATTATTAATGCTGGTGTCTGTAATTTTATTGATTATGCTGAAAACAGTATCAAGGAAATGTAAATTTATGTTAATGGTCTACTTAAATATTGTTGGCACCTCAGCAACACCACATGACAGACACAAATATCCATTATAATATCTTGATGTTTTTTAGTCCAAAGTCAACTTTTTCCTGTTGTTCAAACCTTTTTTAGCTATCCATTTTTTTTTCACTGTTCCATACATTTGCTTTCTGCCTTGTTTACTTTTTCATTGTTTAAAAAGCTGATAAGCCTGTATTTTATTAGATCAAGTTTAGACTATTCATTTACTCAATTTTCTCCATTTAATCTGCTGGATAGTATTTTTCCCATGTTGCATCTCGGCCAAGTACAGAGGACGAATATTTAAAAACCTTATTTCATTAATATTCCCTTATATATATATACATACATAGCCTTCATAATGAGACATTCCTTTATTTTATTCTCTATTTACAGACACATATCCCAAAAATATCTACATTACCTTACCTAAATCTTAGAGCCAAGGGAGTATTCCTAACCTTTGTAAAATGTCTAGATTAATTTCATATTATTTTGCCACCTACCATATAATTTCAGTGCAGCCATGCTGCTACATTCTGATATATACCAGTCAATATATACACAGGTAATACTACACTTAACAACTAAGTTACAAGATATAAAAGCAAAGCAAATCGTTGCAACTTGTCCTGAAAATCAGTTTTAAGATATGTAATTTATACAGCATATATATATATATATTGGGCAAAGTTATTTGGCAAAAATTATCTAGCTTATAAAGTCCTGTTTATCATGGTTTTCAATAGTGCCTTTTATAAGTCAAACTACTCTGAACCTAGGCCTAGGTTCCAATATATTTGAAAACAACTTACCAGGTTAGTTTTTGAATGCTATAGTACCACTGCAATTTTGAGTATGGTGGTTTACGGGTTACGGTAAGTGTCTGTGTAATGCCAGATACGTCCCTGAAACAACATGGGCCTGGTGTTCACAGAGCAAAACTCTTTGTCTGTGGAGTTCAGTCAAAAAAGTAAGTGCAAGACTGTACCAAAACTTGTTAATTGTGATTCAGCTTAACACAGCATCAACTGCTTAAACCTGAATTTAGTAAGAATTTCGAACTAAATTGTTCAAAGTAATTGCAAGAATTAGGTCTGCCTATAATTTAAGAATACTGTAAGCACTTCCTATTCAACCATCATCACCTTCTCTTTGTAAACAAAACTATTGTGAGTATATTCTTTTGTTTCATATTATATTATATTATATTATATTATATTATATTATATTATATTATATTATATTATATTATATTATATTATATTATATTATATTATATTATATTATATTATATTATATTATATTATATTATATTATATTATATTATATTATATTATATTATATTATATTATATTATATTATATTATATTATATTATATTATATTATATTATATTATATTATATTATATTATATTATATTATATTATATTATATTATATTATATTATATTATATTATATTATATTATATTATATTATATTATATTATATTATATTATATTATATTATATTATTATTTGAATTTTATCAAAACGTAGTTTTGTTAAAATTCAAATACTTTCCGTCAAATGTTAATTCAATTAACCATTTCTGTCCAACTAATGTCTGTATGCAATACTTAATAAATATTTCTTTTTTTTCCCACTGCATTACACAGTCGTGTTACGTTATATAGTTAGCTGTTAATTTTATGACAAAATTAACTCTGCGTAGTTGCAAGAAAAGTGTAGTCTCTCGGAACCCACTTCATTTACACTTAATATTCGTGTTTCCACAGTTTTACTTTCTGTGCGTTATCAATAGCCTTCCACTTTAACAAACTTTATTTAAATAGAAAAATGGATAGATACTCAATGTGTATTCTAATGGAAATTCAAAATTAATGAAAAATAATATAGCACTGCCTTGCAAAATAATGCATTTTTCAAGTGATAAAAAATTACAAGTGGAGTATTAGTGTAAACAATTTGAATAATTTTTTTGTAGTTAACCGTTTGCAGTTTAAAGACATTTACATAAACTCGAAATTTTTATTTTGTTAACTAGAAATTTAAGTAGCTAAGAAACAATTAAAGTTACGTCCATCGATCATAAATCTATTGAAATGTAAACATTCTTACTATGGAAACATTAATTGGTTTGTAGTTTATTTGCGTCAATTGACTAAATTTCATAAACTTTGAGATTGTATGTGATTAATGATTTGACTACTTGAGGCAGAATTCTCCATCAGAGAAATGTTTAACATTAGATTTTTGTTTGTAAAACCATTGGCGTTGAATTCTCTGGCAAAGTATGATGCTCTTTTTCAGAACAACAGGCATACCGATACATTGCTGCTCCATGTATAAGAAAAACATTTAAAGATTGACCAGCCAAGATTCCCACATGCCTATTTGGCTGTATGACTTCTCTCTTTTGCAACAGAAATTTTGCAGCTGTAAATTGCTTTCATGGTGTCCGTTTTGTTTTGATGCTTTCAGAAGTCCACTTTGTAGCAGGTGCTCCTGGCCTTTCATCGTCTTGTACATCCTCTCTGCCCTCTCTAAATCGTTTGTGCCACATAAATACCTGCGTCTTTTGTAGACTAGCTTGTCAATAAGCGATGTGTAACTTTTCAATTGTCTCTGATGGCGTAAACCCAAGTTTAGCACAAAATTTCACGCAAACACTCTGCTCAATTTTCTCCTCCATTTTGACTGAAATTCGCCGGAAGAGAAGCACTGTCCTTGACCTATTCACCAAAGCAACCGCATCGCACAACGAAAAACTTTCAAATCGACACAAACGCTTCCTGACACACCCACCTTCATGATAACATAACCACCAACTTGACCAATCTCACCATACCGGCATTTGACATGGAAGATTGCGTATAGCACGTTGCATAACGTACAAAATGTTGGGGGACGTCATACCACCTACAGGGGTCTCATCTGTCTCCAAATGTGACACCAAATATATAGTGAAAGGCGTATATATACACATAGACGCAGTTTAATTATCACATATATATCTACCTGTTGACAAAATGTGCTTGTATAATTCAAAACTTCTTGCATTGTTTAGTTTTAATTTACTGTCCTCGTTTTCTTTCTTGTCACTGGATATTTATAGTCAAATATTTTGGTTACAATTAAAATTAGGTTAAGACAACGGCCACGTTAATATGGAAGTATCAAAATTTATTTCTTTTCTGTTTGAATGTAAAAGTTGAGTTGGGTTACAAAACCTTTCCATTGAATTCCATTTGACAGTAAAATAAATGCACAAGTTTTTCATGGACACCAAAAGGGCTTTGTTGTGATGTTGAGTCGATTATTTGAGACAATCAAAAGTAAGTCTTATGAAGGTCAAAAATTTTATTCGGAGCATACTCAATTCTATTACTAATATTTTTGTATTTTAAGGTCAGATAGTAAATTAAAGTAAAAGAACAATAAAGGAATACAAAGGGATGAAGAGAATCATTAATTTATAAAACGTTTCTTCTTGTACAGTAGGAAAGTTAACCAGATGACAGAGGAGGTCGATTGTAAGGATCTTGCAGCTAGCAAGAAGAACAAACCTTAACAGACTACTGTTGTAAGGATCTGTTATGATCTGATTTAAAGGGCATTTTGATATCTTTAATCAAAATTTTAACAAATGCATATTTTTTCTTCATGTCTAACTTTCAAGGTTCCCAAACCTCAATTTTTCCACTCTATCCCAGGTTTTGAAGCAATACAAATATTTACCTGTAAAATTAAGAATTTGTTTATTACTATTAATATTTTACTACTTTACTTTCAATTTTTTTGTTGCAAAAAATGTTAATGTTTCCTGTAAAACAAAAAGACAATCGTTTTAATGAAAGAAAAGGCCTGGCTGTCTATGATACATCAACTTCTTGTCTCTTGACCTGAAATTATCTCACTCGAGTTTTTGTGTTGGTTTCATATTTAACATTCCTTTTCGACATCCTCTTGTACACATAGAAAAATCTACAAGTGATGTCCTTTGAATACTGTTCAAAAAGTAATTCATTATGACATTTAACACTCATTAAGGACCTTGTAAAGCAATGCAAACTGTTAGAATCCAGTTATAATTAAAAGAAAATTTGAAAGTTTCGTTAAATAAAGCACATTTTGCCTAATTACACCGTGTGAAAAGAGGTACATTTATGGGAATTATTTGGTAATGTGAGACGTAATGAAATTTCATTTTCATTGAAGTCAAGTTATCCTTATTTTTGAGTTGCAGTGATAACCATGGTGATATGATCTTCCAAACGTAAGTAATGATAGAAAATATGTTTATTTGCCTCATGACTCAAGAGGTTCATGTAAAGAAAAATCTTTCGAGAAATTTTGATCTTGAATAGTTCCATTAACTTTTCGAAATATTTCATAATATTTTGATTCAGTAATTCTTGCAGAAACGTTAATCTTGTATTAAAATAAATGTATTTTAGTTAGCTTTGTTAAGGGTGAGTGATGTGACAAGATTATAATTATTGAATAGCTGAAGTACTGTAAACAGTTAAGGGCCATCTCGACCTAGATACTTGAAAGAAAAAAATATAGGTATTGT
Source organism: Morbakka virulenta (assembly GCA_003991215.1). Taxonomy (NCBI): domain Eukaryota; kingdom Metazoa; phylum Cnidaria; class Cubozoa; order Carybdeida; family Carukiidae; genus Morbakka; species Morbakka virulenta. The sequence continues at coordinate 1,368,994 of RDPX01000019.1, forward strand.
AATAATAAATTCTTTGACACTCTTGGTGCTAAATGCGAGAAGGAAGAACGCATCATCAAAACAAAAAAGTGACAAAACAAAGTTATGGGAATAGACAGGAGTTAAAACTGAGGACAGAATATCACCAGAATGTGGAAAAAGCATCAAAATGCATATTCATGCAAAAGAGGGGCTTCACGAAGAATTTAAAACTGTTTCCAGAAACAAGTAGATTTTTAATAGATATTTTGTAGAATTTTTATAATCTTTTGATCTTGAGGAAAAAAACACATTTATGTCCAATTGTATGTTCATGTTACTCGTAAACTGTTTTATTAAATACAAAATGACGGCATGTGGATTTATATTAAAATCTTGATAATGTGGTAATAAGCAATAAGCGGTGAAAAAATACAAATAAACTGAATTAAATAAATGCCATTTCTAGATGCTCTATGTTAAAACGTTTAATAAATTATTTTTAAAACACAGATGAAAAAAATATATATTTAGCCTATTTAACGTTCATACATTCAAGTCACAAAATGATTCACATTGAATTATGAGTCCAGAAAAAATGGGCATAGATAAATAGATAAAAAAATAACTAAATAATACGTCTAGTTGGTAGCTGGAATAAAACTGGAATTCTTTTCAGATTAAAAATTAAACAGCAGAAGAAGATGAGGAAAAGAAAGAAAAAGTAAAATAACAAAAGTCATATAACGTTTTAACTTTTTAGCCTGGAATGTCACAAAACACTGGATTTTTTCCCTGATAATATTATTTTGTCTATTGATTTTTTATTGTGTTTTTTCAAACTAAGTAAACTTGGGAGCAATAGGAAACCCAAAGCTTCAGTGATTTTTCGTCAACAACTTTTTTTTCTTTAATAACTGTTTTGTCGAGATTCTATACACGTGTTACTTTGAGTTCAAAATACCAAAGAAAAGAACATTTAATTAGGCACTGTTAAAACATATGCAATGACCTCTTTTTATGACAACAATCATGTTAATAGTGAACTAAATCTCTGTGTGTGTTTTTCATTCAAAAAGGATTCATTAAGACATTAGTGAAAATTTCAAATGTCCGTCTGTATGCCAATACAGATTTGATAATTGACTGAGAAAAAATTGTTAGCAGACTGCATTTTCTCACCTTTCTCACCTTTCTCACCTTTCTCACCTTTCTCACCTTTCTCCGCCGTCTCCTGTTTGGGTAGCGGGTGTAAGCCAACGCTTCACCATTTCATGCCATTTTGTCCTGTCAAGAGCATCGTCCTTCTGCAGGCCACACACTTGCAGGTCCTTTTTGATGGTATCCTCCCACCTATGTCTGGGTCTACCTCGCTTTCGTTTGCCACTCATCTGCATCTCATAAGATCTTTTCAAGTCAGAGTCCTCTTCCCTACGGCTCACATGTCCGAACCACTCCAGACGTTTCTTCCTCATTAACTCCGTGGTCGATGGTATTCCCGCTTCTTTCCTGATGTCCTCATTCCTTCTGTGCTCTTCAAGACTGATCTGTAGACAATACCTTATCATTCTCATCTCACAGGCGCTGCTCTTATTCTCCAAATTCTCCGTTATTGGCCAGCTCTTACATCCATACATCAACATAGGGCGAATGACTGTTGTGTAAATCAGTACCTTGAGTTTCTTCGTGATCTTCTTGTCACACAGGACACCAGATAACTCCCTCCACTTGCTCCAAGCCTTGCTGATGCATAGCTCCACCTCAGCGCGACAACCTCCGTCCTGGTGCAATGTAGAGCCAAGGTACTTAAAGGATGTGCATTGAGGCAGATCTGTCATCCGGGTTGACCCATGCTGTTTCATTTTGATGCCCTCCTGTGTCGTCGGTAGGGGTAGGCGTTCTGTCTTCGCTTTGCTGATCTTTAAGCCAACATCTTCCAGCTTACTCCTCCAGAATTCCAGCTTCTCATCCATCTCTCTCTCTCTCTCTCTCTCTCTCTCTCTCACTGCTTATTACTAAGTCATCAACAAAGAGCATCGTCCATGGTCCGTTTTCATCACTGTCTCCGCTGATGACATCCATGATGATGATGAAAAAAAGTGGACTCAGAGCCTATCCTTGGTGTAGCCTAACATCTATCCCGATATCTCTCGTTTCTCCTGGGCTTGTCATCACCCGAGTAGTACAGTCCTGGTACATGTCTTTGATTACCTCAATGTATCCTTCGGGAACATGTCGCTTTCGTAGGCAGTACCAAATACGGTCCCCCAGAATGGTGTCGTACGCCTTCTCCAAGTCAACAAAGACCATGTGCAGCTCCTTTCCAAACTCGTGATATTTCTCTTGGAGCATCCTTAGGCAAAACATAGGTTCTGATGTTGATTTTCCCTTCTGGAAACCATACTGATTCTCACTGATTTTTACCAACTATCTCAGTCGTGCCTCCATCACTCTCTCAAATAGCTTGAGAGCATGGCAGAGTAACTCTATTCCCCTGTAGTTGTTGCAGCTCAGAGGATCACCTTTCTCTTTGTACAGTGGTGTGATCTTGCTGGCCCTCCACTCATGAGGCATTCCCTTTTCGACCGCGTCCTGCATGCATGCGGTCATCCACTTAACTCCCATTTCCCCTAAGGCTGTTATCATTTCAATCGGGATTTCATCAGGACCTCTTGCCTTGTTCGGTTTCATCTTCCTCAACTGTTCTGCAACCTCCTCTTCAGTGATCTTTTCAATCGGTCCCTGCTCAGGACCAGCTTGTGGTAACTTCTTTCTGTCATTTTTTGTATTCAGTAGGTTTTTAAAGTAGCTTCTCCATCTTTCCTCCATGCTCTTGATATTGTGACTTCGATTAAGTTAGACCGTAAAAGAATTGATGATTTAATATAACTTTCTAAAACGGAATCGTAACTAAAGCAAAGATTTAAGAAATGAATAGTAATTGATGATCGTAAGAAAAGGAAACAAAGTCATTCTAAAGGACATCACCTGAGCCAAAAAAAAACCACGATAGAATACTTTAAATCAAAAGAAAAAACCCTAAAAGAATTAAATTACATTTTTGGAAAAGGAAAGATGCAACTTTTGTTTTGAAATTATACACGGTATGTATTGCATAGAAAAGTTCAAATAGATTTCAATAAAGTAATTTTTCTGTTTCAACCTGAAGAAAAAGTAGATCAAGAAAAATAATGAAATAACAGTCGTATTTTGAAGGTAAGCACATTAAAGGTCAAAGAACCACGCTAAGTGTAGGAAACTGAAAAGAAAAGGCTTTTAAAAGTCAAGCCAAAAGACAAGAGTTGAATTTAGAAGTAAAAAAATCGTCGAATCATACAATGAAGGAAAGCACTCAAAAGCCAAAGTGTTTCTCAACATGGAAAGCTACCCATGGAAAGAAGCTAAATTTATATATGAATTATAAGTAAGTAAACAAACAAAAGAAAATAATAGAGTTCTGCTACAATTTACAGTGCTCGATGTTCACTTTGTTTACAAGAAAAGTTTGAAATTTTAAACTACCATAACAAAAGCGAACTTTTGAACAAAGGAAGTGAACTGATTGTCAAATGTCGCCACGTGAACAAATTACTCCTCGCTAACTACAAATCAGACTAACATATTTAAACAGTGTGAACAACCTATTATGTCCTGTTGTTCTATTTTTACCTATTGCTGTTGTTCTGAATGGCCTGTAAAGTTTTTATTTGTGGTTTTTGTAACGGTATTTAACCAGTGTAGCTGATGAGTGTAATGCACGAAACCTTAAGTTCTTTACACAAGTTTTGAATTTTCCCTTTTATCTAGTATATTAATTATAAAAGTGAGCTGAGACAACCAGGGCTTAGCTTTGTATTGAATGACATTAATTGCATTCTTGCCTTATTGGAAGAAACTACCTATTTCCTTCACCATTGTCTGACAGCATGAAACCAATTGACCAAACCCTCTCAAAGTTTCTTTATTTCTACTGAGTTGTCTTGTAACAAATTGCAATGTAGTGTTATTAACAAAGAAGTTGATTAACTGAAGTAAATTACCAAAAAAATTACTGATGCAATGAAAGAAGAAATTTGAACCTAAAATAGAACCTTAAGAATGTCAACTTCAATGAGACACTGATCAGATGTATCCATCTAGTGTAAAACACGTTTTACAATTACTGAGAAAAAAGACTGTATGATGAGAAATACCTTTTCACAAATCCTATTACCAGAAAAAGTAGGAAGAAAACCAGCAATTTTCATATTAACAAAATTCTTGGAAGTAACCAGAGCTATAGTGCATCTTTAAATCTGTTTATTCATAAATTTGTTGAATTTTTCTGCATTACAGTCAGAAAGTCTGAACTGGAGAGAGGTCCAGTGCATTGTTGATTCTTATTAGTAAAGTCGTTCAAAGACTACTAATTAGGGAAAGTGGACTTACAAGTGGTTATTTGTCAAGATCAGACACCTTCTCTGAAGACAAAATTTATGACTCCCATAGGGAAAAACTAAAACCTTTGGACAGCAGGGAAGATAGGGCAGAAATACACTTTTTTAAAACACCTGCTTGAATGGAATCTAGATAAGAAACTGTAGATTAATCAAGCCCGTAAACAACTTTTAGTACCAACCTTGGAATTATCATAACAAAGTCTGAAATCTGATCATTTTCTAAAGAGAAATCTGACAAAAAAATACAAATTTCCTTTAGAAAAAAATTATCTGAAGAAGTCTAGCAAAAAGGATAGCCCTTTCTCTGGGAAAGAGAAATTGAACATTATCAGAGAATTAAATAAAGGACTTGCCAGAATTGAAAACACTGTTGTAAATTTCCAGAACGTTTGACTAAAAAGCCATTGAGTACAAATAGATTACCGAACTTCTTCAGCAAAGCAAGATTTAGCATTAGAAATCAGTTTTTTACAAGCTTTGTTAGCTCCTCTGAAAGAAGTCTGAAATTCATCAGCTCAATCAGCTTGAAACTGAGCTATAATTACGATGAGCAATGTCAGAAAAACAAATACATATTAAACCATGGAGGGGAATGAAGTTTGACTTAACTACTAGTAGATAAAAAGGTGTTAATATTAAAGTGAACCATTCTGTGAATCCAGTTGAAGCATCAGAATGTGATTCGTTAGAGACTGATTACCAAGGAATATCACCAAGAAATTAACTAACAAATTATTATTAAATTAATTAATTTGTTATTTACATTGTTTTCTTTTTATTCTCGTTGAAGTTTGCAAAGCTTTCAAACCCAGCCCTACAACTGAAGGCTCAATGATAACGTTTTCTTTTAAAGAATCATATTTGGATTATAATTTTAACACCTTTCGTTAACGTATTCTAAAGTTTAACAAAGAAAGCGCCTTTACATCTTAATTCTTAACTTAAATGCAATAGGTTCTACGTCATTTGTCATTCTTTGCTGAAGGATTTAACCATGTTAGTGTTTGTAAAGAAAATTGTTTTATTTGAAAGTAGGCACATGCAAAAAATATGCTGACGTACGTAAAATATACAAAATAAGGAAATGTTTCGTAATGGACTAACTGTATTACGTCAGAACGCTTAGTCCGTTACAACAATTAGTCAAAAACTAATATTAACTGTTATTCTATTTTTCCCTAAGATGAATATGATTAATTAAAAAATCGCACTAACAATTTTATTGTGGTGTGAACATTACAAAATAGTGTTATATTGCCCAATTCATGATTTTTCACAATGCCACTCATGATTTCTTCTGTGATATATGATCGCTGAGCTTTGCTCTTCGACGAAAGAATTCAAATGTAAGATGAGAATCTTAAAAGGTTGATTTAAAACTTCCAATGGAAATTCGTAATATTTCCGGACAGTAAATAAAACAAATTTATCAGTCTTTAGTTGTTTTTTCTTCATTATGATTGATTACTCTTTTTTCATTAACATATTTTACAGATTACCATTTCGCATTTCCTTTTTCTTCTCTTTTACAACTGTACAAGCTTTGCATCGACAAGTAACGGAAAAGCAATAATTTATTAAAATTCTTAAACAATTTTAATATTACGTACTTATCTTTCAGCCATTTAAATCTCTATAGTTTCCCCAGATGAGAATGCCACTGTGTATAGTCACAACTGTAAAATTATTATGAATGTGACTGGAAAGAAATTTAATCATGAAAGAATCAACACGAAATATTTTACTTGACTTCAAAAAACAGTAGATTGGAATGATTGTGTATAATTTTTAGAGTTCAGTCCTGGTAACCGAACATGTTATTTTCATACGAGCTAGTAGGAATAATGTGGTCAAGTCCTACCATTAGAGGTCATGTTTTACGAAATAACAAATATTGCACACAATGGCCAATTAAACTGATTTTCCTTTTGGTAGTTCAGGTTTGCAGTAACAAATGTAGAAACATAATAAAATTGTTTTTATTTTTTTGAATATATGAATAGTTGTAGAACCTAGGACAGGAAAAAAGACAAGTTTTTTACTGGATAAGACAAAAACTTCCAGTTACAAGCACAATCTTTGGTTTTTACATATATTTCACCGCAAATTTTGAAGAAAAAGGTAAGCATACTTTAAGTTTTGTTTTAGACCTCAAAATGGTTTGTGCTTTAATCAAAACTAAGGATTCACTAATATATTACACAAAAACCAAATCATGTTATTTCGTATTTATTTCAAAATTAATGCAAATAAAATTATATCCGTTTCTGTATATTTATCGTTGCTACATTCAATAACTGTTAGTCTCTTTTGTGTTATTACACTTGTCTGTTCATCAGTCAACCAATCAACTCATATGTCTATCTAAGCACATTGTGTAAATGAGAATATGTATTCACTATCTTATATAAGGCAAAGATTTGCTTTAAATTAGTTGACCCATGTTTTCACCCTTTTCCAAACTGTGTTTACTGATTAATTATTCGCAATGCCATTAGACAATCCCTCACAAGCCTCCTTACTATATTTTACTACACCATGTTACATCGATTTTTACCAACCTGTATTAAGAATAATAAATCCCTCCTGGAATGTCTAACTTCTTAGGTTTCTGTCCATTTGACTCCTAGACATTCCTTTTATTGTACTCTCTATATCTACTCTTAACGTTATTGCCTGCCTGCATGCATTTATCTCTTAAAATACATATTTTTTTCTTGATATTACTTGACATAACTCCTTGATACTTATACTAACATTTATATATATATATATATATATATATATATATGTACAAATCAATCAACAAATTTTCAAACAGAATTTTTTTTTCTCACAGAAAAGGAAACTTGGATCCTTTTATAAAGTAATTTCTAGGACCATTTAACTTTAACAAATGAATAGTGATGTACGCGTATATCTGCTACCGATATAGCTTATTTTCCACCCACCCACCGCCATTTCAGAATATCTAATACTTTAAATTTTCAGGCAATTAAAACAAAATAAGAATGAATACAGCCTTCCATTCAAGCCATGTTAACAAACCAATGTTTTCTGTGTAGGAAAAAAATTTTTAATGATCGACATAACACAGTACCATTGTTTTCCAACATTGTCGAAAAAGCAAGTACGAAAGTAAGGAAGTGAACATACCCTTGAAAATGAAAAAACACATTTGAAATAAAATCTCCTGATTTAATACCTACAGTGATTTTAATAAAAATATAGATCGAAGGATTTAGACAAATTACTAATGACTAATTACCATTAGGATTGTCATAAATGTAGTTTGCAATACACATAAACTAAAAATAAGTTAATTTTTAATTGATAGCAAAGAAGATATGTTTGTACAGTGATTTCATTGAGATAGATTTGAAATATAGAGTAAATTTCAATTGTATTTTTGAGAAGGAGGGTGAAACAATAAATGTAAAAGATGTATACCTGAATATTGGCTAATTAAATTAGACGTTAATTATGAAAGGTAACTGTAATAAAATGTAATCTTTGTAAACAGTACACGTTCGCACTACGGCAAGGAAGGTTTGACCAAATGCCTTTCTTAATGTCCATTCATATCATTTGTTTTGGAATAACGTAGCTTGCAGTTAGTCAGAATGGAGATCAGAATATTTAAATTCCCTAAAAGTTTTGTTTTCAACAAAGTGTGGTCTCATTTATCGTGGTCTATGCAATGCCAAGGGAAGCAAAGATTAGAGTATTGTTTAGGACAAAGTGCCAGCAAATACACTAGCTTCTTAGTTGACTTTGAATAATGCATAAAACTTCATTTTGAATTTGCAGCAGTACAGCAGATAATGCTCCTATTCTCAGACATGACTCTTGCATATATGCAAGTTTCTCAGCCTTTCACTTACTGCAAATAAAGAACTTGGTGAGGAGCTCTTACTCGATTGTGTATGATAATCTCTACAAAAATGTAACTTATAACTGGAATAAATTTAGCTTTAGCAAATTATATTTTTGTATACTGGTTGCGCTTCAGTGTATTCCTCAAAAAATATTATAATCTGAATATTGTTTTTCTCTCAGTTTTTAAAGTGACATCAATTTTCTCTGACTGAGATCAAATATCTTTTTCGCATTATTGTGATATAATTTCCATCCCAACGTCATACCTACCTAACAAACACATTTTCCTCTCACACTGAATAAAATTGTTGAAATATGTCTTACTTACTTCGTATATGTCAAAATAACAAGCCCTTATATTTTACTAAATTATCAAGTAATTATGTTATATTCTTATCATATTTTTTACATGTATCTTCATATTTAAATATGTAGCTAATAACATTAAAAATTTTAATTAAAAATTTCATTTTTTTAAGTTCTTCACTTGACGTAAATTTTTTTTGCCATTTGTGTGATTTAAAGTATCACTCTCCCCAATAAATAATCCTCAGTTACACTTATTATTTGTATCTAATCCTAGCTTCATAAACTCGTTACGAATGAAATTCATCTTTGGTATAAAGTTCTAAATAAATTTCTTTGCAACTTCGATAATTTTACTTGACGTTACCTTCATTCCGGACGTGCACTGTAATAACGGTATTGTCTTGTGATATTCAAAAGATGGAGAGGCGGCAAAATGCACTAATTGCAAACTGACAATTTTTTAGACATTGTGATATCGTGACGGCACGTGAGGAAATAAACTCTGTTTGCTAATTTTTATGAATTCAAGAGACATTTTACAAATTAACTGCGAAACAATTCTCCTGTTGGATTTGAGAGCCAGTAATCTTGAAATGAACATGCTAGAAGCACTCAAAGCTATTTTAATCATTTGTCTAATCCTAACAATTTCTGAAAATCAATTAAAACTCTCATATTAGGTACACAAAATTCCCTTCCGTTTAACATATTATTCAACACATTGGTATGAATCCAGTTATTACAGCGGGACTAACTTCTTTTCTTAAAAATGGGGGTTCTGACTTACACTGAACTGAATACTTTTAAAAATATAATATTTATGTCTTTATTTTGCTATGACCATTTAAAAAAATTAAGTCCAAAAGAACACTTTGAGTTGATACATTTTTCTTTCTCAAGAACTTTATTTGATAGTATCTAAGGCATACCAAAAAAATCATGTTCAACAACCATTTTTACAATTGCTTGCAAAGACTTTGTATTGATTCACTTTTTTGTTTTTTTAAAATTTAAACTGTCTTTTTTCATATACATCTGTTTTGCATTCGTGTTTTATCCAACGTAATCATACAGGTTATTCAAACAACAATACTGATGGATTAACTAAAACGCAGTTTATTCATAGAAAGAATATATTTTGCTTTTGTATTGCTAATTCAGACACCAGAGAGAAGAATTACTGCTATCAGAAAGAAATGCAATTCACTTATTTTTTCAAAAGAGTTAATATTTCACAGAATTCGCTTTCATTAAGACAACATTTATCTTACACTTGGTGGTCTATTTCTACCAGGAGTTAATGGTAGACTAAATAATACGTGGTATTTCCATAAAGCATTGAGTAGCACCAGTAATATTCTTGCCTATTTACATCATGGTTTTATGCCTTGACAAAATTAGTGGTATTGGCTCCGATCAATATTTGAAATGGCCTCAATTGATACTTCAAATACCTTCGTTTTTATGCTATCATGAATGAGAATAATTCCGGTTCATTTCAAAAAAGCAATGTTTTGCTTTCGATATTTGACAAAAAAAAATTCAATAATTTACATTACTGTAACCAGCAATATACTTAAAATAAACTATATTTTTAAAAGCATTATAAAAAACTGCTGCTTTTAAATGGGAGTTCATCCTTTTAATTTAATTATTTTAACTTGGATAAATTTTGATGAAAGTTAACTTCTTGAGGTATACTTTTTAATATGGGTTACTAGTTCATCTGTCATTGAAAATACCATTTACAATTTTAATATTTTTCTAGCAGTAAATATGTGTTACCGTTTGTAAGAGGGTGAAGTTGTTTATACATCGATTTTAAAAAGTATTACTTAAACAAAGGATTCCTCTATGAAATGTTTAATCAATCTTTGTACAAATTACCGTGACACCAGAAAAACTTTTTGAGAAACAGTAATATTGGAATAGATGTAAGAGTTTTATCATGTCATGAGTCCCATTGTCAGAGCCTGACAATGGGAGAAGTATCTCTCGAAAAATAGCTCAGAAAAAGCTTACTACTCATGACATGATAAAACTCTTACATCTATGGCTTCCTGTGAGTCCATAAAGTTCAGAATTTTCAAGTAATGATACTTCTCCCATCGTCAGCCTACTGAAATGAGTAGATACGGCTATTTTCATACTTTGGTAGTGCGGACGTACATGTAGACAGGGCTAGAGTTGTTTCGGAATGTGGCGCCATACCTTTGTTGTGCTTGTTGTGTTTCTTTCTTTAATTATAAAAAAAGCTTACGACTCATGACATGATAAAGCTCTTACATCTATGGCTTCCTCTGAGTCCATAAAGTTCAGAGTTTTTATGATTGTGAAGTGTTACTCTGATGCTACATGAGACCCGCTACATTCTGTTTCCATTAAAGACAATTTATTTCTTCATTTACTTACTCCATCCTCTTGGAGGCACTTAAAGAGAATGATCCTTCTCTCTTATCAATGTTGTGCAAACCTGGGCCCTTTTGAGTAGCCTGTTTTTTGATATTATCATACCACATAATTTTAGGTATTCCCCTCTCTCGCTTCTACTTAACATTATCTTCCACTGATATTGGAGGTTATGAGTTTTGCTTTCTTATCTTTCCAATTTACCTTTTTTCATCTTACAATGCTGTTCACTTTTACTTTTTATGTTCATTCGCGACGACAGTTTTTCCTTTTAGCTTTTTCTGCCCATGGATTCTTAATATTATTTATAGCCCCACAGTTTAAAGAAAGCAAATCAATGCCCAATGTATTGAAAAAACCTATTGGTTCAACAGTGAAGGTCCGGAAAAATAGTGAAAAGAACCAGTGACATTAAGTAGTCTTAAAGTCTGATTGTTTGTAGAATAATACTTGGAGGTTAATGGTATGATTGTACAATTCTGCATCATCATTAAGGCTTATATTGGTAACATCTGTACTGAAATGGCGATTTTTTTCTGAATGTAGTATTTCTTTAGGTGCATGGTAACATCTGTATGATAATTTATTGTATTTCGAACAAGATTTATACGGTCTGATAGCAATCCTAAGGCTAACTATCCTCTTTTATCTGGGCCTAAGAGAGGCACTATGACATTTACTGGTTGCAGTGCACAGAAGGCTAAGTTATGGTCCAAACTATGTAGAACCCGAAAACTACTGATTAGTTTTCCATTGGTAAAAGAGAATGTAAACAAATTGGCTGCTAAGCGTCGTTACTAAGACGTTATATCCAGAAATAATTGGCTCGATCAATTTAAGAAAAAGAGCGAAGTAACATTGCGCTTAGTGGTGATGATGCATAAAGCAATCTTGATCTTTTGATGCCAGTTGTTGATTGGCATCATATCAAGCTACTAAATCTTTTGAAATCTTATGCTCTGGAAAACACTTTTTATTGCATATGATAACATCAGATGGTAGATGTACATCAGAAAAAAGGAAAAGAACTGCAATGGCTAAAGATAGTTTTCAAAAAATGAAAACAGTACTAACAAACAGAAATATAAAAACTGCGACAAAAACCAGATTTTTAAAGACATATGTATGGTCAATTCTTTTATATGGATGTGAGTGTTGGGCAATTAACAAAGAAATAAGAGGCAGCAGAGATGTGCTTTATCAGAAGAATGATGAAAATATCATGGACAGAGAAAAGTCAAACGAATCAAAACTGAAAAAAATTAATAGTGAAAGGTCAATAGGTAAGATTATAAGAAAAATACAACTGGAATTCCTAGGACACATATGTCATCACAACAAACCTTAGAACAGCTGGCCCTTACAGGAGAGATTGATGGAAAACGTAGCAGGGGTCGGCTAAGGTTATATATATAAACTGAATAACTAAAGAATATACTGAATAACTAAAGAATCTTGTAAATAAATTTTTAATGGGAAAGGAAGCTTGCCTACTACTGTACAAACTGCGGTTCACATTATACAAGCATCGTTTCTAATGTAATAGCTATAAAGTTGAAGTCCTCCCCACCATACTGCAAAAGTCAATTTAAATCATATGACATAGGAATAATAAAAAAGTATAATATGAATATAAAGCTTCTGTTGCCAAAATATATTAAAGAGTACTACCAAACGATATCACAGTATATATCCTGAAGTATCATTGTTACTTACTTAACGTTAAGTCTTTTGTATTGGTAAGATATTAAACGAATTATCGATAATTTTCTTGTGCAACATTTTCAAAATTTTGGTCTCTTTTGGTGATCTTCAGTACGAATTTAAAGGATCTTGCTCCACTGATGAGCTTATGGCTATCATAAAGGGACCAATTTTTTTTTACGGATAAGTCTAGCAAAGGACATGCTATACTTATTTCCAGGGCATGTGTTAAGATGTAGAATGCTAGCTGGCTTTATTCGCTTTCTGGTTATGGGATTTGTAAAAGAGTCTGTCCCAGTATACAGTCCTTTTCCTTAGATTAATATATTTGTGCCACACTAGATGAAATTGTATCTGATGCACGTTCCAATAATTCTGGCATTAGTTAATGTTCTACCCCTGGTCCAACTCTTTTCTTTACTTATATCAATGGTTTCCTGGCAACTTGCTTCAATTCACCATGTTTGTTTATTGCTCTACTTTGTACTCTGTAATTGGCCAAAAAGCAATTCACTAGGAAAAAGTCAAACTTGAAAAAGATTTGTTATCTTCAGGCTTTCAGAGACGGAAAAGAAAATGACTGACACTTTTCAGTGCAGCGAAAACACATTTAATGTCGTTTTTTCAAAATTTGTGTTTCTATCTGTCTGCAATGTTTCTGGAACTGGGTTCAATTAGGTAGTTTGGATTTCCATTTTCCCTGGATATTTCTCTGGGTTATTATATTTAATATATTGGTAAGTCTTCCTGTAGAAAGCTCAACCTACAAAAGTGTTAGAAAAATTACATATATAATTTTGAGATTCACCTGCAGTAGACAATTTTGCACCAGTTTTTAAATAATCCAAATATAAGCTTAAAAAGGCACGTCAAATCCTACTTTATATTTAGTACTATACCTCTTTTGTAAATCTTCAATGTGAATGTAATTACAGATATTAATTTTATTGAATAGAAATGCTGCTATTTTATTTCTATTTGGTTGACTATCAAGGTTATCAACAACGTTTCCTTGAATCAAAACTGTTGTTCAGAAAGTAGGCTATTGCCTTAATAATTTCTACTCACGTATTACTACAAGATGAACTGTCATATTTTTGTATATTTGCATCATGTGGTACTATTTTACAATGTTTATCCTACCAACTCTTTGAAATCTAATAATAACCATTAAATTTTTTATGCGTATAACCTTTAAGCTTAACTAACATGCTGCTAAGTGATATCTAGTTCAAATAGTTTTCAACACTATTACACTATTAAAAATCTATTGGGTCTAGTCGTCCCTCAAACCTTGGAAAATTCAAAATGGGAGGTTCCAATTAGGTTCAATGAGCCTAACTTTCATATCTCTTGAAAAGCTAATAAAGATTAAACCAATTAATTTCAGATATGCTGAGTTGGTCATTAGTTTTTATTGCTTATATCATTACCGTATCTCCTAATCCTTGAACTGGCTTTTAAGCCAAAGTAATCTCGATTTTTGCAGAAAGTGTTTGAAAGGAAAAAGTTTGAAATACATAAAGCCGCCTATTATAAGGAATTTAAAAGAAATGAGATTTAAATGAGTTAATTTAGATTTGAAATAATTTAGGTCATACAAAAGGAAAAACAACCAGGTAGATGAGAAGTTTAGTGTGAGACAGGCAGTAAACAGAAGCTACTGAGTAAAAATGCTTTCCTACGCCTGTAACTACAGAAATGGGGGAAAGACACAACTTTGCTCGTCACAAAAAAATATAGAAAATTGTCCCCAACCAAGGAGGATATTTAATGAGAACATGGTAAATGGTGGTAACTACTGAACCGACTAACGCCTTGCAGTGTCATAGCAATGTAAAAGAAAGGCAAGCAAGAGAGAAATACTACAAATAAGAAGATATATTCTGAAGATAAATAAATTATATTTCCAGATGACAAGATAATACACTGTCCAAATATGATAATCTTGTCTTGGGAGGATTAATTTATTTGAAATGCGACATAATATATAATTGTGTTACGTAGTCCTTTACCTGATAGAATGACATACACAACCTTACGAAAAAGAGAGAACACAGCTGATTGTACGTTAGAATCTGAGGAAACGTAAGGTCTAGAAGAAAAAAACTTTTATTCAACCATCTTAATGTACGATACTTCACTCGTACATTTCATGTAAACAAGGAGAAAACATTGATTCCACTTACCTTTAAACACATGGGATTAATTCTTGCTATAATAGACAAGAAAAATACTCGTTCTTGGGAGAACTTTAACTCAACCTGACGCATCCTCAGATGGAAGATTTTGGAAACTCCTGTTGATATGCAAAACACTTGTAAAATAAGATAGATATCTGGAAAAATGATTAGCAGTGTACAGAAAAGAGCCCTACTGCTAGGATAACGTTGGTTTAGCCCGACAGCTTGCTTCTATTAACATCTTTTAATAATATAAGACATGAAGTGGCAAGGAACTTAAGATTTGCCTGGAGTAACCTCTGCTTTCTATGACTTGAAGTCTACTTAGCTGGAGAAAAAAAAACATTTGATGTATGCACCTACATCACATGCATAAAAATTTTATGCAGTGGATCATAACCAAAACATTTTGGCTATTGGGTGAAATTTTTTGGGTTACTAGAATGTTGAAGAACAGAAGATGTGTTATCAAAATGTAGGGTTGACAATTTAAGAATGAAAGAAATTAAATAGATATCATTATGAAAAGAAAATAGAGGGGTAACTGCAATCCTCATGGTTTTCTTTACCAGGTTCTGATCATGGCTAGGACAAAAATTCTCTTTTGATGGCCATCAAGATTAGAGTGAGAAATGCATTTAAAGACCAAATACAAAAATAGATGATTGGTAAATAAAACAGATTTTATCGAAAAGTCTTTAAGTTAACATTTCCAAGACAAAAAGAAAAAATGAAGCAATCTAGCTCTTAAATGAAAGAGTGGACATAGCAGTTAAAAGAGAAGAATAAAAGAATCAAAATCCAGAGAACTTAGATAGTATAATATTAAAACGAAAAATGTGATGGTTTTTTGCGATATCGGATTCATCATCTGTTGTTTCTATAATTTATTGGCAAATAAAGTTTATCTCAGTCAAACTGATAAAACAATTGTGACCTATCTCCTGTATACGAACTCTGTCTTACAAACTGTTCCGACAGGCTGGAAAACATTTTGTCCGAGTTCAAACCTGCAAGTAAAGCTAAGGACCTTGAGCTCTATATTGGTTAAACCATGGTACTGTCAACCAACTTTACTGACAACTTTGAAATCCGAGGCATAAAAATATAGATGGTTAAAAGTTGAAATTTTTTGAAGCGATGATATATACCGATAAATTATGTAAGAAATAAATTAATCACAGAGATGGGGTGGTACATCAGCTTACATTGGTTTAAGCAAGGTGAAGAAAGACAAAGATGTTTCTATGTACAAAGTCAGAACTGTTTGAGTTTCTTTTGTTTCCGTTTTTGACTCAAGGACGAACTTCTTAGTAGGTAGTAAGGCTCAAAGAAAACGGACAGATTCATGTAGGGTGTGGTGTTGAAAGAAAGTTTTTGAATGTTCCTGGACTTAGAAGAAGACAACTGTTTGAATATCAGCGAGAAAAAAATAGAAAAGAAGCTCATGAAAGAAATTCTGAAATTTGGTGAAGGAGTTCCTTTAGATGGTAAAGGATGGAATCCTCAAGCTGATACAGTAGTAGAGATTAGTAGGGGTAGCAGAGATGAGTCATCGCGGAGAGGGCTAGGAGTAAAGCATCGTTTAAAAAAGGTAATAGTACAAAGTATGAAACTTAACTGTCATGTTTCTTTGGGTATCCAGCAAAATCAGAACAAACAGTACTATCATTTGCATTAATACTCACCTGAAGAACTATGACAGGAAGATTACTAATATAGCTATTGTGCAAACCACAGGTTGTTATATACCTTTACCTACATCATTTTGCCTATATAAAGAGATATGGCATGAACTTTTGATTTATCTATTAAACAGCAGCTTTTAATAACAATTAATAACATAGAAGTATATAATATAGATATAGGAGATGGAGAGAGGGGTAGAACACTACTCCGATACTACTCCAGGCAGAACATCGTCACACCCGCAGCCCTCAATACCATCGAATGCCTGCCCATCATGAAAGAATTCGACACTGTGCCAACTGTAGAAGAGCTGAATAAGACCATTGACAGCTTGGCATCAGGCAAAGCTCCAGACAGTGACGGTATCCCCCCCCCCCTCCCTGACTTGGTCAAGCACTGCAAGACTACTTTACCGCTCCTTCTGCAAGAAGTCCTTTGACTGTGCTGGCGAGAAAGGGCCGTTCCACAGGACACGAGGGATGCCAAAATCACCAACCTGTACAAGAACAGGTTAAGCGAAGTGACCGCAACAATTACAGAGGCATCTCCCTACTCAGCGTTGTCGGCAAAGTATTTGCTCGGGTCACCCTGGTCCGCTTACAGAAACTTAATGACCGCGTCTACCCAGAGTCACAGTGTGGCTTCCGAGCCGAATGGTCAACAGTAGGCATGGTCTTCTCCCTCCACCAACTCCAGGAGAAGTGCAGAGAACAGTAGATGTCCTTGAACGTTGCCTTCATAGATCTCACTAAGGCTTTCGACCTTGTCAGTAAAGAAGGCCTCTTCAGGATCCTGCCAAAGATCGGTTGCCCACCAAAACTGCAAAGCATAATCGAGTCTTTGCACACAACAACATGAGAGGCACCGCGAAGTTCAATGTCAGCACCTCTGAGCCCTTTAGCATCCTCAGTGGAGTCAAGCAAGGCTGTGTCTTTGCTCCCACACCTTTTGGGATCTTTTTCGCTCTACTGCTGAAACATGCCTTGGGCACCTCAACAAAAGGCATCTACATGCGTACACGATCAGACGGCAGGCTAATCAACCTTGTCCACCTCAGAGCCAAGACCAAAGTACGCAAAGCGCTCATCAGAAACATGTTGTTTGCTGATGATGCAGCTTTGGTGACCCACACCCAGCAAGAACTCCAGTCACTAATGGACTGATTCTATCGAGCCTGCAAGGACTCTGGGCTGATGATTAGCCTGAAAAAGATCAACGTCCTGAAACAAGGCACTGAGGCACCACCAGTCATCACCATCAATGACTATGAGCTCGTTGTGGTCCAGCAGTGTACCTGTCTGGGCTCAACCATTATCGACAACCTCTCTCTGGACGCTGAAATTAACAAGAAGATTGTGAAGTCAGCCACAACCCTTGCTCGATTCACATTCCGTATGTAGACAAACCCAAACCTGACATTGACAGCGAGACATGGACTACATATTCCAGGCAAGAGAGGCGACTAAGCATCTCCATCTGAGAAGTCTCCGCCACCTCCTGGGAATCTCATAGAAGAACAAAGTGTCCAACATTGAGGTCCTGTACCGAGTTACCTTTCCCAGTATATTTACCCTACTGAGACAGCGCCGACTCTGATGGCTAGGTCACGTCCACCGTATGCAAGACGACCGCATTCCCCAAGGCATCCTTTATAGAGAGCTGGCCTCTGGGAGGAGAACCATAGGACGACCACAACTTTGCTACCGTGACCTGGTCATGAGAGACATAAAGGGCATTAATAATAACACAGAGTCCTGGTAGAGCCTGGACCATGGCCGCTAAAAGTAGAGAGGGGTCCTGACTCAGCATGTCAGAGTAGGGAAGGAGAAGCTGGTGGATGCTGCTGCAGAGAAGCGGGCTTGCAGAAAGGAACGCAGCAACTCCGATAGACCAATGTCCACATACAGATGTTAACTATGCAACAGAGACTGTCATTCTCACATAAGTATCTATGGCCACAGCAGATGCTATTCCACTCACAATTAGGATGCTCTTTCCATGGTCAATTCAGACCGACGGAGTCCTACATACAATATTGATATAGGGTAAATTTAGTGAAATAACTAGGCGAAGGTATCAGGTCCAGGTCTATTTCATTGTTAACTGGTAGACTTAAAACAAAAAATATTACAAAAAAGTAAAGGGAAGATAAGAGCACCAATGTTAACAGTACTAATGCATAGTTTCCAATGCAAATTTTAAGCTTCTGGAAGACAGAGAGCTATATATTCTTTGTGCATAAGAATACTTATTACAGAGGTAGCGTACTCCCAGGTCAATTGTTCACTGCCGCCCCATCAGAGTTTAAGAACTTACATCATCTACAACATAGTAGACATTAGTTTAGGACAGGCAATTTACCCTTTCAGCGCAACAAGATGCAAATTTCCTTTAAATTTTACAAAAAAAAGGCAAACATCACTTGTTCCAATCTAATAGCAGGACCATTAAGCAAAAGGAAGCTGGAAGTACCTTCCTGAAAAGCCTAAACCTTCATAAATTTGATTCTGTCTGGTTGCCATTTCTTTTATGTCTAATGCTAAATGTAGAAACAGGAGGTAAATCTTTTGACTTCCTTTGTAATACAGGAAAAATATGAAGTATGATTTCGAAAACAGCCTACAAAAAACATGCAAAGAACCCGCATTTAAAACCAATAGCAAACACTGAAATTGGTGCTTTTGGTTGAAAGTTTGACTTTGATTGAGTGGTATTCTTGAATTTAACTTTTCAAGGTACTGAAGGAAGCAATGATATCTTGGAGTTCCCTCCTGTATTACTTTAAGATAAAATAACCTTAAACATTATGGGGGTAAACTCGAAATTGCAATTTACCCCCTTCACCTGTTATGCTGCAGTATAAAGACAGAGGGATAACTATTTTCTATTTTATAGAAAAAAATGAAGAAAAATTCAGCTTTGATGCCAATCTCAAAAGCAATTGCTGTGCTGATAAAAACACTAACGGAGTTCAGTCCAGGATGCAACATGGAAAAGTTAAAGGAAAATCCATGTTTTTGATCATCAGGAAAAAAAGAACGAACTCAATTTACAAATATGTAAATAATTATTGCCTGATTTGAAGGTCACGGTTTTTTTCTTGAGTTCATCTTTCAAGCACATGAAGAATTATATGATGTGGCGAGTACAGCAATGGATCAATCAATCAATCAATCAATCTGGGTGCCATGCCAGAATTTGAGCTTAGGGCATACCTTCCCTCTCTTTGATGTCCTTCAGATCCTGAGTAAGCACAGTGGACCTTCAATCAGTAACACCTTCTAGCCATGTCCAGTGTGTAGTTCGTTGTCTCCTCCTAGAACTTTTTCCTTCTGCATGACCAGTCAGCATAAACCCTTCAAACTTTCAGTCCTCATCACATGCCCTACAAATCGAATCTGCCTGTTTACTATCGTCTGTAATAAACATCTACTGGTTCCTGCCTCAGGCAGAACTTCCACATTGGTTATCCTGTCTGTCCATGATATCCTCAACATTCATTGCAGAAGCCACATTTCCACTGTCTCTTAGTAATGTCTAACTCTCCTCCATATAGTAGACTTAACCACACGTAGCATTTAAGTAGCCTAATTCTAGTTTCGATCGTCATACTGCTTGACTTTAGAACCTTCTCCAACTTTTTGAAGTTTGTTCTCGTAATGTCGATTCTTTTCTTTATTTCCACCTCTGATCTAGTGTCTTCTGAAACCATACTACCCAGAAAGAAAAAATTATTCAACTTTCTCCAGTTCTTGGCCCTTAACAAGGATCTTACATCTCGTCTCCTTCTTCTTTGAAAATACCATCGCAAATGACTTATTTCTCTTTATCTTCAAACTTTTCTTCACGCTTTCTTCTACCACTGTATTCACATTGTATTCTACAACCGATACGACGTTGGAAATAACTGTCATAGAGAAAGAGCTTAAAACTTTACCAAAGAGGAAGTTCTGAGAAGCATCTAAAAAGGAAAAAATGAAACAAATCTCAGTCAGTAATTGTAAATTTGATACTCTTACCATAAAACGTTTTGCTTACATCAACAACAATAGCCTGTGAGCATTGACAGTAACTTAATAAAGAAAAATAAGGAATTGAAATCTACCATGTAACTCTTAGGGAAAGAAAGCAAAAGGAGATTAAAATAGAAATTTATCTTTAATATTGTAATTAAACTGGCTAAAGAGCCAATAATTTCTGGTGAATTGTGCATCAGAGAGGAACATTTTCTTTTTGTCTTTTAGTTTTATGGGAATGGAATGATTGGTTTTATATTCGGATAAATATATTGCCAAACGGGAAGACAATATCAGAATATTTTCTATGAAATACTGCCAGAAGATTCTATCACAAACTGCACTTTCTATTTTTTTTTCATAAAAAATCATATGTTCAAATGTTTTACAAGACTGACCCGAATCACTTCCTTTTTCTAAGCTGCTTAGATTTTAACTCATCAGCAATGTATATGTATATGACTGCATTAACTTTAGGAACCTATATGATAGTGATATAAATATAATATTAATGAATGAATTAAAATATATTTGGGGTTTTGAATAGACTGAATATTTGTTGGTCTGAAAAGGATATCGAAAATGACAAAGAATATTTTAACAAGACGTAAAGTTAGTTTTATATCAAAAACCCAAAATGAATATAAAAGTTGCAAAATCTTAGTGAAAGAAGATGGCTGAAAGAGAAATATTATAGAATCTCCAGGCTTATAATGTGAACATTTTGAATACGAAGCAAAAAAGAGATTGATGTAAACACGGTGTTTGTGCCTTGCAAGACCATCCGCTCCATTTCTGGATGAAACTACGAGATGCATACTCGATACGTCAGAATATTATCAGGAGGAACCACGTCCGGTTTCGGCCCCTCTTTCTCTACCGTTTAAATGACGTGGCTGCTCCCCCCCCCTTTTAGGAGGTGTTCTGAGATATGCAGCTAGATGGTGGTAGTGAGTGTCGGATGGTCTTGTTTTAACATTGTACAGTCTATTCTTCGTCACTTCGTTTAAGCCATATGTAAAGACTTACCTTTTCTACTTTTTTCTGGATTTCTTTGACAAGTGGTTTCTTTTCTTTTGTGTTAAATCCGAGGTCTTTCAGTAACGAGTATACCCGTTGATCAAAGAACCCTCGCACTCCGACTTCGATTGGATGACAAGAAGCTGACCAACCACTTTCTTCACAACTCTCGACCAAACTTTCATTTCTTTCATTTTTCCGCAGCCACACATCATCGACATTACTCTCCAATGGCACTGTTAGTTCAACCAGCTTTACAACTTTCCTTTCTTCACACCACAAAACTAGATCGGGCTTTGCATAGTAGGTAGTGGAAAACAGAACTTCCCTTGAAGGTCCTCAGACATCTCCCACTTTCCTTCCCATCTCGGATCATCTATCATCATTACCTTGGATGCGGCAGACTGGGCTTCCTTGCAGAACTTCACTTTTTTCATTTTCCTGATTTTTGCCCTTTTCCCATCATTGATCGTTACTACTTTCTTTTCCACCGCGTCTGCCAGAACACGAAGCACTAGATTAAGACGCCACGTGTATCTTTTAAGGCCAAGAGAACAATTTGAAAGGATGTGTCTCAGTGTACCAAGCCTACCACATCGGCATTTCTCATCGCCACTTATCGACCATCTTTTTAAGTTTTCAGGTGTAGGAAGAACGTCATAGACTGATCGTATCAGGAAACTAATTATTGCTTGGTCAAAGGCCCATAACTCATTCCATCAGAGCTTTCTGTCTATTACCTTTTCTTCCCACGCTACGCACTATCCCTGGTGACTACATTGCACGAGTTTAACACACCTGATGCCTTTCTGTTCTATTTTCACTTGATTTATTACTGCTTTTCTTCTCTGCTTAGATGACATCTTAGCAAAAGGTTTGAACTTTTTGATACCAAGTCCTTCAGCATCGGTTTGGGTTGAGCCCATTATGTCGCCATGTTGCAAGTTTGCAATGTGGTCATCAGTTGCCTTTTCTGCATTCCATTTGCGACCAGTATTGACAGCCGGTGGAGATGATCGAATGACATTATCATTGGAGTATCGCAGCATCATAACTGTTCTCGCTTTCCTTCATTTGAATATGTCCACGATTGACGGAATTGGAAGTTGAAAAGGCCCATTGTTCTGATATAGCGCTACACTGGTCGTCATGCGTGAGAGGCCGAGCCATTTTTTTATAAACACTTTGCACTTCTGTTCAATTTGCTCTACTCTTGATATAGCAACTTCGTATAGCGTCAGTGGCCATTGGATTCTCGGGAAGAGTGCGAATTGCATGCACCATATTTTGAACTTTCCTGGGAGTAGGGTGTCGTCGATCGTTCTGAGTCCCTGCTCCATCTGCTCTTGAATGTTTATTCCTGCGTGACGGTCGGATAAAGTTCCACCATACAGCCTTCCTACACTTTTAACTGGTTGTTCTGATACTGTTGGAATGGATTCACCAGCTATGCTATATTTGTGCTCCTTTTGCTTCCCTTTTAACAGAGTTACACTTCGCAACTTCTTAGCCTTGAAACTCATTCTTGCCCATTTGATTAACTGATCAAGCCTTTGTAGGACTTCTTCCATTGTAGATGTGACTTCTTCCATTGTAGATGTCTCTTGCGTAAGCAAAGTCGCATCATCCATGAATGCTTTCTTTGGCGCCTTGACCATCATGTTTTTCGTTTTGACTATTTCGGCTCCTCTCAAGATTACTTCCATTGCTAGGATGAACCAAATGACAGAAGTAGTGCAACCAGCAGCTATTCCGATCTCCAACCTCTGCCATGCCGTAGTGAAATTAGTTGTAGTGAAACGCATAGTGAACAAGTTGTAATAGTCCATCATAGGTTTTGCTACTTCTGGAGGAATCCAAAACATCTCCATCGCGTACTCCAGCAACCTGTGCGGTACCGAACAAAAGGCATTTGCTAAATCAAGCCATACAACATCTGGATCACCTTTCTCTTTTTTAGCAGATTGTATTGTGCCCCAAATCATCGTAGCATGTTCTATACATCCAGGCATCCCAGGGATGCCTGGATATAAAGAACCTGCTTTCTGAACTGTTTCGTCGATGTAGCCATTTGGTAGGAGGAACCTCATTGATCTCTTTGCAATAATACCGAAAAAGATCTTACCATCGATATTTAATAAAGATATAGGTCTGAACTGGCCCAGCTTCGATGAATTTTCTTCCTTAGGAATGTATACGCCTTCTGTTTTTGCCCAACGGTGTGCAACTTCCTTTTCTTTTTAAGCTCTTCTTAGGATTAAGAATAACCGGCTTTTTAACTTTGGGCATTTCTTGTAAACTTTATATGGAATTCCATCTCCCCTGGTGAGCTACTTGATCTCGCTTTATGGATGAAATCATCTACTTCTCTTGATCTTAAATTTTCCAAATCAAATTTCACTCCCGGTGCAGTTGGTTGTGGAATGCTCTTCACTTCTGGTAGAGGTGTCAATCTTTCATATGTGACTCGAAGATGTTTTTCCATCTCATCCTGTGTACATTGAAGTCTTCCGCTCCTCTTTTCTTGGAATAGTCCTTTTGTAAATTTGAATGGGGCGTCTATGAATTTGCGCCTGGTTAAATTTTTCTCTTCTTCCTTCGTTCCATTTTTCTTTTTACTCGCAGCAACAGGCGTAGCCTTTTCTTTATATCTTCGTAAAATGAGAGTAGGTCCGGGGTTTTTTTTTCTTTGCTGGCAACAAGCCACTGAACTATTAGCTTTTTCCTCTCTCTTTTCACCAGGTCTATTTCTTTTCGTGTTCTTG
Organism: Morbakka virulenta; assembly: GCA_003991215.1. NCBI lineage: Eukaryota > Metazoa > Cnidaria > Cubozoa > Carybdeida > Carukiidae > Morbakka > Morbakka virulenta. Next base: position 1,393,365 of record RDPX01000019.1, read on the forward strand.
AAACACCACGAGGACTCTTTTTCTTCACCGCTTTCTCCAGGGTTCCAAATTCTTACAAACCTACACAGTAAATTCCATCTGCAAGTCCTTCAAGCTCTTGCTCCACTGAGAACTCACCTCTCTTGCCTCTCTTGACTTTCTTTAGTACTGCTTCTTCTAATCTGCTCCATGACGAAACTTCGTTTCCTTTAGGCCATCTAATTTTCTCTCTTCGCTCTCTATCCTCAGATGCATCAACCGTCCTACTGTGGTTCGATACCAGGGTACAAACAACGCCCGTCTTATGGTTAATTTCTCTGCGGTTTTGGGGACACCAGCGAGTTTGATTATTTTTAAGACCTTTCCTTGTTGCAAACTGCTTTCCGCAGCACAACATCTCTTACATAGTTTCCAATTCCTTGTCCTTTTCCGTTCCGATTCCTTCAACGTGATTCATGGTTAACCGTTTATTCTCCTTCAGCGGTCCCAGGCTTTGAGGGCATGCTCCTCTAACTGTAATTGTTGCTTGTTTTACACGGTTGTAGAACCTTATTCCTTTGCCTGAAGTATGTTACAAGTACACGACTCCAGCAGATTCTTCTCATTTATTCTTGATACCAGCAACACAGCCTTATCCTTTGAAAGGGAAAGATTTCTCACAATCTCATCCAGTTCAGCCTGAGAAAACTTCTGGTGCTCAAAGTCGCTGTCATCCGGTACGTAATCTTCCTCAGCCCTATTTATCTTTAAAAATCATTTGATGGAGCTGGGACTGGCAGGCATTTACTGCGAGGGACAGGTTGCATTGCAGAATTCAGGCTAGGATACACGATTTTGTGCTTGTTCTCAGTTGAATATCGTGTGACATTTATTTTGCAAAAATAAAGGTCTGTCAAATATCTGTCGGCGCTCTCCAAATCATGGGAATTGCAAATGAGATGGATGTCTTCCGCTTGTTGTACCAGTCTCGTTTTCCACTTGATCCGAATATGCAGATAACTTGCCGCGTTCATGACTTGTCTTGGTCAGTGGGCAGTCAAAGTAGAGCTTGTAGAGTTTCTTGATCTCAGGTGTGATTGTACACCTCTGGGCTTTCGCACTAAATTCTCCGCAGACATAGCAAAATAAATAGGACTAGTTCTACACCGTCTAGACACTTTAACATTACAAAAACATTACTGAGGAAATCACTGCATGCCCTGTATAGGGTACTCTAGAAGATAATGAAATATTTCATCTGACAAATCGTTATTGTTTAAATTTAGATGACGAAATGCTTGCAGACATTGCATTAGATACAAATAAATCACTGTAAAACACACTGAAGGAAATGTGATATGAACGTCGTCGTTTGTGAAGCACGAGCTGGGACAAAGGCGAGTTGCAAAAGCTCGCAGGTACATCAACAGAATTAAAAATTTTACCACCGTCGACGCTTACAGCTTATGAAGACATCAAGGAATATTTTTTTATGATAGAAAATATGTACTTAGGTTTACATATCTTATCAGACAACCAGTAATCCAAACACCCCACCCAACACCCCATAGAAGTCTATGTTTTCCGAAAAATCTATAAATCAAATCATCTTAAAAACTGTACATGCTATGGGAAAAAAGACTCCAGATTTGAAACCAGCATCAAAAACTGGATCGAACACACACAAACATATGCTTGATAAAAATTACTTGTTGACCAGTGTAATGAAAATAAATAATAATAAATTAGTACATTTATATATACATATATAGTGGTAAACAAAAAAAAAATCAACATAACTTATTTTAGAACTGTCCGTTTCATGTTTTCACTATCGTCAGCTAAACCAAAAAAAATTCTTTTTTTTGTATTTCACAATATGATGGCTCTGATATTCTTATATTATTGAGCACTGTCGATAACTAATAATTACTTCAATGCTGATATATATATATATATATATATATATATATTTTTTTATCTTCAGTGAAATAGAAAAGGCTTTTTTAACTTANCTTACAGCTTATGAAGACATCAAGGAATATTTTTTTATGATAGAAAATATGTACTTAGGTTTACATATCTTATCAGACAACCAGTAATCGAAACACCCCACCCAACACCCCATAGAAGTCTATGTTTTCCGAAAAATCTATAAATCAAATCATCTTAAAAACTGTACATGCTATGGGAAAAAAGACTCCAGATTTGAAACCAGCATCAAAAACTGGATCGAACACACACAAACATATGCTTGATAAAAATTACTTGTTGACCAGTGTAATGAAAATAAATAATAATAAATTAGTACATTTATATATACATATATAGTGGTAAACAAAAAAAAAATCAACATAACTTATTTTAGAACTGTCCGTTTCATGTTTTCACTATCGTCAGCTAAACCAAAAAAAATTCTTTTTTTTGTATTTCACAATATGATGGCTCTGATATTCTTATATTATTGAGCACTGTCGATAACTAATAATTACTTCAATGCTGATATATATATATATATATATATATATATATATTGTTAATCTTCAGTGAAATAGAAAAGGCTTTTTTACCTTAACATGTGCTCGTGTGTTATCATTAAATGATGTTATGAGATGAAATATGTTATTTTGGACAATTTTTATTTTTCAGAACAATCCAGAAAGTATTAATAGTGACTGAATTAAAACCCTTTGTAAGGTCGATGAACTCAATATGGCTTTCATGGTTTTCTTTGTCTTTATTATCTGTTTCAATATGCATATTTCATATCAATAGTCCCCTCACATCTAGTCTCTTAACCTTCTTTAAAGTCACACTTTATTTAAAGGGTTAATTTAATTAAGAAGAGTACTTATCATATGTTCTGCTTTCTTCATTCTGTGATCCTTCTCAAATTCTTGCTTTCTACAACAGTAAAGATATATCCTTGTGATTATCACTGATTATATACTGACCTATACGTATATATAAGCATTGAAGAAAGTTTAGGCAAGTGACCTTTCATCCATCGTCCAGGATAGAGAGTAAGATTATCATAAAATCCATTGCGCTATGAATTTTAGTCATGAATAATACGATCTTTGAATTCTCAGCCTGATACTAGATCAAGGATGGATTATTACAAAAACATCTGCAATACTTTCTATGATATTTATGAAAGCAAATTATAAGGTACAGGTAATCAGTCGTTTACTGTATTTAATACATTCTTACAGAGGCATTTTTACATAAATTACTCCACAATAGAAAATAATGCCAGGTACTTACATCTTTTTTATTGGCTCATTGTTTCCCTCTCAGCTATCAATATTTCTCCCAACTCTTTCAGTGTTGTTGTTGTTGTTGTTGTTGTTGTAGGAGTACTGGTCATTTTTGGAAATTTTTGCAGCCTCTCTTGTTTGTTCATAATACCATTACTATGCTCTTGGAAAGAGTTTGCACTGGCGCTATTAATTATGATCTAGTGAAATTTATCGCTTTACTCGACTTGTGGATCTTGCGTGAAAAACGGAATATGAGTATCGGTGAGTCTTAGCTTTGTAATTTTAAACAGATCTACCTATTTTTCAACGTAAAAACACTTTGAGGCTATGAATAACGTTTTGATCCATTTCCAGCGTCACTGAAGTTATGTTTTGGGGGAAAATGATAAGATTTATTGTCTTCGGTCTGTTGTCCATGTGGGTGTGTTGGACAGATATCAACCACAAGGACAACTTTCTTTCCCTCAAACAAAAAAATGTTGGTCTAATTTACTTCAGCTTCCTCAAATAGCTCACTGCTCATCGAACTTTTTTTGTTTTTTTCAATTGACTGGCCAGGTGTATTATTCCTGCAAAGCAAGGTGGCATTAACTATTCAGTTACAAACATGGGTATTTTTTTCTCATCAACATTTGTTGCAGACAAACCAAGTAATTGGCCCGTACCTTTTTTTCCATCTTAATCTTCATTTTCCTCTTGAATAAAAATTTTTCGCGCAGTACTTGTTAAAAGAAAAAAAACCTTTATATATATCGAACAAGGATCCATTGAAGCGACAGCTCAGAAGAAAACTAAGAATACTCTAATGTGTAAAACATGCGTTTGTAGAAAATGACCTGCTTTATAACGAGCGTAAATAAGCAAGATGTGAGAGCATATGGCCAGGATAGCAATATTTTTCACTGCTTACAATTAATAGCATATTATACAGTATATTGTTATTAAGTTAAAATAGATTCATACTGTCATAAAATTAATTACACAATATTTTCCATAACACAGGACCAGATGCTTTACCCCTGTGGTAGTTAATTGGCTTTTTTGTCTGTGATTCCATCTGTTTCCAGATTACCCAGACAGAACCGGGTGTGAAAGGGAAAAAAGAATTACCTGGTTTTTGTTAAGCTATTGGTTGCAGTATACTGCTAATGGATGTTCCCCCACTCATGGTGTTTGTCCAGTCTGGTTGATTTCGAAGTAAAAGTAATTGTTCACTCATGGAAACATCCAAATATTGGGTAGGCAGGTATGGGGTGGAATCAATCACATAGACCAAAATGTTACCAACTTTAGTCCTGCATTTACTATAACCCCAACAGGAAAGTGTGCATTTTAGCAATTAAGGCAAAATTACTAGTTAGTTTTACGTGGTAAAAGGTACAAAATGCTAGATGCTACTCCTTTCTGTGTTTTTAAATCAGAACTATTCTAAAAAACCCTAACTTTTACCTTTGATGTCAAAGTCATGCTAAAGTGCTTTTTCTTTAGACAATAAGCTTGCAAGGATTGATTTCACCCCTTTTTTAATGCAGCGCTACCTGCTATTACATCCAAAGGGAAAAAAACCGCTCTCTCAAAAGTACGCAATGGAAAAAAATTAGGTCATGTTATTCCCAGAAATTATTTGGTTTCATACACATGATTGATGGATTAACTACGTTTTTCTTCTTCTTTTCCTCCATTCTTCTTTCAACTTCAAGTTGGGTTGGCCGGCTCGGCATTTCTTCTTCCACACGCTCTTATTGCTTGCATTGTCCTCTTCAGCGCCAACTGTATTCATATCCTCTCTCCTCAGTAGGTGCCCGAACCAGGAAAGTCTAGCCTCTTTGGCCTTTCTCTCGACTACTTTGGCATGCCTTCCCAAATCTGCACTTTATCTGTGCTCCCGCAGAGATACTCCAGTCAGTGGATGACCATCGTTGTTCTGTGATACTGATAACTCACTTTATTGTAAAGAACGATAGAAAAGATGTAGCATTTCTCCAAAAACGATTTGGTTGACGTTTTAGGTTGACGTTTTGTCAAAACGCCATTTCTCTTGTTGAAGAGTGACAACTATAACGCTTGTACAGTCGAAATCACTGGATAGTGATTTAACTTAGGAAATGTGCAAGGAACTCAACATTATTCTCTATTTCCTTTGCATCAAAGTATTTATCAATTGACTATAAAATATTTCTAAATTTATGATGAAAAATATTTATTCTTTTTATAAGCCTCCTTGATATCAAATATCCAGTTTCAAATCTTTTCTTAGAAGAAAAGTGAAAATCATTTATCGAATTTAATTTATCAGAATTGTAAATAACGATGCGTTTTAAAAGAAGCAAGTGCAAGGTTCTTAAGAAAAAATGTTCGAATTGATCAAATATTCGAATAGTCGCACATTCAAATCATCGATCTTAAAAGAGATCCAGAGCTATACAGTTGACTCTCTCTAATTCGATCTCCAAGGGGGATAAATTTTTGATCGAATTAGAGAGAGATTCGAATAAGGGGAGGTCTCCCTAATTCGAATTCCTAAAGGCAAAATTCAAAAAATCGAATTAGAGGGAGAAATTTCAATTTTAGAAAATTAAACTTTGGACTGAAATGGGTTAATTAAAAAGGAGAAGACTTAGCTTTTCTGTTCATCTTTTTATTTCAGATTTTTAAAGTGGCATAAAAAAATCATCAATATTTGACTGCTTCTTATTTAAAAAACAATCTAAATCAACAGCTCTATTTACATCTTTCATAGCTTTAAGCAAATCTGCTCCAAATTTTGAAAATACACTATAATCCTCCAATATGCTGATGGCATTTTTCAAATCAGCAAATGTTGGCTTGGTAACGGTGTCGTAGGCTTGAGTTTCTTCAATATCTGAATNATTTTTTTTCCACGTGGAAAGAGTGTTGGATGGGACACCAAATAATATCGCCACTTCTTTATTGGTTTTTCCTTTTTGCAGCTCCATCAAGGCTTTGTATTTGATCTCTAGGGTATGCTCATTGTGCACCCTTTTCTTTGGCTTTGCTGTCGCTGCTGACGCCATCTTGTATGTATCTACAATCAATCAACTCAACCAAGGATGCTGCGTTTTCAAAATCAAAACATTCGAATGAAATTTCGCAATTCGATATAACGTTCGATTATGCTTAAGGCATCCTTTACATCACAATAATTCGAATTAGGGAGAGAATCTTGCCGTAGGGGCCTGAAAATTGGATCGAATTAGAGAGTTTTTCGAATTAGAGAGGTTCGAATTACGGGAGGTGATTTATGAGAGTTTCTTAAGGAAATTTGACGGTGACTTTGAATTTGTTCGAATTAAGGAGAGATTCGAATTACGGAGATTCGAATTAGAGAGAGTCAACTGTATTATGATTGGTGCTGATACACTGATCCAAAATAAACATCTTACAATCTTTTGCTGTCACAAAAATTTAGTTAATTGTTTATTGAAAACAGAACGGTATTGCTATAATAAAAAACATTAAAAAGTAATAAACTATAATATACTTCTAACGTCTGACTTTAGCCTTCATTAACATAAATATTCTACAAATATCAGTATAAGTATAAGAAAGTATGGTCTAACTGAAAAAGAATTAGAATCAACTCATAGATGTGTCTGCATGTGAACATTTTAGAATAATGATAATCCTAGTGGAGGTAACAATTTATCTATAGACTGAGAATAAAACTTTGGCGTGTATAACTGTGATAATAAAATATGTATGTTTAACTACCAAAGGAGCAGTGGCTTAATGGTTAGTCCAACTGCACCGTAACAAAGAGTTTCGAGTTCGATTCCCCAAGCGGGTGACTTTGGAACTTCACAAAAGAAAATGTCATTGGTTGGCGTCAGGATTGGCATCCGGCCAAGAAATTCCTCACTGCCAAACCCAAGTCCATGTGAAGGGCACCGTATGAGCCCCAGTTACTGGGAGGAAATGACGTTAAAACCATATATAACATATATAAAACCACCTATATAAACCAATATATATATATATGTTTAACTACCAAAATAATTCGAAATGTAAGCTATGCATGGCAAAGTTGCTTTAGTAACATAAAGAAAAGATCATTTGCTATAAACGCCATGGTACTTAAACCAAATCAACGAGATTAGACTCTGAACGGGCCAGCTTCCAACGTAGCTTAACACTAGTTTAGCAATTACATTGTCGTTACTGTCTATGAAACTCTTCTCTTCCTGTCAAGAAACTTGTTGGTACTTGTTGTCTGTTCTCCCCCTCCCCCCCCCACACACACACACTTCCCACATCAAGAGATTAAATAGACTTTTGTCCTATGAAAAATTTTCTTTCCTCCAATAAATTATACAAGAAACGAAAGCACATTTCTTTCTTTATAATCGATGTAAATATCTTGTTCAAAATTGAATATTAAGTTGGTCAATTAATCCGATCAAAACGATGACTATGCCAGGATCGGCAAGTGAAAATTTTTTCTCATATTAATCCCTAAGGTAAATTATAAATCAAAGAAAAGAGAAGTTATGTAAATGATATACTTTTAAAATTTATATATTTTTATTCCCCGTAGATTACTGATTTAAATAGTATACGTTTGCTTGCTGTATCTTGTTTTCTTGTTTAGATATGACTTTTTAAGTTGGAACCTCAGAGATTGATTTTGATGCTCTTTCGTTTGATTTATAATTTATAGGGGCAAAAAACGTAAAAATTTTTTAAAGGACAAAAGTCTACTCAAACCTTGGGAATGGGGGGACAGACAACAAATACCTAATAAGACGTACAGCTTCGTTTTCCCCCCAATATTATTTGCAGATGAAGAACATTCAATTGGTTAGGACATATTGTTAGACACCCTCACCCAAATCGCCTTGTGCAAACAAGTAAGCCCATTTGCGTATTAGATCTGAAGAAGTACTCAACATTATGTGTATGCTCTTCTTTTGTATACTTTATCATATTACCATGCTAAAACTCTAGCCGTTCTAGCCTCTATTAAATAAAAATCTAAATTAATTATGTGCAATAAATTATCATTGCTCTTGTGACTTCTGTGCTACTGGCAGTCTTCAAAGGCCACTTTTCCACCTTGAACTAATCGAGCGAAAAATCGTTCCATTTTAGCATTCGAATTATTATGAATAGTCTCAGAAGCACTTCCATTGAATGTGAATGCAAGTTCTAAAAACAACAGTAAGAAATGATAGATTATTCCTTACTGTAATGCCTCAGTTTGGGTATCTGACTTCTTTGTTGAAATACAGCTTTATTCGCAAAAATATACATAGAACAATGTTAGAGAAATACAAACACATTAGGAAAACGAATTAATTGCTCACCATAGCACTTTGCAACACGCCACGCAGTGGTAAACCATACAATGATTTGCAAGGAAGACAAAAAGGACAGGTAGAAAGAGACAGTTGAAATGACAAAGTTTGGAGTTATGTCTAGTTTTTGAAGAAGCAAGGTACAAGTACAATTACAATAACAATAATAACAACAACAATAATAATAAACATCTTTAAACGAGGAAAATGCACATTCCACTGAGCCATAAAATATTACAACACATATTTGAATATTACATCTTATAAAAAATATTGTTATTTAACATATCAATGTCATTTTGACTAGAGCATTATTTGGCTTGAATCTCTGAATGCCTTTCTTACGTAATCAATTAAATAATCGTTCTTTCTTGTGTTACATTCAACTCAACAGTTTCATGTTCATCATGGCTTTTATTGCGGACAATCGGCACGACCGTACTTTCTTACAACCGCCTAATCTTTTTTGTGAAGCTGCTTTCCTTTTCAGCCTCTTTGGCTCCTTCCCACCTGTGCTTCTCTGAGCCGTTTTCGCTACTGAAGACTTCGTTTTTGCACTTTCTGTTCGATGGAGCAGAGACAAGTCTTTTCTTGCCTTCATTTGCTTTCGTCTGGCAGCAAGATTTTTACACTGCTTTCTTGTAGCACTTGTTGTGGCTTTGTGCTTCTCTACTGGCGCCTTATTGAATACGAAGCGGCTTTTTCTTGATTGAATGGTGCCTCGCACCGTTCGCTTCACGTTACTTCGTAAGTTGTAAACGTTTGGAGTACGCATTCTTTTCACGCATTGATGTGACTGTTTATTTGTAGGTTTTTTACTTCGAAATTCGTATACCTTATCGCATGGATTTCTTTTCACGCATTTTGGTGTTTACCTTGCCTTTGTCTCACTGATAACATTTTTCCTCGCTCACGTTTTAATAGTACCTTGGATCGATGCATCTTCTTTCTTAATGTGCCCTTTTTGTTGGTGCTACGCACCATACGCTTTTGCGTCTTTCCCTTTATGATTATATTCTTCTTGGGCTTCAGTTCCTGCTTTGCAAGACGATATCGTCCTTGGAGAAACACTAGCTGTTTAGATTTCTTTGCTCTTTTAAGCGCTCTTGAAACGAATGCTTCCTGTCTTGCCAAAACTTTGTACTTCTTTTGCATAATTTTCAAAATATCTTTCTTTGTAGAGCCATACCTGTCGCCAAGCTGTCTGATGCAGCTTTTGATTAGAGAGATACTTATCTTCTTGGAGTGTCTTCTGGATGATTTAAGTTGAGCCATATTTATCTCAGGCTTTGTTCTTTCGAATGAATAGGATGTCGTTGTTGATCGGTGGAAGTTGAGTGAAAGAGGGAAGTGTTTTGCTTGCGTCGTTGCGTTTTATCGTTTGATCTGACGTCACCTTGGTAACAAGCAAAGCAATGGACTGGGGTCGACTTTTCCGTTTATGACGTTGTACTAGTTATGTGTAGGGCAAGTGGAACAAAGAGAGTAAACTGCAAAGCAATGTCGGTCTGGAAGCTTCAGATAGGCTAAATATGAAAGAATGCCTGATGTTTATTCGAAGTAAAGGCCAAGATAGAATTAGAGGACAAGGAAGAACGAGGAGAAATAATGTAATTTCTTGATAATAGGTTGACCTGGAAGATACCATCAGGTAGAATTTTGAAAGAGGCTGACGTTAAGCTATCATTTCAGTGTTCGGTTTAACGTGGTAAACATGAAGCCTTCTTACTTCAAGATTTGAATTTTTCTAAATGACTTTTAAGCATTCTAAGAAAACGTGGAATACTGTAACACTCTTCAAATTGTCGTCCCTCTCAGTATAGCTATAAATGATTAGCATTGCTATTTAAAAACAGTTAGCTTGGCACTAGAAATAACTAAATAATAGGTTCTTGTTGTCTATTCTCCCTCCCCCTAAAGATTAAGTAGAACTTTGGCCCAGAAAAAAATTTTCCCCCACTAAAGTTTATATCAAACGAAAGAGCTTTTATTTCTTCGTAATCGGTTAAATATCTTGTTCAAAATGGAATATTAAGATGGTCAACTAATCAGATCAAAATAATGACCATGCCAGGATCATCAAGTGTGAAAAAATTTTCTCAAAATCAAGCCTGAGGTAAATTATACATCAAACGAAAGAGAATTTATGTAAATGATAAACTCCCCTATAGATTCTTCTTCTTCTTCTTTCGGCTTCTCTCATTAGAGGTCGCCACAGCGGATCAATGCTCGCCACCTCTGTCTGTCAGAGGTATCCTCGGTTGATGGACCAGCTACTCTCATGTCTTCGTTCACCGAATCAGAGAACCCCCTCTTTGGCCTTTCTCGCTTCCTTTTTCCGGGTGGGACCATTTCCATCACTTTTTTTCCTACATAACTCTCATCTTTTCTCATCACATGGCCAAACCACCTTAACCTTGATTCCCTGATCTTATCTCCCAACCTGGCCACTCCCAGCGTTTCTCGCACTGTGTCATTTCCCACTCTGTCCATTCTGGTCTTTCCAATTGAAAATCGTAGCACCCTCATTTCACTCACTTCCATTCTCTTCTCTTGCTTCTTCGTTAATGGAACCGTTTCCATGCCATACATCATTCCTGGTCGTACCACCGTTCTATGGACCGCCCCTTCAATTTTATTTGGCATATTCCTGTCACACAAGATCCCCGTCACCTTTCGCCACCCATTCCATCCCGGCTGCACTCTCCTCTGCACTTCTCGGTCACAGTCCCCACTACTTTCCAGTGTCGATCCCAAGTATTTAAATTCTTGCACTTGCTTGATCTCACTTCCATATAGATTACTGATTTAAATAGCATAAGTTCGCTTGCTGCATCTTGTTTACTTGTTTAGATATGACTTCATGTTGGAACCTCAGAGTTGATTGTGAGAAAAATTTATCACACTTGCCAGTCCAAGAAAAGTCATCGTTTTGAACAGATTAGTTGACCAACTTAATAATCGATTTTGAACAAGATATTTACTCTGGTTATAAAGGAATAAATGCTCTTTTATTTAGTGTATAAGTTATTGGGGAAATAAATATTTATAGGACAAAGATTTACTCAATCTTGGGAGGTGGGGGGATGGGAGATAGTCAACAAGTACCAACTGCTTTAAAAAAAGCTTTTTAATTTGAAACTTTTCTATGAATGATGTAAAAATTTCATATTTCTTCCAATACGACATTCATAAAGTTTTCTATATTCAATCTTTTCCTTAAAAAAGTTTTTAATATGGCTTTTTCGTGGAAATTGATATATTATTAAGAAGATATAACCCATTTTTTACATTTTAGACAAATAATGTTATATAAACAGAATATATTATGCTGAAATAGTGTAACTGATGTTAACTTTCACTGGCTTCTAAAAAATCGGAAATATATTTATTGTCATATTACGGTTTCTAAAACTATCTAGTCTACAAAGACACATCAGAAAGCAAAGAAATTAAAAATACATTTGTAACACTTTCCATAAATCAAGTTTTCAGGAACAATTTGCACACACAGACACATACATATATACAAAAGAAAATATTTTTCACAGCTAAGACCGACTTAAGTAAAATTTTATTAAATTATGATATTATACATATATAAATTCAACTACAGAAAAATCAACAAAACTTAGTGTAGAATTGTCAGTTTTATGTTTTCACAATCGTCAGCTAAAGAAAATGATAAACAGCTGTTTAGCCGACGATTACGAAAACATGAAACTGACAGTTCTAAACTAAGTTTTGTTGATTTTTTTGTCGTTTGCTATTTATAAATATATATATATATATATATATATTTATATATTCATATATATGTATATATATATATATGTATAAATATATGTATATATATGTATATATATACATACATATATATATATATATATATATATACGCGCGTGCGTGGTTTGAGCACTCTGACAGCATCCCACAATAACTCTTTAAGCTGTGTTTGCTCCGACAATATGGCCAGAGAGTTATGTCTCAGAAGCTCTGTGTTGCACTGATGAGCCCACAAAGGGCGAAAGAGTGCGTGCGTGTGTGAATCCAGTTGATATCAGTGCTTAATACCTCAATGCAATTGTAGAACAATTATGTGTATCATTGAAACATTTATATGTAATAAGCGATAGAAGTTGACCTCAGATTTGAAAATATTCAATTCATACATATATACATGAAAATACTTTAACGGCTATAACAAAAAGAATGTAATTTCTTAAAAGTTTCAACTAAAAAAGTTCAAGAATGCTTTTCAACTATTTTCACAGCTGTTTTGACCTATGTGACTTTGTATTTCCTTATTATGCATTGAATAGTCGTAGAAAATCGGATCAAAAGGAAACATTTTCAAACCACATCAATATCTCAACTTTATTGTTTAGCATTAGTACCGGCTCTCTTAATTTATATATTTCGGCGTCAGTATGTCAGCTGCAGATTCCGCTAAACCTATGTATATAAAGCTGATACAAGCAATAAATGGCTATGTAGTTATTTCATTTCATTTCATTTCAAAATATATATTATATATTATATATTATATATTATATATTATATAATATATATTATATATTATATATTATATATTATATATTATATATTATATATTATATATTATATATTATATATTATATATTATATATTATATATTATATATTATATATTATATATTATATATTATATATTATATATTATATATTATATATTATATATTATATATTATATATTATATATTTTTATTTTTATTTTTTGGATGAAACCATTGCACAACTGAAAATTTGAACTCGCGAGAAAAGGCTCTGCGAGTTTGCTTTGCATCAGCCATTTTCACATCAACGCGTTTAAGTTTCGATTTTAAGCTACGTAATCGAATGTCAAACATTCGAATAAATAGAAGTTGATCAAGTGACAAGAAAGACACTCCAGGAAAGCAAACATGGCATTGGCGTGTTTTGGTCAAGTAAAATCAAGACTAAAGGGTCATCATGTTTACTACCACAATTACAAAGTGAATGAAGCACTGGAATGTTTTCTTGAACTGGACAATAAGTACAGCAAAAAAGCAATCATTGTAAAGTCCAAAGATATTGTAGTAGGACATGTTCCAAAAGCACTGGCAGAAAAGTTGTTTCCTTTGATGAAACAATGGAAGTTATATCAAATCAAAACGATAATTACAGAAGAAAAACGACGAGCACCAGAGGGAACATGGATCCTCGGTGGAGGCATTGAACTCCCTTGTACTTATTATCTATATGGACCCAGGATTCATAAATGTTCCATCAGAAATTCGTTAAAAGAATACAAGATGTTTGAATAAAAGATGTTTTTCTACAACTTTCTCTGTGTATTTAATCCATGTATAAACGCATGGGCTTATATTCAGGGGGCTTATATATGGTCCTACTTTTGCATTAAGGTTTTGGTGGGCCTATATTCGGGGGACTTATATTCGGAGTATATTATTAAATTTTACTGTTGTAAGCTTCTTTTTCTTTTCTATCCTATTTTTTATTGATGAATATATATATATATATTCTTTTAAAGATTTTTTTAAAGAGCTGTGCTTCCTTTTCCAATGGAATCAAGGAGGTCGTCATTTGCTCGAAACATAATTTTTTCTTTTATATTTTCTTATTATATTTTCCCGCTCAGATTAAAAGGTTATACGCCTCTTTTAGCATATGCTTTTGATATTTATTTGACTATTAGAAAGTAGCTTCTGGAACTCTCTTTAGCTCTAGTGCTATGTCCGATTACTTTAGTGGCCTGAAGATGTGAGAAGTATCTTGGGAAACGTAGGTCAGAAAAAGTTTACGACTCACGACGTGATAAATATCCTACATCAATCTCTTCAGTCCTCTTGCTTTCCGGATGAGTTTGATTCTTCATCTTTTAAACTCTCTGTAACTCGCTATTATCTTTCGATTCCTTAATTTCCTCTTTCCATTTTTTCTCGTAACTTTTGATAATGAGAAGAGATTAGGTGGGGTGGGGTCTTGCCAGTAGTGAACACGAATTAATAAAAGACTGTATTTCATTACTGTACAGTTGGCAGCTTGATTCGTTCAATATTGCTCTCTTGTAGCCAAAGAAAAGATTGGTTTTAAGAAATTACTTTAATGAGCAAGACATTGTTATGCAGTGCAATTCTCTAATTTAATATTCTAGGTTGACCAGCTGACAAATTTCTAAAATAATCCATACATCTGTGCGAGGGACCGCCCCAAAGTTAAATAAATATGCTTCAACATTATGACTCTAGCCGGTGGTTGTTTTACAGTTTACGTAAAAATCTCAATATGAACAAATATGTTTTCACAATTTTAATAGCATTTTTAACCACACTTCCTACTTCCATTTTCTGTAAACAATATTATATTTTGGCTAATGAATTTTTCGTCGAAAAGCTATTTTGTGTTCTTCCCAATACAAAATATAAAGAGTTAAATTGATAGTCTGAGATAGGTTTTAAGTATTGTCAAGTAATAGTCTGTTTCATTGAGACAGTTAAAGTCAAAATAGCATTATTTAGGATATGAATAAAATACCACTTGAAAATAATTGTATAATTCATCGTAACATCAATATTAAAATATAATATATACTTTGGGGGCAAAAATTGTAAAACTCTTTAGGTATTTGGAAAATATGAAATGACTCTTTTTCATCTGCTACTTGAAAAGACTTTTTATTAATTAAGGATAATATATTCTTGGAGTACTTTGATGCATGTTAATGTCTGGATCATTACTGCAAGGTATTTTCGCCGGTAAACATTAGTCCTTATTGGACTTCATACCAAAATAATAACCTTTGAAGTAAAATATTGGCATTATACGACATTTCCTTTTTTTTCTATATATGGTTACTACTTTAATTAAATAACCTGCATTGGTTTGTATAATTCTTAACTTGCTACTCAATTCTTCAAATACTAAAAAGATCATTTGTGAGTCTTTTTCCTTGAGCTTTAAAGTTCTCCATTGTACAACCTACTTCTCTTCTAAATAATGTTCTAGAAATGCGATAAAGTAATCGTTCCTGCAAATAAAAATCTTTTTATTAGAAATAGGGTTTTTACATCAGTTTTTTAAAAAAAAAATTATTTCAGATGCTTTTTTTATCGCTGAAATCGAGATGATATCTACGTGGGAGGAAAAACTAAGCTTGGTGAAAAATATTGTAACTGTACATTTATGCGATCTTAATAACAATTCCAGTGCAACACTCATGTCGTCTGGGCAAAAAAATTGACAAGTTTTTAATCCCATTTTAACAAAAAATTATCTGACAATTTAATTTTTGCTGTTTTATTCTAAAAGAAACTTAGGGTTAAGTAACAGCAGCCTATGTCTACTATTAGATGTTATCAAAGAATAATGTTTGGAGATATATTTGATCACACAGACAAGAGGTTAAAATTTCCAAATATTTTCTGGAGCGGGTTTGGGATTAGACACCGTAGAGGTTATATTACTAAGAAAGAGAAATTTCTTTTCTTTTCTATTCTATTCTCCTGAAAAATGCAAACTATGGTTATTTTTGTTGTTGTTGCCTAGTGATGTACATACCTTGACTTTAAAATTTGAAAAATACATGGAGAGATACAGTGTGAAACATTCGAATAAATTCAATGTCCTCTGCAATATCGATTGTAAGTTAGGGAAACTCATTAAACACACAGTGTAGGTACGACTTAACGATCTACGTTTCAATTTGGCACTTAGAATGATTCCTAAAACTATAAAAAACGTCCTTTCTTTTAATTTTCATGGATACAAAGATATCAAGTGCTTCACGATGCCAATTCATTTTCGTCATTTAATTCAAAATATGTAAAATCGGTTACATCATGTTGTACATTATATGTTTGGTAGATTTTGATATTTTTTAGCTTTGAAAAGAAGAGATATTCTTCTGTCGTAGATACTATGAAAGTCAAAAGGAGCTGACTTATAAAATGACTGATTCAAGTTTTAAAATTGTATCTTGTAGGGATGTGGAAAAATATTTGAATTATGTTTAGGTGATTTGTATTGCCACTATTGGTCTTTCCCTTTAATCACTACTTTTTTCGTTTTGGAAAGGTACCATAGTGTACTTTTACTGGAATGCTATTGTGTCTTCTTTCTTTAGATTTTAGCTGAAGTATTGAATTTGTACGGAAAGCATTATTAGAACTATGTCAATCTATACCTATTATTTCCAGCGTGTTACTTGTTTAGGTATGTCTAAAGGGAGGTATTGGCAGGAAGTGTAAAGTGTTCTGTGTGTGTGCCAAAATGGTTCACCGATTGTTGATAAATAACAGCAAGAGAAAGAAATAAAACTTCTTCTCAAAACGCAGTTTTGAATCCAGGTAAAATTTTCTCAGATTCTAATTTATCAGGTTGTCTTTTTTGGCTTCTGTTTCTTTCTCAACCAAACCAATTTTTGTTTTTGTGTTTCCTCCTAATTCTATCGCTTCTTGGCAGAGCATATCGGAAAATAAAACTTACATATGTCACCTTAAACACATCTGCAATTTTCTCATTCAAAACTGAAAAAGACATGGCCATTTTGCTTTCTTTTTGGATTTCACGTCATTGTATCTCGGTAAAACTATGAGTCATATCGCTTTAGAACGTTGGGCTTCTTGTAATTTAAATAATTTGGACCATCTTTTCACATCCTTGCTAGTATCAAGTCATATGTAACTACTAATCCTTTGAAAAACCTTTGTTGGTGGAACATTTATTTTCATCCTGAGCACAAAATTAAAGGTTTTATCGAGAAAGGGACAATCCAAAAATATGGTCAAGAGCTCCTTTTTTAATTTTTGTCTTTGTTTTACTAATAGAAAGCTTTCCAGTTTGAAAGTCTAAAATAATAATACCGTTCCTTTCTGAACTTTTGATTTTTGTGGATATATTTATTTCCATACTGAACAAGCTTGGATTCGTCTGAAGCTTCGTTCCATACTTACAATTGAACATCAAACTTGACCTTCATTTTCAAAAAGCACCTTCTTAAAGAGAGAATTTTGTAATTACTGAAGTCTTTAAAATAGCTTATTAATCACTATAGTAGAAAAGGCTGTGGTTAATTGGAATAGGGGTTAAATGGAACAGCTGTTATAACTGAGAAGCATTTATCATAAAAAGTTGATGGGTATCGCTATGTGTTGTTTATAAGTATATCTTTTTACTGAGAAAAACAATAATTTTTTTCGACCTATTTTACTGGTACCTGATATAGTTAGTGTAAAAGTAAAAATCTGCATCAAAAAGGTTTTAACGTTTTGGGAGAATTACAGGTCAGTATTGGGCAAGCATGATGTGAATGGCAAGCATGATGTGAAGCCAATTACGTCATACATGCTATGGCTCTACACAAAAGTTCCATTTAGCGTTTGCATACTTTCAGGAATCCTATTTTACTCGTTAAAAAATGGGAATCCCAGTCTGAAAATATCGGTGCTTTGTTGCTTAAAATTTTATTTGTATATACACTGTACTAAGGTTACTTTAGTAAGCGAAGTAGGTATGAGACTGCATTCGTAGACTAGAACAATATCGATAGGTGCTGCACTTCTAGCTTTGAAATGTATAGTTAGAGCAGAAACTGAGAGGAATACATTAAGTCCAATAATTGAAAACATTGGATATATAAATGTTGCTGTGAAGGAAGTTTGGAAGCTGTGTTCTTCACCACACCAAGTTTTCTCTTTCACTTGTAGATTGATTGACTTACTCTTATGATTTTCTATTTTGATACCAGATGACTTTCTCTGAGGTTTTCTGTTCTTTTTTGGCTCAATTATTAAACTTTTTCTATATAAACATTTGCCAGTTCTTCGGTTTTTACTGTGGTCTAAAGTAACTTTGATGACTCGGCAACCCCTTTTATATATCAATATGCAATTCATGCGCCATAAGGAAATAAATTTTCAGTTTAGTCCTGCAACATATTACAAACCATTAAGCTGAAATACATATTACCATTTTCTTTTAATCCAGAAATAAGGTGTTAAGCTGTATGAAACAATGCATGCCGGTTCTACAAATCTTGCTGTTTACTTTGCTTTAAAGAAGCAAGGCTTCATGAGCCACAGAAAACAATGGTACAAGGTACAATGAAAACATAACAGTGGTAACAATCTGCGTCAGTTAGTATCAAGCCTAACGAAAACTATAAATAAAAATGTATAAATAAAGGTTAGGATAGGGTACCCAAGGCATACCAGATCAGTGCTGTAATCCAAGTTGAATGGTTGAAATGAGATCAAAGAAGTAAATACATGGGCCGTATCTCTTATGGACTAAAAGCCTGAAAGGCTTTGAGGATTACATTGACTAGATTATACAGAAAGACAAGGAAACTCTTGACAAGGGGCCATTCACATATTACGTCACACTAATTTTGACATTTTGGACACCCACCCACCCCCTGTCACACTTTGTCACAAATTCAGAACTACCCCCCCATGTGTGACGTCACATTATGAATTTTAGTATGATATTTTTCTGCTTTTGTAATAATGTGTCTACTATGTTCACATTGGTCTACATCATCTATGTGTGTGTGCGTGCCTCTCTCTTTCTGTCTCTCTCTCTCTCTTAAAAAATTGTTATTCAAGAACCAAAGTTGAGCCCACCTGCCTATATCAGGTCTTATCTGAAAACAAAGAAAGACAACCCACCCTCCCCTTGTCACAATTTGTCACAAAAGTCAAAAGACCCCACCACCCCGCTCTGTGTGAGGTAATATGTGAATGGCCTCCAATTAAAAAGTCTATGAAGTCTAACAACGATGTAGACAGGCTATATGTTAAACGGAAAGATAGGGGGAGGAATTTGAAGAGAACTGTCTTGCTCGGTGTCTGAAAGGTAGTACAGAAGAAATGATAAAAATTACAAGAAAGCATGGTCATTTGAAGGTCGAAGAGTCAGTTGATTCGGTTGTATTTAAAAGGGATAAGAAGAACGAACTAAAACAGAATTGGCACGATTAAAGGCTTCATGGTCAATATGTAAGGATAAAGATGANGTCACAAAAGTCAAAAGACCCCACCACCCCGCTCTGTGTGAGGTAATATGTGAATGGCCTCCAATTAAAAAGTCTATGAAGTCTAACAACGATGTAGACAGGCTATATGTTAAACGGAAAGATAGGGGGAGGAATTTGAAGAGAACTGTCTTGCTCGGTGTCTGAAAGGTAGTACAGAAGAAATGATAAAAATTACAAGAAAGCATGGTCATTTGAAGGTCGAAGAGTCAGTTGATTCGGTTGTATTTAAAAGGGATAAGAAGAACGAACTAAAACAGAATTGGCACGATTAAATGTGAAATGGAATGACACGTGATTATGTTTGAGAAAAGAGACCTCAAACGTCTTACAGAAGTTTTGATTTTCTGTGACCATGAACAATCTTTCAGAACCAATTACCTGAAATTCCGCTTTGATAAAGTGACTGAATCATCTTTCCGTAGAAGGTGTCACAAAAAGGAGAGAGTGCCATCTCAGTAAATGTAACAAATTAGATCAAAGGGAATATAAACGCCGACACGATAATATAGCAAAGTGGGCATTATGCGGTAGAGCAGTTCTAGAAAGAGCAAATGCATGGTACTATCAAATGCCTGAAAGAGTTAGTGAAGATGACAACTATTAGATCTTGTGGGGTTTCGTGATCTACTGTGACCAGATTACTACTGACGAAAAGCCAGACATTTTGTCTGTGCTGATGAAATAAGGAGAGAAGCAGTAATAATTGGCATTGCAGCGGTAGGCGATAAAGGTGTAAAAGAGAAAGAAACAATGAAAGTAGAGAAATACAAAAATCTAAAAGACAAGCTCACTAGGCTTTGGAATTTGAAGGAAATGGAGTTTTCCCAGTTCTCATGGGAGTAGTAGGAGCTGTGTCCAAGGATTATAGAAATGACCTTGAAATGTTATCGTCGATGCAAAACTGGAAGTAAAACAAAAAACAGTGCTGGTGGGTACTGAAAGGATTCTGAGAAAGTTCTTCTCAAGTTTAGAGCAGGGGAAGAGAAAATCTAAACGTTTGATAGCTTGCTGCTGTTTGATTATAGATGTAGTCCAGTTAAAAGATTTATTGTGTAGACAAAGCAAATAATAATAATAATAATAATAATAATAATAATAATAATAATAACTTCTTCCAAGAAGTGATGTTGCAAGGATATAAGTTTCAGAGAAGAGAGGCGAAAGAGGTTTTTGAAGTTGTGAAAATTGTCTTAGTAGAGAGGAAAATAACCCGAATTGGTATGTAAGTACAGAGAAAAATTTGCAGAGAAATATTTCAAATGAAAGTTGGGGAAAAAAGGGTTTGATTTACTGGGAAAATAATGGAACCAAATAATTACAAGAATTTTAAGAACGAAGAAAGTGAAGGTGAATGGAAAGACAAAGTGATGCATGGACAGTCTGTGAGAGGGAAAGAGGGAGAGAATTGAGATAAGTCATGACAATGGATTGCAAATAAAGATTTGGTGAGATCTACAGAAGCATACAGGATTTAAAAACAGGCTTTAAAATTAGCTGAAGCAACGTTTCACATTGATTAGAATGCTGATTTTCCACCATGCAAAATGTGTTGCGGAAAAAGAGAAACTAGTCATTTGGTTTGTGGATACTGCAAATTAGCACAGAGGGAGTACAAGAGAAGGCACAATAATGTGGCATAATATTTTCATTGGCAACTTTGCAGCAAAGGAGGCTTTGAAAAAGCAGATCAATGGTATGAAAAGCAACCTGGGGCAGTTGAAAAGAAAAAAAATTAAGGATCTTGTAGGATTTTTACATTCAGTGTAACAGGATTGTTGAAGTAAGGCAACCAGATATCGTGTTGGTTGACACAAGGCCAACAATATATGATAGTCCTTTATTGCTGGCTATTGAGTTGTGAAAATTTTGCTTCAATAACAACAATAATAATAACAATAGCAGTAGAAGTAGTAGTAGTAGTAGTAGTAGTAGTAGTAGTAGTAACAGGCTTTATCGGACCTATCTATTGTTGTTTGTGTCACCAAACAGACCAATAACAGACATCCAGTCTGAATTTAATCCAGCAGTACCAGACCTGGTACTGGTACTAAGTTATCTTTATAAGCATTGTCCGTTATTCGGCTAGGAATGGAAAGTGTTGTAATCATGAGTTGTTACAACTACAACTGCTTTAGTAATATTTTAGATTTTAATCTTTCTAATATTACTTTTTTGATAAATTTCAAACTTCGTTCGTGTTTTGTATTCTTATATGGGCACGTTTTCTTGTTGCTGTTAAGATGAAAGGCTTTATGAGTTCGTGTCGAGATCCAAAGTGGATATCGCGAAGGTGACCATATTTTGAGGGCTTACATATTCCCTGAATAGGACCCAAAGATCCTCATGCATTCACTTTTTTTGTGCCATCTAACCAGCCAGTGCAGAACGTCATCTTGCTCTTTTTCGCATGTTAGGGAGTCCGGTTGTACGTATATGTGGATAAACGATGTCAGTAACCAGCGATAGCTGGCTGTTGGCCTGTTCAAAGTCGAAAAAAGTTGAAACAATGGTAGACTTGTTAAAATTCATCTGTATCTAATCGAAAGTGAGTTCCATCACCTGAAATTTCTCCTCGAAGGACCAAGTCAGCATCCTTTCCCGCCACTGGATGGTTTAACAATTGTGGGGTTTCTGGATCACTACACGTCATCAAAGAAGCCCCCCTCTCGTCTCCTGTATCTCCTACTGCTGATTCGTCCCTGTAGACTACAAATTCCTCGTTGGTGGCAAGGATTGTTCTTTTCGAGCATTCTCGAAGTTTCTCTGCCACGTGGGACGAAGCTTAAATGCCTGTATCTACGACCTCACTGAAACACGATCATTGTCATTCTAGGGTACAAGAGGGGACAAGTTGAGTTATTTCCGATATTCGGCTGCAGCAGGAATCTTTGACAACAGTTCCAGTTTAGCCGATCTTCAATTAATTCGTTAGGTCAGCTGGTTGCTGAATTCCCCTTCAAGCACCATTCTACACAGATGGTCTAATGAGCATCGCTTGGCTTGCTCGAGTGATTTTAAGATGGCACAATCACTCGATGTTTGCAACTCGGGACATCTGATTCCGGATTGATGGCTTCCAGCGGTGTCTATTGAAGTTGTCCTGTTATAACCAAAAGTGCTCCGTTCTGGGAACATTCTAATGTTTTCATACAGGTCGTTCACACACTGCTTCCAGGCTAGGCCAGCATAGCTGAGTCTGCTCTGAATAAAGACGTGAAACAGCGAAAGTAGGTTTGGTCGATCCCATCCCTAATCCGACTGAGTCATGGGTGAAAGAAGGCAAATTCTGTTGGTTACTGCTGGAGTGACGTTTTCGACATGCGTCTAGAAAGTCAATGCTAGATCAACAGTTACACAAAGTAGCTTTGGCATCGCATCGTTGAAGATCATCTGGATGTCCACCTCTGGCATCGGTGTCCAAGCAGCATCATTCGACCAGGTCGAGAAGAGACAGGACTTGCTTTTTGTTGGGTTTAGATGCAACTTCCACTCTTTGCTTCACGATACCACAATGTCGATTGACGTCTGCACTTTTGCTTTTGCACGGACCTAGTCTGTAGATGATCCAAGAATCGATGCGTTTCTGCAAACATCGCATTTACCGTATCTTTAGGGAAGCCGATGGTTAGGCTGTTGATGTAAAAAATGAACAGGAGGGGGTGCTAACACCGATTTCTGTAGCAGACCATGTTGTAATTGGACTGGACAATGAATTTCTATCGACACTGTGAAAATGACAATAGCGTAGTGCTTTGCAAACAGGTCTGTCTTGCGTTTTGGGTCAATTATGTACCAGATTCGGTGGAGCATAGCTTACTTTAGCTAGTTTGAGTCCGATGTTTTATTTATTAAGTGGACGACTTTCTAGATGGCGGAGTCATCAGACGAATCTATTGCTTATTCAATGAATTTATGCCAGCTTTCCGTTTCGCTTCCTTAATCACCTCATTCACCTCCTGACAGGATGCAATCCATCCAGCATGCTGGACGCGGATGTTGCTCCAAAGTCGGTTTTGCTTCCTGATTACTGCTCTAAGTAGTGGCGTCATCCAATACTTGGTCTTCCGCCCAGGTTTGATCTTTGCGACGTGAGCTCCTGCGGCGTCATGTAAGATCGAGATGAATTTTGACACTTGGTTGTGAATTGTGTTGGCTGGAGATGTTGCAAGACGTTCCTCTACTGCCTCACTAAAAGCTGCCTAGTCCACCCCGTTTCTCTTCCATCTTGCTGTTTTCGCAACGCATGACTGCAGGCGGATTATCGCCACCACAGAGATCAAGATCAGAAAATGGTTGGAGTCACCAATTTGGTCCAGCGGGGACGTGTTTTTTCGATTAGTGTGAGCCCCCCAACTAGAGATCAGGTGAGCTGCTATTGCCGGAAATGCGACTGTCTCGAGTTGCTGAGCCATTGCTAAGGACACAAAGACCAGTATCGATGATTCAGTTCACAAGATCTGACTTTTTCGCATTTGCTGGTTGGCAAGTATCCCATAGTCGTCAGTGTCCATTCAACTTTCCCACAACAATCGATCAGGTGTAAGCTGGAATTGCAGCATAATCGAACTCTGCATGTTGCACCTCGGTATTAGGTAGGCATTTGAGAGGTCGATACAGTCCTTCTTCTGAGTACGATCAAAATAGACTGTTCTAGGAGGCCTTTCAAAAATACAGATAATTTCTTCACAAAAACGACGTCGTTCTTGATGAATAGGAGTAGTCCTCCACATCCCTTATTCAGACAATCGCACCAGATGGTCGCAAAGCAATCGAGTCGGGGACCTTAGCAATGATTCTTGGATAGCAACGATAGCGATGTGGTTCTTGAGCAAAATCTCACGTAACACAAACACCTTGAGACGAAGACCATCAGCATTCCATTGCATTATTGATGCGTTCCCTCACTTCGATGGAGGTAGCGACTGTGAGATAGCAGATTGTTCGTCATGACTGAGCACCAGCAGCTGGTCACGTACTTGTCGGATCGATCGTTCTGTTCATGAGACAAATTTCCAGGAACCAAGCTTTGTAGTACTGCACTTCCTGTGCAATTGCTTTTGACACAACTGACATCTCATTGGGTGGAGGTTTGATTGAAGTTTGAGTTTGTATTTCATACATACAACCTTTGCAACCAACCTGTCGATCGCTTGTGAGGACACGAGTGTAATCTCTTCCCGAACAGCTGAATTACCTGTTGACCCCTCATCGAGGTTGTGAGAGCATCATCAATGTTGTCTCGATCAAGTTGTTGCTAATTTGGTAATTAGCACGGCACTTCACGACGTCATTTGATGACAGATGGCCAAGCATCTGTCTGCTTCACAGATGAGGTCGGTTGTTTCTCCTCCCGTCCAGATTGCTTTCCCCGCACGAGTGACATGGAGGTCCGATAACAAATGTGTGGTCAATTTTCATGCTCTTGCGGAATGTTTTTGGACCAAAGCCAGGTTCGACCCTTTCCTGATCGTATTTTAGCAGATCACACACTTTACTGCCATTGGGTCGAAATTGTTAATTTGAATACCATTTATGAATTGACGACTGCTCTTCATCTCATCCATTTGGTCGTATCGGTAAGTAAGAGATGATGTGGCAGGATAAGCCACAGGGCCCGGATGTCTTTCTGCATCGCCGGCTTTTAAAAGAAAAGAATTTTTGAAATACATTGTGTCGTAAGGTGGAGATACCCAGAATATATTTGCATTAGAAGATCCTTGGGTGCCACGGCAGGAGTCAAAGTCCCACATCAACTGTAGTTCTTTATCACCTAGAAGATCTTGTTCATCATAGATAGCAATACCATGAAGATGAGTTGCCCAGTCAGTCTATTCAAAGCAAAAGTAGATAACAACCAATGTAAAGATCACTATTACAAACCACATCATCACTGACAGTTGTCTCACATAACGTAAAATATTAGGAGAGTCAGAAGAAGGAAAAATAGACACTTAAAAGTTTGGAACAAAGTTCTCTAATATTACTAAGACCAAAGGTAAAAAAAAGGTTAAAGATAACAGAATTTTTCTGATTTATGTATAACCAATACTACTACATCTGGAGAATAGAAAGTGATGTTCAAATGATTACTTAGACCCAGGCTAACCCCATTGTAGAAGTGGTATTAAAGAGAGCGAAACCAGGTAGTTTCTACCAAACATTGGAATCATAAATTAAAAGAGCGATGATAAAATTACACTGTCTTTGGTGTTTTCATCAAGACGTTAACTCCTAGAGGCTTTCAAATCAAGGATTAAGAGGCTTTTATCTCTATGAAACAAATTTAACCCCACCAACCCGACCCTTCGAAACTTATATTTCAAGGTTTCTGGGCATTACCCTAATAAACTGTTATCTTAAATATAGTCCAGAACAAATGGATGCATAAATTAGGATTAGGAATACTTAGAATCAAACTATAGATTTCTTTAATCTTAAAAGTCCACATATGTTTTGCAAGGTCTTTCCCAAGACATATGATCATGCGTTGGCTTCCAAAGTATCAGGGATGAGATTAATTCGTCTTTGCTACGGTAGCAATGTCCAGCAAATTGCATTCGTCTTTCCATTATTGTGTCACTAATGTTTCCATAAATTTCTGCTAATGTCGGATGCTCGGTCCAAAATATATTGAGAATTACCATCAACATTCTAGTGTAGATACAATCTAGCCCTTTCATTTGACCTTTGAGAATCGTCCAATTACATGATCCATAAATTAAAATTGGTTCGACCAACAATACTTATTTTTTGTGCTAGTACAAGTTTCATTCATCCTCTGCGATCTTCATATACAACAAAAATTAGTTAATATTCGGAAACAGTTATTGTACAAGATTGTACAAGGTTGGACGTTAGGGTTGTAATTTACAAGTAAGAATTAATTTTGCTGAAGGCACATTGAAAATTAATTCGTCTCCTTTGTTAAGTAACTCTTTCTGGTTATTTGATAACTCTAACTTTCTCTTGGAGACATAAATTGCACTTCCTCTAGATGTTATAATAGCCGAAGGAGAGTTTTATGATTGTGTCCCAGTTTCGGCATTGACCTGTCAATTGGCATTGATTTTGATGTCTGCGGTTATGACTTCGGTTTTTTACTTATGTTAGCTGACAATATATTACCATTGTGTGACTTTCGGATTTGTTGTAAGCTGCTTATACAGCTATAATTAAATTTTTGGGTGTTTCTATTTAGGAGTTTGTAAAGCCTTTGTTTTAGGGACAAGGGATTCTCTATAAAGGACAGAAATTTCTTCCCAATATTGGTCGTGACGCCTTCACTAAAAGGGGGCTGAACCAAATTATATTCCATTTTCTGTTTCTGCTTTGACTGCTACTGTTTTACTTAAATTTCAATTTTAATGATACATTTTTGAAATAACAGTTGTTCAAATCTTGCTTGTACAGCTGTTACACTTCGTTAAATGTCTTTTTATCAGATGAGATATGAGATAATCTGTCTAAAATAGAATGTACTTTAATATCAACAACCTTTGTTTTGCTGATGATACTGTCTTAATTGCAGACTCTGAAGAAAGATTACAAAATCTTGTAAATGTCACAAACATCAGCAGCCTCAAAAAAGGTATGGAATTGAATGTCAAAAAGACACAATGCATGGTTATAACTAAAAAAAAAGAAGACAAAATTCCAATCATTAATATTTTGGTGAACGGAGAGCAGCTTAAGCAGGTAAATACGTTCAAATACCTTGGAACAAAGATATCGTGGAACGCCAAGGACGA
>RDPX01000019.1:1440131-1467372 GCA_003991215.1 Morbakka virulenta
TATTTATATTTATATTTATATTTATATTTATATTTATATTTATATTTATATTTATATTTATATTTATATTTATATTTATATTTATATTTATATTTATATTTATATTTATATTTATATTTATATTTATATTTATATTCTAGTTATTCCTATATACACATCATTCTTTACCTCGCATTACTATTAACAGATCATCCTTACATTTTAATTTCCTTCTGTGACACCATTCTTTGATAAAAAATGCACTTTTCAGATCACTACTTTTGTTTTAAAATTTTGCTTTATCTTTCTTCTAATATTTTCTGAAATAAAGAGCTTCAACGAATGGCTTAAATAATTACGGTATTTTATTCTGTTTAGATGGTTGTCTTTGATTTCTTTGGCAGATTTTTTAAATGGCTCGGTATTTTGGATAGTATGATGCCCACATGGTACAAATGATGAGTCATTTCATGAATACCTTATCTCCTCGATTAATCGCCCAGCCTTAATTAACGTGTTCTTATATATTTCTTAACATTTGTCTTTAATTTGGTCAGCATTTACTCTCCTTTTCGGTTTTTTTCTGTAAACTCTGGAAGAAGCGCTTCCTTCGAATAAGCGCCCAGTTTATGCGAGGAAATACATTCATTTCTTTTCCTTTTCATCCAACTCATCAAAAATTTACAGTCAGCTGATCGGTAACTGTAGCTTTTTCAGTCTCCATGTTTATTGGCTTGCATTTAAATTTGAAACTTTAATCGGAATATTTTGAGCAAACATGTACGAAAACTGCGAAGACCTTATTTTAAACATCATATTATAATGTAATCTTCTCCAAATTTACTCCTCATTTGTTGTTGCATTTGTGGTTTCTTGTGAAGATTATAATTATGGATGACACTCCCAGTTTTTTATCGATTTGTATGTATGTATGTATGTATTTATTCGCCACTAACAAAAAAAATACAAATGTTCAAAGGTAAATGGTAAAAACCTAATACATGATGTTATCCAAAATAGTTTAAAAATAAGACTAAACAGAAACAAAAAAGAACGAAACAAACAGGCGGGACGGTAATCTAGAGAAACGGTGGCAGGGGTAGCATAATACAGATCAGGAAGACCTTATTCTCATTATGGCCCCTTGTTTACAAATCTTCAAAGGTTACACAATTAGCGCGTCTTGTCAAAATTTTTCTCAACTTGAACTTTCTTGTCACGCTAGGTTTTCGTTGTTAGTCACACGCACATTTTGAACCAGAACTTCACTATATTGTTTTTACATCTGCTTCTGGTTTAGACATTGAAAATTCATAGATTTTATTGAGACAGGACTACTTCTGTAATACGTGTAAACATTGTCTTGATATGATCCTTAAACAGCACCATTTTGTGCTGCTAAAACTCGTGTATATAA
This sequence comes from Morbakka virulenta, assembly GCA_003991215.1. NCBI lineage: Eukaryota > Metazoa > Cnidaria > Cubozoa > Carybdeida > Carukiidae > Morbakka > Morbakka virulenta. The sequence goes on from RDPX01000019.1 coordinate 1,441,528, forward strand.
CTTTGGAGCCTATAAAACAAATAAGGTGTTAAGAAACTAATCCTTTAAGACTACACAAAATAGTAACTGTGTTACTAAAAACATAGTGACAGCAATGAATTAGCTCAGTTGAAGTTGTGATAAGAAAAATCAGCATACAAAAGCTTTGCCTGACTTAAACAACATTTTAACCTTTCTTGCAAACTACAGTACAGTATATAAAGAAAAAGTAGAGGTTTCTTCTAAGAATTGTAGCGTCCCTACCAACTTTTGTTTTTTGACTATCAGCATTACCTTATTAAAAATAGAAAACATTTCGCTCTTAACAACATGTCTGAACCACTGTACTCTCTTCTTACGCGCTTTTGGGATGACTGATTGCCTTAAGCTTTAATACGGATCTTATCCTTCGATGTGGCTTCAAGAGACTAAGGAAGCATTTTGATTTAAGCTACAGGTAGCTTCCTCTGGGTGGTCTTTGAAAGGTTGATTCAGGTGACTGTTTCTACCGAGTCGGACCCTTTTAAGTCCTGAAGAACCTTGAGATAAATATCCATGGTAAAGATAGATGAAACTGAGAACCAAGTCTGGCGACGGTCAATGGCAGAACTCTTTGTGGTGAAGGCGGACGAGCAACGACGGTAAAAGACAACAGCTTCTGGCGGAGGATCCTTTACTAAAAGAAATGGGGATTTCTTCAGTTCACCCAGGAGAAGGCAATCGCAAACCACAGCTGTTATTTTGCCAAGAATGGTCATCAATGTATCTCAGACAAACGGTGTCAATGGGGTCACATTTAGAAATGTCGATACCTCACTAGGTTCATGGGAGACAGGTGACCTCCGACCGTCATCTAGCGACAGTCTCGAACAGATACAGAGATATGAAAAAAATTGGAACGTGAAATGTAAGAAACTTGAACCAACCAGGAAGACTTGACAATGTTCTTCAGGAAAAAAAAGATTGAATACTGACATTATGGGGCTTTGTGAGACCAGATGAATAGGAGAAGGAGTGACTCAATATGAAGATTACAAAATTATCTTCTCGGGCAGTGTCAACCATGCAAAGAAAGAAGTCATCATACTGAACAAGAAATGCTCAAATACTTTGCTTAGATATTGGAGTCTATCAGATAGAGTCCTATTTGTGAAATTGAAGGACCTCCACTCGATATGAACATCATTCAATTATATGCCCCTACATCGGCCAGCACCGATGGAGATTTAGAGAGATACTACGAAACTATGGACATGGTTATTGTTATGGGCAACTTAATGCAAAAGTGAGGTCAACGAAAGACAGCTTCGTTACTGGTAACTTTGGCCTTGGAAATCGGAAAGACAGAGGAGACAAGCTAGTAGACTGATGTAAGATAAACAACCAAAGTATTACGAACACATGGTTTCAAGAGCACCCGAGAAGATAATGGACTTGGAAAAGTACAAGTGATAACGTTAAAACCAAATCGATTTCATAACAATAAACAAGAGATTGAGAAATGCTGCTAAACACGCAAAGAGTTACCCCGGAGCAGACTGTGATAGTGATCACAACCCTGTCATTTGTAAACTCTTGGTAAAGCTACGAAGACTAAAGATATGGACAAAAAGAGATTATACCCTCCTGAATAAAGCTAAAACCACACGAACACGGTATAAGACCGCAGTAAGAAACTATCCCAAAGAGACAAGAGGTTTCGAGAAACAAATGGGTGACAGGAGAGATTCTAGACATGATTGAGGCGAGATAAAAAATTCAACTCCGGAGTAGTACTGGGTATAGACATTCTGATGGCCAAAAAAGAAATCCATACTAGACGGTCAGAGTATATTCATGACATCTTTTTCGATGATCGGGGAGTGAAGCCAGAAATCATCAAGCCCGTGAATGGCCTACTAATTTTTGAATCTGAAAAGAGAGCAGCAATTAAGAAAATGAAACGAGGAAAAGCTGCAGGCACAGACGAGATTGTTACCGAAATGATAAAAGCACTGAATGAGTTCGGTGTCGAATACCTGACACGAATTGCTAATGAGATCTAAAATAGCGTGGAAATACTTGACGATCTCTGTAAATCGATATTTATTGCCCTTCCAAAGAACCATGGCACAGTCAGATGTGATTTGCATAGAACAATCAATTTGATGAGCCATATCATAAAGATTATTTCACAAATCGTTATGGAGAGCGCCTGTAGCTGTATCAAACCAGAAATTTCAAAATTGCAATATGAATTCAGGGACGATAGCGGTACCAGAAATGCTATTTTCTTGTTAGGGTATATCAGTGAACGAACAATCGAAATGGAGAAAGACCTGTATGTGTTTTTTTGTCGATTTCACTAAAGCCTTCGACAAAGTCAGAGTCTTGAGCTGGACGGGAAAGATATCCGAATTCTGAGAAATTTGTACTGGAACCAATTGGCAGCCATTGAAGTCAAAGGAGACCTTAGTCCATTCGTGAATATTCAAAGTGATGTGCGCCAAGGATGTGTGTTTTCGCCCGATTTGTTCAATCTCTACAGCGAACAGATCTTCAGGGAGATAAACAACTACGGTGGAATATTGATTGGAGGCCACAATATTAATAATATCTGGTACTCAGATGATACTACCTTGACTGCCGATTCAGAGTTCAAGTAGCAGCAGTTACTCAACTTCATTGCCAACGAAAGTGCCAGGAAAGGCGTCACAATAAATATCAAAAAAAGACAGAATGCATGGTCATGAAAAAGATTGCCCCAGAGTGCGAATTGTTCATAAGAACTGAAAGAATCAAACAGGTACATTCCTTCAATTAACTTGGCAGCATAATAACATCAATAACAGAAGAAAAAAACATTCAATAACAGAAGAAAAAAATAGAAGAAAAGCCATACCGAAGAATGTCTTCCAAACGCTGAGCGGAATACTTAAGAACAGACAAAGTAAATTATAGTTTTCCTTGTTCTGGCAAAGCTACAAAAAATGAATGAGAGAAGCTGAATTTGAAAAAATTGAAATTTAATAGATCCTTAACAGTATTTTTGTTCATGAACAAAGTGAGGAGCTCGCTCCAATCACAATCAGTAGAGAAGAGGAATTGACGGTTTTAAAATTCAAGTGGTTATATTCATAATTTTATTTCCTGATTGGCCATCTTTTTTGTTTTCTGGAAAAATTGGTTTGCGTCCCAGGAAAGAACTGAATAACTATTCAGAAACAACTGTGTTAAAATTATATTACCCCTATCTATACATGAATCTACAATTAAGACTTTCACCTGCTGTATTTAGTGGATGATATATTGTTTTAAAGTCAATAAAATATATTTTATTACTAGAGTACGTTCTATGACGTCTTGAAAAAACTTTCCTTTGCTTTTTAGTTACTTATAAATGTTTAAATGAATATACAATACGCCTTTCACCAAAATCATTAAAGTCATAAAGGAAATATTATCTGTCGTATACTTTAAGGGTTAGATATAAAATCATGCATCAGGAAACTTTTGAGAGTGTTCGGGTAATGACATTCCCTGTGGAAAGAGTCTGCTCTAGAACATATTTACACATACCCCATTATGCGCTGTAGTATATTTAAGCTGTAGTATTCTATTGTTCTCATATTTATTAGTTTTCCCAAGCATTGAATTTAACATCTGTACTTTGCAAAGTTAACGTGAAATCTAAGGAAGTAACGAAAGTCAAAGCCACACGATCATATCTGCATTAAATTTAATCCCACTAAGACCATGAAAAGAGATTTACCACAAGATTACCTACTTGTTTAAATTAGTTTTGCCTTGGGAGGAAAAAATCCAAAGTTTGGTCATATATGCTATCAATTTCTTGATGATCTTTCAAAACACACCAGGCTCGACATAAGCCTTGACATATAGTTTACTATATGTCAAGGCTATATGTGAACTATATAGTTTACTGATTCCATTACCAGCCATTAAGATGTGGGATTTTCGAAATGCCGCTTCTCCAATTCCATTTCAAATTTATTAAACTGTTAAAAGAATTGTTCCAACTGCCTTTAGCATTGAGTTTTTGTAAACATGAAGATAAAAATGCCAATCATGTTATACCTGCAGTCAGATAATTTTACGATTTGAAACCTTTAAACCTTTTTGGATAAAAAGGATGAAACAATTTTAAAAAGAGCACTAAATGCATTGGCATCTGATATGAAAGCCATTTTTTATATCAACATTTTTCATCTATTTGACTTAAAATACAAGAAAGCTACTGTATTTCTGTAGAACACGCGGGCGCCTTTGCATCCTTTTGAAAGATTTTATTACCCTTTTCGTCTCAACTCATTGTTGTAATAGCCATTCCAACATGACCTCTAAAGATTATCAGTGACTTTAATGAGTAAATTTCCCCCCTCGCAGTTTTGAAAATTGACCAAGGGAGCTCCTGTGGTTCCTTTTCACATATTTCACTGGTCAACAAAATTTTCTAGCAAAGTGTTTTCAAACGAATTCTAACTAAATTTGGGCTGCTGATCACGAATATGAACTCAGGTTTTGTCTATCACATCAGGATTTTGAAGTATGCAATTTTCCAATGTTTGATGAAAATTACTCATCAACCTTTAGCTATATCGAAGGTTTCATAACAAAGATGTGATTTTTTGTACTACATTTTGTATATTAATAATCAAGGAATAACAAATATTACTAAGTCGATGTACAGCAATCCAAACAGAATGACAGAAAAAAACATAAAAAATAAAAATACATATATATATATATATATATATATATATATATATATATATATATGTGTGTGTGTGTGTGTGTGTGTGTGTGGAACGCAGATCAGTATCAAATAGCAGTTATCTGAACTTTCTTTTCTTGGCTGATCTCTGATGTACAGCTTCTGAGTTATCTCATCAAGCTCCAGCAATAATTCGCCATCATGTGTGAGTCCAACCGGCCTTGATACCAATCTTCTATTGTTTTAATGTCCTGATGAAAACGCTCCCCTTGTTCCTCACTAACATCCCCAAGATTCTCCGGAAAATTGTCCAAATGCCTGTATAGGTAGTGGATCTTGATACTCATTCTATATCCAAGATCTCGCAGGCTCATTAGTAGTTCTTCCACAATTTCTTTATAGTTGTCTTCTTTCTTATTCCCTTGAAAATTCCGCACCACATTACAAAATGGGTTCCAAGTTCTTCCTTCTGTCTCATTCAATGATGTGAAAAAGTTTGGATCTCTCATAAGTTTTCTAATTTGGAGTGCATCAAATATACCAGCCCTTTTTTCTCTTCGCTAAGGCTAGGAAAAGTTGAACATATATAGCTGAAACATTCACCACTGTGATCAAGATATTTGACGAATTGTTTCACCAATCCAAGTTTTATGTGCAAGGGACGAAAGACAATGTTCTTTCTATTCACTAGATCATTGATAACATTCTTATCGCCAGATGCCAAACTCTGTCGCTGAGGCCATTCATTCTTAACCCAACGCTCTTCTGTGGCTCTATTGTGCCAGTAACACAGGAAACAGGGTTACTTTGTGTACCACTCTTGCTGACCTAAAAGAAAGTTAACCGTTTTCAAATCCACACAAATTACCCACCCATGAACATGATATTGCAACCTCTCTAGAACAATCTTGATGACGTTATATTTTTCCTTAGGTTTTACAGAATGACCTATTGGATGCCGAGCCATACTTATTTCCATTGTGTAACAGAACACATTTCAAACTTCCTTTGGAACTGTCAATAAAAAGCCTCCATTTCCTTGAATCATAAGCTGGAAGTGCCATAAAGAGAAGTAAGCCTTCTACATCAGTACAATAGACAAGCTGGCTATCTGAATGGAAGTTATTCCGCAGTTCTGCTTCCCTATTGCGATCAAATGAGATACTTGTGCCTGGTTTCAACATTTTATCCTCTTGCAGTCTTAAAGCCAACAGTTCAGCAGACTCTTGGTAGATAAAGATCTCTAACCAAATCATTCAAAACCTGCTTAGTAAACAGAATTGGTTTGTCACTGTCTTCATCACTGGACTGAAAAATATCTGAAGTGTTTTATTCATCACTAGAAGAAGGTGTGTCATCAATTTTTGGAAGATCAGTAAATATTGGTACAGGTATTTCTTCACTATGGGTAACCGGTCGAATAGCTGAAGGGATACTTGGGTACTGCAACTATTGCTTGTTTTTCTTATTGAAACCTTTTACATTGACAAGGCAGAAATAGCAGTCATCTAAATGATTGCTTGGTTCTCTCAAAACCATAGGCAATCGAAACTTGAGTTTTGCATTCTTTCCTTGAGACCATGATCTCAAGGTATCAACACAGGTTTTGCACACTTTTTGAGGAGCCCAATGCTTGTCTTGGTCTTCAAGTGTTACTTTGTAGTAAGCCAAATACACACACTTAACACAGTCAGTAATGTTTCGCCTTTGATTCTTCAAAGTAAAGCTCCCAAAGATGTAGCAAAATATATTTGGATCACTTGAGCACTGTCTTCTGTGAGATGTAGAGGCCATTGTTAGGTCAGTAATATATCCCGCAGACAAGAAAAAATTTGTTAGCTACCTGCGTTGTTGCTTGAATTTCTACCCAACCTCCCACACCTTGGGCATTGGTTCACAAAAAAACCCCAGCAGAATAGTGACAATAAATACCTAACTTTAGGGATAAAATCAATAAAAAACACTACCTGCAAACGAGTGTTGTGTAAGTTGATATCTGTTTATTTACTTTCGTATCATAAAAAATGATTATGTTATGCATGTTCTAAGAAAACAAAAATTTCCTTCAGTTTATTGGGAGACAAAATGAAAAGTAAATTTACCAAAATGAACCATATAGTCAGGCCTTTTTTTGCTACACTGTTTGATAGGATATTATTTTCGTAAAAATTCATGAAAAAATATAAATATACTATAGCACAAAAACTTAATGTGATGGAGAAAATCTAAGATCAGATTTGAATTCAACACCCTCAAATTAGTCTAAAACTTCTCTTAAATTCCATGGCAGAGGAAAGAAAATTTTACCAGTGTTATTTGTCACTTTAGTTTTCGGTGAAATGTATTATAACCTGAGTCCTGTGGGCTCACGATAATTTCCTTTAAATATTACTACTTCCTGCTAGCAGATACCTCCTTTCAAAATTCAGTGCCCTTTGGCTAATGAACCTTCATACATGTTACCCAATATGTTTCCTATTTTACAAGTGTCTTGACATGACAACTCTTCCAGTAGAATTCATTTTACTGTGATTCTCATTGTGCTGACGTAGTGGTGTTTTATCATCTTTATCTATTTGGAAAATCATTTTCAAGGTATGGCCAATTATCTAGGCAATTGATTATGTTACCAATTGTATGTAGTCTGTGTCTTGGGCTACAAAACACGTTATCAAAATGAGAAAGATCACCTATAAGTCATTATGCCTGAACCAAAGAAACTTAATGCTGATATAGAAAACAGACAGTTTTATTCAGCCTGGAAACTGATGTACTTTGTGGTGGACCAAAGTCTTCAAGGATTACAATCTGAAGAGGCATTACAAATCCAAGTATCCAACTTAAACTTTTTAAATCAGGACAAAGTCGAAGCTTACTAAAATTAAATCAGCCTTGAAAGTACTTTCCCTTCTGATTTGTTCAATGACAAATTTGTAATGAACGCAAGCTTTCAAATTTTTGAAAACGAGGGTAAACTATTTTCAGACGTGGGGAAAGTCAAAGAATACATTCTCATTTCTACAAAAATGTCGTTCCTGTAAAGCTCAGTTTATTACAGAACGTCTCCTTTTCGAGGAGAACAGTGATAAGAATGACTGAATGTATTTGTCCAAATTTACATCGACATATGCTGCAGAGACATTAGTCTTTCGAAAACTTTAGCATAGCTCTCCACAACTCTACAGACTCTCCAGGTACTACTGAATATGGCCGTATCTGACCACGCTTAGTCCATATGCATTTCCTAGATTCGTTATCAATTCTATTGATGTCTATTTTTGCAAAGGAAGTGTAGGCCATTAAACCTTGAGGTAGTCTGGAATCCTGATCCAAACTGTAGCCCTGTGCAAAATCTACCCCGGTGACACTGAAAGTAAACTCACTTTTTACAGAGTATACATTCTTCTTTAGTAGCATCAAGTTAGCATAAATACTTCAATCTCGTTTCTTCTAAATATATTTGTAGTCTCTACTAATTGTATTTGTAAATTTGCTCACATTTTACTTCCAATTTAATTCATACACAAAAACTTCTGGATGTTTCCTATACAAAATTTACAACAAACACTCAAATGTCTTTGGTACTTTGGACCTTCCCTTACTCTTTAAATATTGTCATGACCTGAAAGGACGTCAATTAATTATTGAACAATGACGAGCTTTTTCTGATGTTCTTTAGCAAGAAAGTAGATATAACCTTTACATTTTCCATCATTGTTCTGTATTAAGAAAACACGAAAAATTGATGCAAATCTCATGGAGAGGCCTTCTCGACAGTATCACCACTTCAGGTATAATTTATCTGTAAGTGCAGAATTCCTTTAAATGCCACAACACATTTTTTACCCATATTTTGACTTTGAAATAACAGGAATCAAGCCAGTTTCTTTATATTTCCTTAATTTTCATTTTGCTAGGTTTGTTTTTTTTGACTCCTTTCTGTCCATCAAAATTTAAAAAAATCACTTTGCAGGAATTAACCCAGTCTTACTACAAGGGAGTACGCTTCTCTTAAAAATGAGAAACACTAAGAAAGACAAATGCTGCTAAGTTATTATCATTATTGCTAACAACAAATAAAATTAATGTTAGAGAAGTATTATAGGGGAATTGTGTCAATAGGTACAAAGTCAGGCTATTTTGTCGAAGACTTTAGAATCAAATCTGTTCTCAATCTCGTGATATGCTTTAAAGACAACAACGAACCAAGCATGGTCTCTTCTAATGTGAAAGAAGAAAACATTAAAATTTGTATATTGATAGTTGAGTACATCTGTAAAGTAGTAATGGATGTAATCTCTACTTTAATCGGTTTGTGATAATGTATATTTTATTGCTGTTGCGACTATTAGTCTTTGTCGTAGCACTAGCAAAATCAATGCTACACCTGGATTTACATATTTAATGACATTTGATAAAAAGAGCCTTGCAAGCCGAGGCAGTCTTTAAGAATTAATGAATATGGTCCCTTTCAACATTTACACACTGCCAGTGGAGATTTCAATAGTTCAAAGCGGGTACAGAAAAGAGAAAGGACGTCTAAAAGCATCTACCTTCGCTTTTGAAATATCTCATGACATGATGCATATCAAAATCATCAATGACAGAGACTGTTTTTTCCCTTAATGCTAAGTTAGTTAGTTTTGGGTTCCATCAACCATTATTTCCTGAACATTGGATATCACAATGTTTCCCTTGAAAGCGGGACATGTAGAAAAATAGAGTGCAAAAAACACCTAAGAAGTTCTAACCATAATACAGATCTTTAACAATACTGCGTACAAAATTTGGATCATTCATTATTTGATCAGAATCTCGGTCCTTTGGATTTGTTTTCGGAAAATACTTGGGAAATAATGAAAACGACAGAAAAAAACCTTTAACGTCTGAAGCATTTCGGAACATAGCTAATATAATATTGCAGCTGGTTCTGAAAACATTTTAACGATTTGCAAGGTAAAAGAGTAAATCTTAAACAATTAAATAAAATAGCTTTGCCTTTTTATTGAAAGAAAAAGCACATAGATGAGATAAATTTGACTGCAAATCATGGCCAGTGTTAGACCTCTTTTTTAGAGTTTTTTTTACTTTTGTAACTGAAAAAAAAAGACTGCTCATTTTCTATCCTTAATATCCCATTTTCTCTCTATTCATTAGATTGAAATGATACACTTTGCATTATACAGGCAGTAAATGAAATAAGCTCCTTTTGCAACGTGACACATGTAGAATGATTTAAGAAAACAAAGAATAGTGCTTCATTAAAAATTAAAAGGTAGGGTATTCCTTTGATAAAAACTGGTAAAAGATTTTAATCTTGTTTAATGTATGACTCAAGTACACACATTCCTGACGTTCAAAAGTGATTAACTCTCTTCTATCTCCTGAAAAGGCAAAAATGAATAATGCAACTTGTCAGTTGAAACTATTGGCAACATGACCTTTTGTAAGCATCAGAGAAGGTTGTAATTTAAGAAATCCTTGTTTCATTTTTTTATCTAATTTCTTTAAACTGAGGAGTTTGCCCATGCTGTCTTAGCATGTACTCTATTTTTAACAGGTTATGTGTAAAGAAAAATATTCTGGTCAAAACAAAGCCATTTGTTATTCCAGATACTTTCTTCCTATTTAGAGCGCGAACCTAGTATTTTATTTATGTTATTATATTTTATTTTATTACTTAGCAGTGTCTATAAAAATAACTGAACATTACTGAGCAAAGAAGTGTCTATAAAAAAATCCTCTGAACTTTACTTAATACATGGATGGGTACCCATTAGGTCTACGTTCAACTCAGTTTCAGAATTGACAAACTTGTTGTTCTATTACACAATGGAGCACACGTGCAGGGAACGCATTAAAGGCCTTACTTTAGACCTTAGTTTATCCTATCCTGTGCAAGACATCGGGCAGCAAGAATTCTGCAGCTTCTACGGTCGTCAGCCACAGTTACCTGTTCTGGATGACAGCCCAGAAATAATCAGATCTTCCCTTGAAGTCGCCTGCCACTTTCTCACTGATCTACCACGCTTTTTGCTTCCTTTTATTGGTCTCCATGTTGCTGCTTTTTTCTTATGTCGATCGTGTGGCAATCTCTTTACGTGACCAGCTAGTCTCCATCTCCTTTCTTCTACCACTTTGTGTAATTGTTTTTGTTCCTTTCTTCTATATACTTCTTCGTTAGTAATCCTATCTCCCCATGTTACTCCTAAAATTCTTCTCAGGTTTCGCGTGTGAAAAGAGTCCAACTTCCTCTCTAATTTCTCAATTGTTTTCCAAGTTTCACTTGCATATAGTGCAGTGGAGACAACTATTTCCATGTAACGTTTGATCTTTGTCTTGGAAGTTGCTCCAACTTTGCCTAACCTTGTGACCATATCTGTTTCCACCTCACCCGTGTTGGTAAAAAACTTCCAAGGTACGAGAACTTTTCTACCTCTTCTAGTGGATTACCTCTGACAGTTACTTGTTGCTCTTGACTGTTGTTTATATTCATTATTTTACTCTTTCCTTCATTAATCCTCAATCCCATTTTGAAGCTTTCAACCTTTAGCTTGTCTGTCATATCTTGGCACATCGTGATATCTCTCGCAAATAGTAATATGTCATCAGCAAAATCGAGATTTGTAAGATGAGCATCATTTCCTCAGGGGATTCCAAAACCTCCTCCTTCCATTGTTCTTCTCATCACAAAATCTAAACATACTATGAATAAAAAGCAGGATAATATGCATCCTTGTCTGACTCAAGAGATCAGTTCGAATTCTTCTGTCATTCCCTAATTTCCTCTAACCCCACAAGTTGGGTGACCGTACATGGACTTGATGATTGTAATAAACTTTTCAGGAATTCCGTATATTATCAGAATTTTCCACAGTGATGCTCTATGAATGCTCCCAAAAGCTTTACGTAAATCCACAAAACTTAAGACTGAAATTCCAAGCATTGTTCTATGATGTTTCTCAGAATGAACAGCTGATCACTACACGATATCCCCTCTCTAAAAACTGCCTGTTCTTCACGAAGCTTACAGTCCACGACATTGAGTAGCCATTTGAAAAGGATCCTACTGGATACTTTGCCGGTGGTGCTTAGTAGCGTTATTCCTCTCCAGTTATTACAGTCCTAGAGGTCTCCTTTCTTGAGCAACTTTACTATCACTCCCCTGTTCTACTCTTCTGGTACTCTGTTTTCTTCCCAAATGGTGTTAAATAGATCCACCAACTCCTCTTCCATTGCGCCTCCTCTAACTTTCAAAAATTTAATGTTAATTCCATCAATTCCTGGGGCTTTGTTGTTTTTCATTCTTCCTTTGGTATTCGTAACTTCTTTTCTGGTTATTGGCCCTATTTCTACATTCAACTCCCTTGCTGCCAAACGTTCATTCCAGTTAGACAGTGTGTCTGATGTAGGTTGGTTGAGTACTTCCTAAAAGTGCCCCACCCACCTTCGGCGGAATATTTGCATACATATTTTTCTCTGAAAGCTGTTTTGCGATTTTAAACAACTCTCTTGTGTCATTACGTTTTGCAGCATTTTAGGATTCCTTTGGGGTTTTTTCTCAAACCATGCTTCTTTATCTCTTCTGCAACTTCTTTTTACTGCTATGTCCATTGTTTTGCATCGCTCTTGTGCATCTCCAGCTCTCTCTCTCTCTCTCTCTCTATCTATATATATATATATATATATATATATATATATATATCTGTTACTTTTCAGCGTTCTATGTCCATTAATCAATTTTCAGGATCCTTCTTACTTTCCCTCCTCTGGCCTACAATAGTACTGACAGATTCATTAATTGCAACTATGAGGCGTTCCCACATTTCTATCAGATCTGTGTCTCTTTGGATCATTGCAAAGCGGTTTGAAAACTGTACTTGAAACGTCTCTGACACCTCAGGGTTCTCCATGGCGTAAGCCTTTCACTTTGTCCGCTTTCTCAATCGTTGTAGTTTCAATCCGATTCTACCTCTGAGAAGGTTGTGATCTGAACACCCGTCTGCTCCTCTGTAAACTCGAACATCTAGAAGTAGTGAACTCCATCTCTTGTTTATTCAGATGAAATCTATCTCATTTAATGTGTTCTTACTTGGTGATCTCCAGATCTCAGTGATATGTTCTGATTCACTATTATTATTACTTCTATAACGTCCCTCGGTCTAAGCTTTTGTTGTCCTCTGCTCCTCCTTCCTGTCACTGGTGCCTACCATACTGCTTTCATAATATCACCATTTTTTCTCCGCATTACATCTCCATGCCATCTTAATCTTGCTTCTGTTGCTTTCTCTGTTCTTTTCCTTTCCTTTAAAAATCTTCTTATATCACCATTCATCCTGTGTTCGTCCAAGGATATTTTGGCTAGCCACCTTAGCATTCTCATCTCCGTGGCTTCTAACATTCTCTCCTCTTCGCTTTATAAAGGTACGACTTCTAGACAATATAGTAATACTGGTTGTAGCACTGATGAATAGAAATTCGTCTTGGATTTTATTGGCATTCTCGTGTCGCATATTTAAAAAAATTACAATAACAAACAAATCTAAACAATATAGTTATAATTAATAAAATATGATTAGAATAATACTGCTAGTAAATATATTAAAAATTATCAGTTTCACATATTTATTTATTATTATATTTATCGTTTTATTTAAAATCAAATCAATAGCCAAAGCTACCCACATGACCCATATTTTAGTAGACACCTCGGTTGTCAAAAAATATCTTATGTTTACCTCAGGGTTTTGAAGTATTCCAACAACAATTTTGTACTTACTGTCTCCTTATCTTACACCTTAGTTCCTCCTGTCCCGGGTGAGAGATCGGACAGCAAGATGGCGCTAACGCGTTCTGTCTCTGGCCAAGGCTTGAGTATCATGCATTTGCCCACCCGGATTCATTCTGTTTTCCTTAAAAGTTGCTTGCCATATTTTCACTGGCCTGCCCCGTCTTCTTTTTCCTGATATTGGTCTCAAAGATGTTGGATGGTGAGCGAGACCCTCCATAGGGAACCTGAGAATATGCCCTGCCAGCTTCCATCGCCTTTCCTCAACTATCAATTACAGCGGTCTTTGCCTTGTTCTTCTTAGTACTTCCTCATTTGTAATTCTATCCTGCCATGAAATTCCAAGAATCCTTCTCAAATTTCTTTGATGAAAGCTATCCAATTTGTTCCTGGTTCTTTTCGTGTTCTTCCACATTTCACTGGCATATAACGCTGTGGAGACGACTATCGCTGTGTACAAAGTAATCTTCATTCTAAGGCTGATCCGATTTGATTTACATATGTTTGTCATTGACCGAAAGGCTGCACAGGCTCGACCGAGGTGGTTTTTCATGTCTCTATCCACTTCTCCAGTATTTCATATCGTACTGCCGAGGTATAGGAATTTCTCCACCGTCTCTAGTTGACTCCCGTCGACTAATATCGGTTGGCTTACTGTGTAACCGTGTAAAATTATTGTTTGGCTTGTAGGTCCCTATCCTTGTTAAGATGTCCATGTGACACCCTGTTTGATCCTGGAAGTCAACTTAGAAAGCTTATGTTGCTTAGCTCTGTGTAAATTATACTGACACCATTTATGAGCTTTCTACATCACCTGTTTACATTAATTTTCTTATTGTGGGTTTCTATCTTGTAAAGGGATTGGCAGGATCCCCATCTTCAGCACTGACAGTACCCTATTGTTTATATCTTAGTTTTCGTCTAAAATTTCATTGGATTCAATATTACTGTTGTCCTTCATATCGCTCTGTGGTATGCGATCTTCAATATTTATTTCCCTTACTGTAGGACCAATAATAGCTTCTTCATTGTTGATCACCTCTACTTCCCTAATTTTTCTTTGGATATTTTCGAACTCAAGGTCAGAGATCCAGCCATTCTTTCTTTTGGCCCTCACCTGAACATATAATCGTTGTTCATTCACTCCGAATTTTAACGCAGCATGCTCACTTCATTTCCTGAACATCCGCTTTCTGTAGCCTTCAACAGATCTACCACTATATCTAAAGGAAAAGGTTTGCTTTTGAATCATTACATTACTACCTTGTTCAGGCTCAATATTCTTGTTGTTGTTATTATTATTATTATTATATTTTCTTTCTTTGTTTTTTGACTTGTAAGTTAAGATCAAACACCGGGCTACTACCAGTAGCCTAAGGTGAGTGAAATTGGAAGTTATTGTTTTCATTATTTTAAAATTTAAGTTTTTCAGGAGAAAGGAACGAATAATATTTCTATCATGTAACAGAACAATTCGCGAACAATGAACTTCTTCGTACTGCAGGGACAGGCACAAATAACAAGACTAATCACAAACATTGATTATGAATTTTCAACGTGACATACAGAAAGTAGACTAAACAAACAAAACAAAACCAAAATTTATTCACTGAACAATCATTTCTAGAACTTCACGAACATTAAATATATTTTTAACACACAAAAAGGAAATGGTTTGGTTTCAGATGGTTTAGTTTCAAATGGTCTCCTTTACATACTCAATGCTCTTCTTAGTAGATGTGCCGTACTATTTAAAACTATCTTTTGTATCTCATATAAGGAGGGGTTTCCTGGGATTTTCTCTAACAACTCTTTTGTTCCCTTTTTTATCATGCCTAGTGCACCTACCACAACTGGTATTGTGGTCGTTTTGAGGTGCCACNAAGGAAATGGTTTGGTTTCAGATGGTTTAGTTTCAAATGGTCTCCTTTACATACTCAATGCTCTTCTTAGTAGATGTGCCGTACTATTTAAAACTATCTTTTGTATCTCATATAAGGAGGGGTTTCCTGGGATTTTCTCTAACAACTCTTTTGTTCCCTTTTTTATCATGCCTAGTGCACCTACCACAACTGGTATTGTGGTCGTTTTGAGGTGCCACATTTTTTGGATCTCTATCTCCAAATCTTTGTATTTGGAAAGTTTCTCAAACACTTTGGCAGATACATTTCTATCTGACGGCACACTCATGTCAATCAGGAGACAGGTGTTGTTTTTCTTGTCTTTGATGACAATGTCAGGTCGATTGCCCTGAATAGTGCGGTCAGTGTGAATTATTATTATTATTATTATTATTATTATTATTATTATTACTATTATTATTATCATCATCATCATCATTATTGGTGCACTGACTTGTGAAAGATACAATGTTTATCACGTTTCACGAATATTTCTAAGTTCTGTTTCCAATGTTCTACTCATGAAATGGACACAAATTTCAGGTGTTTTTTTCAAACAAATTTTCTTCAATTCATAATTAATATTTTATATTGATCCCTGGCAAAAAATGATTTAATTAGTATCAACAGAGACTATGATTGTTTGAGAAAGATGCTGCATTTTGTAATAGCTTCTTATTAACAGAGAAATTAACTAATTAAAATGTTTTCAATTCACCAAAATCATAGCACAAATATTTATATCTTCTCATTAGATAAGTTCATGGTATTATTACATTCCTTTGAGTAGAGTAATCACGTATTGCTCGGCATGTACTACATTTTAACTGTCACCACTAATTAGTAGTTTAAAATATTTTACTATGAAACGTTTCTGTCTTTCAAATTTAATAATGCAATTAAGACGATGACGTCAAAACTTGTTAAGAATTTTGTTAAAACTTTATTTTTAATAGATTCTCTTGCATCGAAAATTAACCAATACCGAATTTTAATACATACTTTGTCTGCATTTAAATAGAAATGTATGCGTATGAATATTAGAAAAGTAATTCAGACTTGACACCATTAAGTTGCAAAAATGTTCATGTTAACCAACAACATATTGGGTTTTCTAAAGCTTGACATAGTTTGAGTAAGAATTGTGTGTTAGAACATCATAGGTCCTTTAAAAATTTTTTTGCACATTTTGGACAGCTAATCATTTTCAGGAGTGGTTTAATCTATGTCTAAAAAAAACGTATATTTTATGGAAATTATTCGTAAAGGTAAGCGAGAAAAATCGTGCGCTTCGTAAAAGTAAGGAAGACAAATCGTGTGCTTGTTTTGCAAGGAAAAAGTCCATGACACATAAACAATTGTTACTAGTGGTGTAAATTTACTAACTTTACAGTCAATTACGAAGGATTTCTTAATAATCGTACATTATTATATTGCAAATAAAATACATTATATATATTATTTCAAAAATCTATTCAACTGTCATATCCAAATTCATTAAACCTATAACGTAGTGTTAAGAGTAGGAATGTTTAATCCTAATATGATATTTCTTTTGTCTCCCAAATGTAATATTTATTGTCTATATCTACTCAATATTACCTGAAACATATAACCTTTCCATATGGTCAAACCATATCAATTTCTCAATCATTACTTCTTCGATCGATGTTACCTACCCATTACGGCTTCTTTCTTTTCCTCGTCCTTTTGAGTTTGTTCCCAATATTCACAGACATCATATCCCTACGTACGTTTACATTCCAGTACTACCTTGTAAGCCAGAAGTCAGTTCTTTATGGTAATACTTAAAAAACAACAAACACGAGATCGTCTTGTGTAAAAAGTAGTTAGCTGTTGAATAGCTCCATTTCTGAGGCTATATATGAACTCTTTTTTATTGAACTATTCAAGTTATTGCTCTTCGAAATAATATGACTTGCAATCTGCAATCAATGCATAATATTTTATATAAAAAACTCATACCGTATTTGACTATATCGTAGAGATCACAACCGATAAAAACTTGTGCCAAAGGCCCGAAATTTCGACTTAAATTGCGTTCTCCTTTTCGCTTCTGGTGACATTTGGCAAGATGAATCTGACAAGACTATTGGTTAGGTTTGGAAAGAATCCCTTTAATTTCTTCTGATAATACCATTGCTTCAATATAAAGATCTTGTATTTTTATCGACAATTTACAGTAGTACATTTCAAAATACGTATTCACTTTAGAGAGCTACCCGGTTTGAGGGTGACATTCTTTTCACCCTCAAGAGCGTACTTTAGATCAACATCACAGGATTTATCTTTCGGTTCTTTGGTAAGGAAAAGGAAATCGAAAGGCTAAACGATTCTGTTTTTTAACCAATGCCAAATAAATCATAGAGACGAGGAGAAGATAGAACTGCAAAGTTAGGACAGTTATCTTTTATTACAAGTAAGGATGTAAATGAAAACCAGTAGGTTGCTAGGTAGGTTTAACAAACATTAAAATAAAGATACGTCTACCTACATGCAAATTGTCTTTCATATATGCTGTAAATCCATACATATACTGCTATTTCATCGCCTTACTGCCGTTTTGACACCAGTTAAAATTTTCACTCTTGCCCTCTAAAAAAGTCAGTTTGTGGTCTGCATTTTTTCACCCAAAATGAAAACGAGACTTAAAATAAACTTCCTTACTCAGTACTAAAAGCTCCTATAACATGATCTTTTCAGGTGCACTGCAACAAACATTGCACTTTATACGAGGCTATCGAGACCATCGACGATTACAGTTTTTAGTACATAGCAACCATTTAATGTTCATGGAAGTGAATATAATGCACCAGAATTGTCACTTTTGTCCTATACTTACTTTCTGGAATGCCTACATAATCAACGGAGTGTGGTAAACCAATATAGCATAAACACCTCTTATTCATGGCGTCATGGAACTATGCAGGAAAGTACACTAGGCTAAAATGGTACAGTTGCAGAAAATAATCTGATAAAGATTGGAAGGAAAATCTTTCTTTCTGCAGGTTCGTTAGCTCAGCTCGTTCCTGTTGTGGCCTGTCAAAGTAAAAATAACTTTGGATAAAATATATTAAGCCAGAATCAGATAAAGCATCTATCGTGTTCAAAATATTGATAAGATTCCTTCATCGACAATGTTTTAAATTTAAATGAAAATGGAAGAATAAGTTAATTTTGCTTTGGTTTTTAAGTAATAGAAAATATAAATTTTATATATCCTTAATCTATCTTTTATAGCTTTTTAAAACAGTTAATACTTAAGGTAAGTAGAAGAATCATCGCCACAGATATTCCTTGGAAAAAAGCAAACTGCCTAAGGTAGCTTATCAATGGGTTCAAAAATACACTCAATGACAGGATAATGGCTCTTTTATAGCACCGTAAAACTAGGTAGTTTCTCTTTCTCTCTCTCTCTCTCTCTCTCTCTCTCTCTCTCTCTCTCTCTCTCTCTCTCTCTCTCTTTGTGTACTTGTAAAATTTGTAATATACGTTATAAATATTAAATACATATTTGAATATCAACGTTTTTACCATCTAATGGACAGTACTCCTGGAATTAATCATCGGATTAGCACACAAAAGCCCCAAAGTGATTATATTTGATATAAGATTCTTACAGATTCGTACTTAACAATGATGGTTAAATAGCTGAAGGGTTTGCAAAGAGTTTATGGAAATGGTCTCAACTTAGATAAGCATAATAAAATTAGCAAAACCCTTTATATAAAATAAATCTTCTCCAGGAAAGATGCTGGACGTCTCTCTGACTATTTCTATCATGATAAAAACCCTTATAAAATGAGGAAATTGTTTCCTTTGAAACAGAAGAGCTTCAAAAGAGCCTGTAATTAAAAACTAAAAGTAAGTAAACAGTTCTAGAAATGATCTCTGTTTAGATATTAGTTAGTATCAAACTGAGGAATAATTTTTCGTTGGCATTTTTATTTTTTTTGGTAATCTGTATTGAAAGTGAACCTTTGATCAATTCCATAGCAATTTTTATTTTCAAGATATCCCTAGCTCTGAATGTAGAGTGTTTCACACTATTAATCTTCCAAAATTGATCTAAGAGGAATGAAAAATGTATTTCGTTTAAAAACCTTTGCTTTGTTGTAATGCTCTGTTACAGCAAAGACGAAGATTTTTTAATTTGTTAATCTTCTTGATATTTGCTAACAAATAGCCATTGTAATAGTAATTAAAGTTAATAAAATACAATGAGTTCCTTGTATTGTAAATAACAAAATGTATTTTACATTATTAATTATTATATCATATTTTAAATGAAAAGCATTTATTACTTTTTACTGCACATAGATGATCATTTTGAGTCAAAATACCTATTTTCATTAATATTCATTCTGAGATCATGCATTCAACATATTTTTAATTCTTGCTATATCGTCTACTTGATAAATCTTTATGAATTCATTTTTGTCTCTCTTGATAAGAAAAAGTAGTCTACTATTCCAGTCTACAATAATTCTGTCCTTAATTTTAGTAAATGATAAAACCCACATTTCCATTTCCAAGTAAGTGTAGTTAGCAGAACAGGAAATAGTATCTTGTTGGTTTGGTCTTACAGAATAAAATATAATTTGTCTGGAAATTTTACTCTTTCATGGCGTCTTTTCTGGTTCTCGTTATCAAAGATTAAGTTATTGTAAATAATTGTGTTGAACCTTCCCTTAGTGGCAATATAAAGATTTCCCTACTAGACTATTTCATTTAAAATTGATTAGCATGACTGTTTTTTTCACCAAAATACAGACGTGGTTAAATGACTAATAAATTCAGTTTGCAAAAGTTGCAAGTTTCTATTTTTGGGCCTTTAACTTTATAGTTTCACAATATCCATTACTTGGCATTAAAAAACCCTTTTTGAATAACTTATTTTTTAATGTTTTTGAGTGAAGTAGCTTAATAAAACAAAGTAAAACTAGAAGTAAAAATGAATAGAAAGTGTTTAGCCAGAAACTTGATAGATATGGAGTTGGCTAGCGTCTTTTGCGAAAAAAAATATCTTGGTAGCTTTTTATCCTCGGGTATCTACTTTCAATTAAAAAAAATTCTTGCAAATGTCAAACAAAATGAAGTAATAAATACCTTCTCTGTATAATAACAAGTAGGAAGCTACAAAATTTGGCCCTGACAACTTAGTATATGCAGGTTACAAATATAAAATAAAGCATTTTGCGTAAGGTCTTAGCTGAGAAAAAAGAACCACGATTCTCTGAGGATAGGAACTGGTCATAAATAGATTAAGTGAGTAAAAGGGGTGAAATGTGTCAACATCAGAAATCATTGAAAACAAATACATTGTATCTTTCGACAGATGCAATAATATATATGTCCCCTTGGTGGGCAAACGGATCGTTTTAAAGAAAGTAAGTTATGCAAAGCAATGAGATCCTTGATTTGCAAGTAACCCTTATCACAAAAGCTACGGACATGTATATCAGGTATGAAAAAAAAGTTAATATGGACATATGTTCTGAAATAAGAAAAATGGAGACAGAAATTTACGCTTTTTAAACCTAACTTAATAGAAATATTAACTTCAGTAACAAAAAGCGTTTTATAATGAAAAATAAGTAATCCCATTTATGACGTTTACATTTTCGTGCAAAAATCATCCCTACTGATTAACTGTCAAAGTCATAGAAATAGCCCAAAGTAAGAATAAAACTTCTAGAATTCAATCCAGATATACAATTTTTCTGTTAGAAAGCATTCCTTCATTTTGGAGAATATTTCCTCATTTTAGAAAAATATTTCTTTTCGAAGAATATTTCTTCATTTTGAAGAATATTACTTCATTTAGAAAAATATTTCTCCATTTGGAAGAATATTCAAACAAAAGGAAGAAGCAACTCTAATTTAATTGATGAATTTTTCTTACTTTAGGTTGACCACATACTTGGAAATGCAACACTTAGGTAAAAATGGATTTTCAAAATGTCCTGGTTTATTGTAACGATATATTATTTTTCCAAAAAAACTCTCTTTTACGAGAAGACATTAGAGGTATTGCTGGTAATACATTTGATCCTTTTGATCCCTGGTTGGCACAACAATAATTAGAAGTACAAAATATAGTTGTGCTAATCTGTTATTGTTTTTATTTTCAATTTAGTAAGAACTCTGTTTTTGATCAACAATATTTCCTTTCTTATGAATGCATTTGCTTTACGAAGAATTTTGCATTACAATATTACTTATTTGCAAGTAGATTATTGGAGCAATCTAGAGGAAAAACCTGTTTCTATAAACATTACACTCAAACAACTACCTCAGTTGTGAACATCTGTCGAAACCTTTGTAACATCTGCGTCGCTGATCCTTCACTAACAACCAATACGTAACAGTTCATATAAACAGGTGGAATTTCCGAAAAGCAGAAGCAAAAGCCATTTAGACGTATTTTGGTAATTGAACATTAATAGCTCGATCAGCTTTTGATAGAAATAAGGTAAGCAACAAGGCTACTGCATATCAGAAGTGAAGTTTCCAGAATGTGAGATAGTGGCAAAATATTTTTACCTGGATTTCGTGTATTGTATTACTAATGGCTGGTGGCTGAAAGGAGAAAAACAAATAATCTTCATTACCAAGAAGGAATCCAAACGCCTTTATCCTGAATATCGTAAAATGATTGGTATAGTTTAAACAAACAAGTAGCACGTAACTAGGTAAGTATTTCTGAAAATAAATATAGTTGATTGCATTCCCACTTAAATGTAAAAACATTCTTTTCAAGCAATGTTTCTGTCGACTTAAGACAAATATTCTTCCTATAGTTGAATGGACGTGTATTAATTAATTGCAAACGATGAATTCGTACTACTTTTAAAACTACTTTTGCATACCGGATGATTGTAGCAACAAACAGTCTTTTAATACAATGGCAACAAAATAGTTTAAAAATCAATGTAATTATAGTCTTCAAAATATTCATTTTCCTGGACGTATTTTGTGTTATATTTTTCTTCAAAATTTAGGCTTTTAACCAGACTAATTTAATGTAACTAATTTTTTTTAGGTATAAAAGATTATTATTGAAAGTATTAATTAACATTCTATTTAACTGTTGCCAAAGATTTCACTTTAATTTTTAGATTCTCTTATCTTTTATTATAGTGTGTGTTACTTTCTTAATATTAATCATAGACCAAATATAGTATTCACTCGTAACACTAATTTAACTCAAGAAACGTCAGTTAATATGAATATAGAAAAACAGACGGTGAAACTAGTACAGTTCATATTCATCATGCACACATCTTCAATCGCATTTCAACTGAATTTCACACTATACCCTGACCAAATAAACTAGAATGTGGTAGATATATGGTAATGATAAGTTACTACTTGTCTTAAATCAAAGCACAGTTTCAAAACATGGCTTAGATTATAACTAGATTGTATACAGCTTGGCCAAAGCTGTGGTTTAACTATGATCTAGATATTACTTTTGAAACAATTAGTTTAAAATTAAAATGTAAATATAGGATTTCAAATACAATCTTTTTAGTTAATGATGAAGACTTGGCTGTATATGACTTTGAAAGACAATATCTTGTCTACAAAATGTCGTGTATCTCAAATATGTGTATTGTTAATAATATCTGCTAATACTATTTCATGGACTTGAAATTTAGCACAGAAAGTTAATATTTTCAAAATAGGTGGTCCAAATTATACACTGAAAATATTTGAAAATGAAAGGATTTTTAGTAAACGTGAGTATTCATAAAGTAGCAATGTTAAAGTAATTAAATAAAAATGCTGTTATGTTTTGATTACATTTTATTATATTTCAAATACTTGTGCTTGTATGGAGAATATGAAGCATAAGTACAGTATCAAATAACTTATATGAAAATCGAGTGATAGGAGTACTTTTATGAAACTAGTCACAAGGACCTGTAAATTTAATCATTTCACAAAAATATACAAATGGGGGAAAAGTACTTTGTCTATTGTGTAGTAAATATATTTTGAGGACCATCACCTGCAAAGTACAACTGTAATTCAAAATGACATTCTATAAAGCCTGTCACAATATGTATCAGCTAATTTTGTCTAACTTCAAAATAATAATGTGAAACTTAAGAATGCCCTTTTTTGTGTTTATTATTTGAAAAAGATCGATGCAAAGTCAAAGCTGTCAGACGTGTTAATGACCTCTGGCAAGGAACTATTTGTTCTCTTACATTTGCTGCTGTGTCAAAATTAGATTACTCCATATGACAAATATTGAAAAGATTTTCTTGCAGAGGTCTTCGTATAAAATTTCTCACTCACCGTTTCATCTGCTAAAATCACTTTGATTTACTTGCAAAGAGTCTTATATGACATCGTTAAGCCAAAAATAACCTTTCGAATCTAGGGGAAGGGGGTTTAAGAGAAAATGATATCCTAGAGTAATAAATGTTTTTCGTTGAATGGCCATAATACCATCATAGACAAATTGTTTTGTTTTTATACCAAAGAATCGATTTTTGCTTTCAATAGGGTAAGATAGGGTTTATTCTTTTCTTCTCATTTAATCTTGTGCCAATTTCAATACTCACTTATGCAGGAATTGAGTATACCCTTATCTTTTATTTTACAATATTTTCAAGACACTGTTATTAGATGATGAAAAAATTTCAAAAATGTTAACGAATAATCCCACCAAAGTGCAAAATGCAGCCAAAATTTGCAGTTTTTATACTGTTATGATATTGCTTTTTAGAAATGTCAATGAAAAAGTATTTTAATAAAAAATAATTGTTGCTCATCAATTTTGGAAAGTAAGTAATTCCTGAAATGTAAGTGGATAGCTTATTGTTAGGATGTTATGTGGATTAGATATTTTCACACAAGAAAAATCCTAAACTAGTGAAAAATACAATATAACATTGTTGGTTATTTTCTATGAAGACTTTTCTTGAAAACACGTAGTTAGCAACCTGCAGCGAAGTATTAAACGCAATTTGTTTTTAACTCAACTCAGTCACCTGTCTGTTAAAAGGATGGTCATAAGTACAGCATGCTAATTCGCTTTCTATTAATTTATAGTTCAATTCCTCGACAAGAGAATTTTTTGTTCTGTTCTTGATGAATAGGCCTCCAAAGGAGTAACATATTCCTGGCTCTTCTAAATCAATACAAAAGTTGGCAGCTACTACAAAATATACTGGTTTATATATATATATATATATATATATAGAGAGAGAGAGAGAGACATAGATATAGATAGATAGATAGATGGATAGATAGATAGATGGATAGATAGATAGATGGATAGATAGATAGATAGATGGATAGATAGATAGATGGATTGATAGATATTTATCCATTAAGTATACGAACATTTTACTCACATTAACAATTTTGTCTTACGTATTCGAATAATATGTTGGTATTCTAATACGAACATATTTCAAAACCTTTTGATTTTCTTTAGATACACAATCACCAGGCTACATATACAAAAACAAAAACAAAAACACATAAATTCAAAAGTATCATATTAAAACGTCATCGAATTGCTAATAAATTACTCGCTCTGATTAAATTTTTGAGAACCCTGGCGAATCTTAAAATTATTCTCCCATTACAAGCTATAAAAAATACTATTAGCTAATGAGATGAATAGAAAAATAATATGAGTCTAAGGGTAAGATTAAAGTTGCTGAGAAATCGCGATGACTATAGATTTTAACCAATATACAGTTTAAAAAAATCATGATTATATTAAAGAATGTTAAAGAGGGCAAGTACAAATACTACAAAGAATTAAGTAAAGATGTTACTTTGGCAAAGCTAATTACTTGGAATGTTACCTAAATAGTAAATAGCTTTTGGTCAGATATATACCATAGGTCACTGTTAATATTCATTAAAATTTTAGTCTTTAATAACTAGACAACAATCAATGATGGTTATGATCATTTTTGTTGGAGGGAAATGTCAGAACAATGATGTCGTTGTTTATTAATATACACAGTACGGAATTATTAACATCTTTAAATATACTAAGTAAATTCTATTAATTTTCTAGTACACCACATAAAGCAGTGTTTGTCCTAGAACTCATACATTTGAAACACGTATTGAATTAACGCTAGTTACTTGGCTATCTAATCATCAAGTCAATCTAACAGGCCCTAGAAACACATCTTGTATAGACGAGATTTTACTTTCATCATGTCATCCAAGGATAAACATTTTGATGAAAGTTACTATTTTATATGAAAATATGACGGCTTTTCATCCATCCACTTCTTTATTATGTAGCTGGGGTAAAATATGATACCCTTCGCTCAGAGAGGAAACTATGCTAAATAGTCCTAAGCTCCTAGTTGGATTGCATTTTTTTATATGGGTTGACAATACATTATTCCTAATTATACGCTCAGATAGTTGTTTTAAATCAATTGTTATATATT
>RDPX01000019.1:1470166-1521192 GCA_003991215.1 Morbakka virulenta
AAAATGTGCAACGCTTTGAACATCGACAACAAACACGAGCGCTTTCTTTCAACCAAACTTTCTAACATAATCATTCGCACCACATACTACATATTCTGTCGTAGAAATAAACCATGGACCAGCCCTGAACTATTGTCGCTTTATTGATTTTGTTAGTAAAATATTTAATTTTGATTTTGTTAAATAGGCAAGCCAATGCAAACTACCTTGATTAGTGAGGTTTGTAATTGTATGTGTTAAGATGAAAAAATAAAAAGTTTCCATTATTATTATTATTATTATTATCATCTGAGTTCATTTCACACCAAAATAGTTTTTGTGGACTTTTCTTGAAGTTCTAGTGGCCACAAGCCTCTGTATAGCTCCAAGACTTTCCTTATGATCCTGACAGTGTTCAACAACGCTGTGGTCTGCATGGTTTCAATCTTCGTTCAGATTCCGATTTGGTTAAATCTATATTTCAATGATTTTGAAACTTTTCCCAAAGTCCCAATAACTATTGGAATAACAGTTACTTTCTTGTTCCATAGAACTTTTAGTTCTCTAGCCAAATCTTGATATTTCTCTTTTTTCTCTTTCTTTCTTTTTAACTCTGTGACTTCCTGGCATTGCAAAATCCAGGAGGTCACAGAGTTCACATAACCTGACAAGTATTTTTTGCTTTGTCAACAATTATGGGGTCAGGCCTTTTAGCTTCTATATGATGATTTGTCTGCACTTCAAAGTCTAATAGAAACTGGCTTTTGCCGTTTTCAAGGAAACGTTCTGGTTTG
This sequence comes from Morbakka virulenta, assembly GCA_003991215.1. NCBI lineage: Eukaryota > Metazoa > Cnidaria > Cubozoa > Carybdeida > Carukiidae > Morbakka > Morbakka virulenta. Next base: position 1,470,940 of record RDPX01000019.1, read on the forward strand.
TGTTCATACCATTTATCAGTATGCTTGAAATCTAGCTGTTCTTCTTTTTCTTCTTTTTCTTCTCCTTCTTCTTCTTATTATTATTGTTATTACGTCCTGGGTATGACGTTAAAATGCATCCGGTTGTGGAGTTTCGACGTGGATGAATGAGGTTACCCTTTGCCACAACTACCTCCAGGTCACCCTTGGGCAAGGTGTAGCACCTGTTAGCCTACTCCGAGACCTTGAAATACTGGGTTGATGTCCGGTGGAGTTAAGTCTGTCTCATGGGCAGGGAGGGCTCTTTAGCCTTGGTTGGCAACCAAGTTATTGTTATTATTATTATTATTATTATTATTATTATTTATTATTGATGTTTAAACAAATTATTCTATTTCAGTATCAGTTAACCGGAGATAGTAAAGTTCTTTGTGTATTTCAACTTTGTCTATACAAAGCAAGGATGTAGCAGAAGAATTTTCTCGAGGCTCTCTGATAGACCATTGTATAAATTCATCATCACTCTTGCTTCAATGTACTGCGGAGTTATACATTTAAAACAAGCAGTTGAAAAGCTTGAATTACTGGAAATGGAACCTGCTTTTTCAGAATTAAAAAACTATGGTAATCTTTTTGAGAAGATACAGTATTCTAAGTATTCTTCTAGCCTGTAAAAGTTCTGCTTCCCTAATCAGTTTGTCACGCTGCTTTTTAACTGAAACTATTGGCCAGAATTGATTTTTAGATCTACTATTAACAGTAAAAATTTAAACAAATTTTATTTTTGGTGCTGATAAAATGCTAACATTCTTTGGCATCAAACTAAATTGTCGCTAATTTTTACACAGCGACAGAAAGCACCTGGTGTAGACAAAGGATAGCGTAGCTGAAAATTATCGACATTCCAAAAAATATAGCAAGTGTTGTATAGAAAATGGTAACAGCTGAGAGACGTAAGTACAATATTGTTGACAGAGACAACTTGTTTACATTAATATAGTTTTCATATAGCAATGTGTTTGTGAAGTTATTTTGAAAACAGATTCAAGTTACAAGTAACTCTCCTTTCCTACGGAGATTTTGCCTGAAAATCAATATCTTTTTTTCCTCCTGGACTAATTGAAGCAAATTATCATTTCAGACATAAGACAGAAGAAATTGTGGAGTTGAAACTATTTCAAATTGTCTCTGGCATTCCAGTATGTTTCGTTGCAAAGGTATTAGATGGATTACCAAAACTAGTAAACTCAGTCAAAAATGGAACTTCTCTTTTCTAGTAATCCTGGGGTGCACTATTGGATTGTGTCACCCTTAAATTAAGCCCTTTTTCTGATGATGACAACTTACAATATCTGTTTTGCAAGCAAGGTTATCGATGGTTGAAGGAATAAAAAAAGCACAAAATCACAGTTTATTGTGGTTTAAAGGCTACTTACTTTTGGGCTTAAAGGTAAATTGGCAGAACTTTTAAAGTTGACAGGATACTATGTTTAGCTTGTGACATGTCTGGTCAAATTGATTTCTGCTTAGCTAAAACCAATTTAGGAAGTGTTGTTTCTGCACTATTCCAAACTTTTCTTTTCTTTATCTTTCCATACCTACATGACACGGTATATGTGGGGAAATTTAGCCTCATCAATATGTTTTGACTTGCCTGACATGTCAAAACTTTGAGAATGTGGCATGGAGATAATGTTTTAAATACCTATTTGTTGATCAAACACATATATACCTATAAAACATAAAAATTTGTTTTTGCTCTGATAATATATTCAGTTTGTTTTACTTACCATTTTATATATTATATATTATATATATTTTTTATATATTATATAGAGGTTAAATATCATATATGGGGTTAGTCCTTATGATATCTCTAATATTCCTATCGTATTGAGCACTGTTGATAGCTATTTATTATTTCGATACTGATATATGTTACATCTATATTATATATTATGTATATTGTATATATTATAAATATTATATATACATTATATATTGTGTGTATATATATATAGTATGAGGGCTAATCTCATAGCCGTAGATGGTAAACGGCAAAATTTAACAAAAACAACGAGGTATTGATATAACAGGGCATGGAAGAAAGGATGACAATAACAAAAATGGATTGAGGGATAGGGAATTAGAGTTTAGAAAAATGTAGAAAAAATCGAGATATGAGCAACGGTATCAAGAGAGTATGCGAAAAATACGGAAAACACAATTACACCCATTCTTGCTATCAAATGATTGTCACATGTTTCGCTACACCGTGTTTCCAACCAAACTATGTGGGTCGCTACTCCACTTAACCAACTATACCATACCAATCCAAGAGGAAAAATATGGGAAAAAGCGAAAAAAAATGATAGAAGAATAATTAACGTCTCTTATCTTAACCAAGGTTTGAGCTCACTGTCAACATGAAGAGTTACTTTTCTTATTTAATATAATTTTCCTTTTTAATTTTTAATCGTTTTTAATCTAATTTTTAATATTGTAAATAATTTTTGAGCAATTTATTGCAAATACTTGTTATCTATACTTGTTTCTGCGCACGCATTTAAGACCTAATTTGAAGACACGTTTTCTTAACACAAAAATGTGCCATGAATACACTAATCGGAGGATTAATACACGGATTAATTAGTAGATTATTTCAATGAAATTAAACAAGCCAGGCAAGTGAAAAGGTATAGTTCATGGTACTGTTTTCTTCTCAAAATACAATAACCCAACATTCTGCACTTTTGTCACGTCTGAAAAAGCAGATTTGATTTTATGAGTTCTTTTTCAAGCCTATAAAAGAAGGAAGCAGGAGTCATGAGCTTATCTTACTTCAAATAAAGATGTGTTTAACCATAATTGTACATGTCAAGATAAAATTGAAAGAAGGAGTTCTGCCATGCCTGATGACAATAAAATTAGTGTAGCTTGACGTTGCTTCAATGTTATATGAATAGTAAGTTTATTTCCAAGTAGAGCTTTTTATCAAACAAGCTATTGAAAGTCTGCAGTAGTAAACTGATGGTAATCAACTCAAATCTCCCTTAATCCCCTGAATTCTTCATGCAGATTATTCTGAGAGCTTTGGTGAAGGCTCTATTATTATCTGTACATTTTTAAGAAGGTGTTTTTTATATGGACACATTGGATACGGACAAAGAAACGTTTGGAATTCAACTAAACGTTTTTCTAATAAATTCTCTCTATATCAACTTAATAAGAACACTTGCGTATAATTGACATTTTCTTTTACTGATCTTAACAAGTGAGTTACACCGAGTTCCTGATAAGTTCCAAAATATTCGTAGTACAGTGTGATTTAGACAATGTAGAAACCGATGACCATAGAGACTTAAAACACAAACAAATAGGACTTGAATTTTCATCACTGGGTCCTTCAAATGCAGCTTTACTGTCGAAGAGGGATTTTTAAGTGGTATAACATGAGAGAAGCCGTGGCTTAATGGTTAGTGCAGTTGCACAGTAACCAAGAAATTCGATTAAGCTGGCGAGGAGAATTTGGAACTTCACAAAAGAAAAAGCAGTTGGTTGGCATCAGGAAGGGCATCTGGCCAAGAAATTCCTCACTGCCGAAACGAATTTCCTCCTGAAGGGCACCGTCTGAGCCTCAATTGCTGGAGAATAATAACGTTAAAACCTACCCAAAAAAATTACATTTGTTGCAGGTGGTTGTAAAATGGCCTGCTCTTGCTCTCCCATAGCTTTGAAAAACAATAACTGTAAAAAAATAGTAGCCAAATTTAAATATTGCATTACAACCTCCTATGAAAGCTTGGAGGTAGACGAAATACTATGTGACTATGTTTACAGTTTTTGTACACACAAAGTAACTATATGAACGGTTTAGTATTAATATCAAAGATTTCAATGATCCTTGCCAGCAAAATTTCCCCGCATGACTTTCATTACAACCTGTGCTAATAAATCCTGATAATTTTCTTTCACACTCGGTGGAAATTCTGTCTCGTTTTCGTATTCAACCTACCTTGCTACAATTTTATCATTTGTATATTATATATATTTGAAAAGAAAAAGTTTTCAATGAAATTTCAGATTGTGCTTCGAAAATCAATGACAAATATATTGTGTATTTTTAGTAAAGTAATCTTATCCTAAAATTAAGGATTTTTACTGCCCTGCAGCCGTTTGAGCCCTTGTATATATTTCCTTTAGCTTTATTCTCAAGGGAAGATAAAAATATTATTTTAAGCTTTGAAATACTGTGCAGTACTTGCAAAAAAATATAAAAGGAAAATGAAAAATTTGTTTAGGTATCAAGGTCACGAGCTCTACCACCTGATCTATAGGTGCCTCTCCTTCACTAGATTACTTTTCCAACTACATTTTTCACTTAGGTGCACCATCCCCCCCTCCCCATCACATCCCCATAATACATATAGTTCATGATCAACTCGAATCACGCATATAGGGCTAAGCCTACCACAGAACAACGACTTTCCTTTGAAAGACATAGACTGACCATATATTGAGGCAAGGAAACATTTATATGTGAAAAGGTGAAGGATATGATTACAAAAATGATCGCTCAAGTAATAGAATACGTAACTTTGATGGCATTAGGTACTGATTCAAAGCCAATTCGGTACACATATTTTTCATTTTCCTCTTATTTCAAATTCTCTNTTCCAACTACATTTTTCACTTAGGTGCACCATCCCCCCCTCCCCATCACATCCCCATAATACATATAGTTCATGATCAACTCGAATCACGCATATAGGGCTAAGCCTACCACAGAACAACGACTTTCCTTTGAAAGACATAGACTGACCATATATTGAGGCAAGGAAACATTTATATGTGAAAAGGTGAAGGATATGATTACAAAAATGATCGCTCAAGTAATAGAATACGTAACTTTGATGGCATTAGGTACTGATTCAAAGCCAATTCGGTACACATATTTTTCATTTTCCTCTTATTTCAAATTCTCTCCCTCCATGTTATTTAAATAACTCTTTTGCAGAGAGGTGTACCACTTGATCAATCATCATCATCACCACCTTGCGGTCTCAGCAGAGATAGAATTCAAAACACATTTCCAGTACATTGGTCCCAGCTGCTAGAAGGTCTTTCTTGGCGATAGCGGTGTTCCTGCCTATGATTTCTGGAATATTGAGCTTCGGAGACGACTTGAGTGATGATGCGTGCCATAAAAGAAACGACAGCACAAGTTCATCTGAGGCACGTGCACAGTGTACAGCAAACTGAACGCGTCTCCTTTGGACTAAGGTTGATATGCTAGGAAGGTAGCCGTATATCACTTCAAGAGTTGAGATGCTTTTTCCATGAAAGATTAAATTAAAACATCTCGATCACTAGTCAGATACCATGCACCAATTCTGTACAAAGGTACACTGAGCTAATAAGTGTTTTTAAATAGTTAGCATTTCATGCAACGATCCTCGATCTTATGGAACAGATGTACAATTTTTGCCCCACTAAAAAATATTTATTTGGAATCATTACATGGAAAATAACTGAAGGCTCTAATTCAGTTACTTTAATGTACTTTGAGTTTGAAAAGCTTTTGCAATATCATATTGCTCCAAGCTATCCAAATAGCCTGGGATACAAATGTGCAACACACATTTATACCATGATAGGACACATTTCTACTATCTTTATCTGGTGAAGGACAGGTACCAATAGGTTAGGTGATAGACCATGTGTCCATGCTAGCCACAGGCACTGGTTCTAATCTGTCAGTACAAACACGTTTTTCACTTTTCAGCAATTCTAAATCGTCCCCATCAATATTATAATATTTTCGCAAAAAACATTGTGAAACATTTTCCTATGTTGAAAAACAATCCATTTATACAATATTTGCTTAAGTTTACATGAGTGGTCTAGCAGTCGACAGTCCTGACAAATCCTGTCTATTTTTTATAGTGGAACGTCTTGTATTTTAGTATACGGCTTGTCAGAATGTTAGTCAGATATTTGAGATATCCTGGTTGGGCCCTTTAGGCTTTTCAGACTAAAAGAGGTTTTTGAGCCTTCCTTTCTCTGGTTTATATCCTAAAACGTGCTTGTTTATTGTGGATAACTGTTAGAAAAATTTGGTTTTAGATAATGTATTTTGAAACTGTTTCATTTTTTGTTCTTAGGTCCAAAAAACATCGTACAAAATGGCACACTTTGAAAGCAGTGACTATTCTTTTCATTTTCATATTGATGCTCAATTCTCCACTGCTGTACGTACCAGGTTTCAATCTCCCTTAATTCAATTTCCTAAAAATTCTGTTTGGACTGAACTTTCTACCACTAATAACATTAGATACAATATCAATGGTTTTTAGAAAGTCAATTGTCGATCTGGGCAAAATGATTAGACGAAGTTAAATTTGTATCATGTTAACGATTTGAAGTAACAAGTTTATCAATCTTTGCTGCTTTTCACGGGACTTTGGTCATGTCTTTGCCCTTATCTGTAATAAGATGTTCTTCGATGTCTTTCTTCAAGTTAGTGTGAAAACTTTAACTTTGATAGTAGTAACATCACGAGATTGATCTGATTCCAACTTCTTTATTGTAAATGATGAAAAGTGCTAAATAAATTAATGTTTCTCGAGCTTTTTGAATAAATGTTGGTTATTAAGTTTAATCAATAATAATTTTATTTAATTTTATCTCTTCAGAATTTATCGTTAAAAGGATAAACAGAATCTTTCTGGGAAGTGATAATTCTGTTTTTCATGTGAATCAAAAAGGGTAACAGCAATGCATTTTATGTCATTTCCACCATTTCCCGATATCTATTTTCTCCCTTTGCATTTATGCTTATAGTTTCTTTTTGAACGAATTTTGACAGTGTCTGGTCGATGTCAATAATATAATAATAAGGTAATCAAGCACAAAAGTCCTTTTCCCCAGTAACTAAGGCTGAGATGGTGTCCTTTTGAGTGATTTCCATTTGGCATGTCAGTAATTTCTTGGCCGGATAATCTTTCTGACGTCAACCAATAGTTTTTTCTGCTGAAAATTTTGTAGAGTCTTTTCGTCCGCTCGGAGAATCGAAACCGGAACCTCTTGGCTACGTTGCAGCTGCACTAACAATTTAATCAACAATCCCTTTTTAATTAGTTCAAAGTCGACTGTAAATAATAACCAGGAAAAAGAAGTCCACACTAAGGTGTGGAACGTGTTCGAGCTGGCCCTTATGTACTATTAGCTTTAAAAAATAAATAATGTACCATCCCACTTATCCCTAATGTGTATCACGTAAACTGGAAAATTTATGTTATGAAATGTGCATTGCTATTTAGGTGAGCTTTTGGGCAATCATACTGGTAAATAAAACAAAACAACATTGCAATATACAAATCACAACAGCATGGCGAGTTATACATTCTTTAGTTTTCTATTTTTTTTTCTATTTTCCCCCAAAATTGGTCATTCTGAACAAATTTTGTTTCATAAACGTTTTTATATCTTCAGCCGTTTCCGAGAAAAATCAGTTTTACGCCTTTGACTTTTCCTGCCTTTATGTACGATAGAAAGCATAAAAATGAATGTTAAGTCACAATTTTCACTACCTTAAATATCACAATTTCTTTTGCGCCATTATTTGTAAGATAAAACCGTAAGACTATCAATGGTGTGGTGGGGACACTTAGAAAATTGTTGTATATTTAATTAAGTTTGATCTAAAATTGACATGTGATTATTAGTGTAAATGCAGTTCTTTCCAGTTAACAACCACTTTGCTATAATTAAATTAGGCAGATTTTTAAGGAGAATAATAAAAGTTAATGAGTAATTATGGTTTAATTAATCTTGATTAATAATCAACTACGATCCGGTGATCAAAAGTCATAACTTTGACGGAAACGGTAAATTAATTTCACTCGGGAGTTGACAGGTAATGTGGTAATGTGATATGTAACACTTTGTCCAGAGTTAAAAATAGTGAGTGTCTCATTCGTTAGTTAATAATTAAAATAACATAGGTTACTCTTGTTACTAGTTTCATTTTTTTTTAGTTTACTTTTATCATTTCTTGGAAGGAGTTTGAATATACAATTTGTTATGTAGACAGTTTCTTTAACAAAATCCGAAAAAAAACAGCTAAAATAATTTAATTTTGGGCTCCTCTGTTCACCTACATGCTTAAGATAGAGGTTTTATTCAAGGATTAAATTGATAAGAGGACGTTAATTGAAGTTCAGATGATTTTTTTTGTTGCGACAAACATTGCAAGTTGAAGAAACAAATTACAGTTCGATTTCAATTAAAATTTTGGCTGGAAATGTCAGAGACAGATATATTTTGGGTGGCTTCTAAATTTTTCAATTTCATATTTGCGTTTAACTTTTGTGTTTACCATTTTGACTTATCTAGTTACTTCAACATAAATTCGGTTTATCCCATGAATAAACTGGAGTTTTCGGGAGGAAATTAATATACTAATTCCCGCAGTTTTTAATAATAGTTGCCTGCAGGGAGGACGTGTTCGTCTCGTCATGATGATATATTGCAGCTTTTGTATTAAAAAGGTAATTTACTTTTAGGTTGATAGGAATGAGTATTACTATCACAAGATCTATCAATGAATTGAAAGGTATATCATTACTACCAATCCAGTTTTTTCCACGAAAAATGGACTGGTGCTTTGAGGGGTTTATTTGATCCAAATATTTATTTGATCATAATATTAGTAATTGTTTAACGACTAAGGGATTTTCAGGGTTTTTCTAAAATATTATACGTTTACATGGTAAAATTGGAATTATATCTGATATTTTATTTAATAACATAAAAATCGATATTTTTGCACTTTCAGAAACATTTACATCGACTTTAGATTTTATTTGATTGCACACCTCATCAATGTAATACTGGAGACTTTAAAATTCCAAATGATTTTAAGATTGGACGAGTTTCTGCTTTATACAAAAGTGGTGAGAAAGTGCCACTTAACAACTACAACCTGATAACTATGTTACCTCTCACATCGAAGTATATGGGAAAATGTGTATACAATCAGTTTACTGCCTATCTTGAGAAAAAAAAATTAACTCGACAGTTCGGGTTCAGAAAAGAAAAATCTACTGAATTAGCAACAACCCTGTTTTTCAATAAAGTTCTCAAAGCTTTTCAAAAAGGTCAACTAACAGGAACTATATTTGTTGACCTAATAAAAGCCTTTGATAATATCAAGCATGGGGATGTGCTTAATAGACTATAAGCATCTGGAATTTGCGACCAAGAAATTTTTTTTTTTCTGACCATCTATTTGATCGTTGGCAATATGTTCAGTATAAACTGTCAACCTGTCTACAGTGGAGTTCCTTAAGGATTCTTCCTTGGTGTTAATTCTCTACTTTAATGATCCTGAGCAGCACCTGATTATATACACAATAACTACATATTTAAAGGACACTATCCTATGTTATCATTGCAAGGATATCAGTGCCTTCAAAAAGTACTCACATACCAAGTGAACTTTTTTTCTGACTAGCTAAGGGACACTAATCTCTTTCTTTATTGAAAAAGAATGACAGAAATTATCATTTTTCAAGCCAAAAAGCGAGTATCAACTTCAAACAAATGTATTTATGTCGAATACCAGTCTTTAAAGGTCAATAATACACAAGCTTACAATTACCTGGGTGTAAAAGTCGATCCTTGTCTGAACTTAAACTACCATTTTTAATGTTCTCTGAAACAACTTCCTCGAGACTCTGACTACTAAGAAACATCCGACCAGATCTAAAACGTAGCTGCACTTTGTATCTACCCAACACTTATTGTACCAAAAGTTATGTATTTCTCTTTCACCAACTGCTTTCAATGGAACTATCGTCAGAATTTTATATCTTGATTTGAATGTTATGCAGAGGTCAGAATCAGTAATAATTCTAAATATGCGTCTATTGATTAGATGCAAATGAGTAAAGTGTACAAGCTTCTTTGTAAATTCCTAGACGATGAAGACGTTGTAAATTCCTAGACGATGACTTCATATCAGTACCTGAGTCTCCAAAATAAATTCTTTTAATATATAGTGCTTTTATGTACCATAAGCTTTCGATTGAACTTCGTACCGAGGCGGATTTGAACACCTTTAAATAAATGATTGGAGGAACAATACCTTAAAATTACTATTAAAACAACCTTTATCTTGGCAGATAGCTATTTTGCTGGCGCTTGGCTGGACAAAAAGCTAAAAGCAAGTGTTATTTTCAATACATTTTATTTAATACAGTATTAAATCCCAAATTTTATTTCCATGACGAAGTATGAAGGGTATGTTTGTTTGCTTAACATTATGTTCAGAGTGTTTCTATGGCAAATAAATCACACTTCTCTTTCTCCGCCTAACTTTTCTCTCTCTTGTTTGGGATTATACGATGTTAACCATCTCCCGTCATACAATCTTTGACAGGTTTCTATTTTCCCTATCTAAAAACATTTTGCAAGTTTGATTTATTTTTCTGTCAATTTCTTTGTAATGAATATTTTTTGTCTTTGTTAGGCACTTTCTAAAACTAATACAGCTGTTTAAAAAAAGCAGTAAATCAAGACAAATTAATATTAACCACCAGGATGGCATATTATCCAATCGTAATAAGGCTATAAATAAATACTTAAAGGATTACAAAAATGATGGTGTTAATGTCTTTCCAAAAGAGAAGACTGACAGCTACAGCAGTGTGGGACGATTAGAGAGCTATACCTGTGATGGTGAGAATATTCACATGTGCTACTTCCCAGTATTATAAATGCAAATAAAAGGATTTTAGACAAGGATATTAACATACAAACAAGGAAAATAAAAGAAACAATCCATTCCTTACAGCACAGCAATCACATCTACGATATTTCCTATATCCTTCCGGAAATATGGCTTCCACCACTAAAGAAAGAAACACAACAAACAAACAAACAAACACAACATAGATATGGCGCCATTCCTCAAAACAACTCGATCCCTGTCTATACTTAGGTCCGCACTACCAAGGTATAAAACAGCCACACCTAGTCTTTTCATTAGCCTGACAATGCGAGAAGTATTTCTTGAGACGTAGCTCAGTAAAATCTTACGTCTCCAGATATAAAGCTCTTACATCCTCTGAGCCCACAAAGTTCAGAATTTCCAACAATTATACAACTATTTGAATCCATTAAAGGAAAGTAGATTTATGATCAGATTTTGTTTTTAATATCATTGTGCTCTTATGATGAAAACACACTCCAAATAAAAAAAATAAAGTATAATCCCAAAATATTTACTCTTAGCTAATTGTCCTTTTTATTTATTAAGCAATAACCAACCAAACATACAGATTAATTGCGTATTTCTCTTTCTTAAAGAGATTTTGAATCTTTAATTAATAGCCAAAATATAAGATGCCTGAAAACAATCTACCACCCATCAAAATATCTTGGCTAAGATCTTATCCACAAAAGATCTAGTCATGTTTTGTGCTTCCCTTTGATAATCAATAATTAAGAGTATATTTGCCTGAATTTCATATTTCTAAGTTCTTTGAAAGGCACGTCTGTTGTCATGTTCCTGAATTCTGATTTGCTAGCAAAGTATCAGTATTGAATTACTAATAAACCTCCGTAAATTATTAGACAACCGAGTTTTGCGGGTAGATTATAGCATATGAAATGCCAGTCGATTGATAAAGCAGTTTATTTTCACCCATGACTTCCAAATAAATCCATCTTCTTTTAAATCTGCAAGAGATAAAGTTAGAAGATTTTGGTTAAAAATGTGGGACTTAAAAACCATCATCTCAGTTAAATCCACAGTGAAAAAAAGGTAAGCAGCTTAAATTTGAGTATTATGATCTACCTGGTGTTGAACTTAATAGAATAGACTGTCTTGTCGTTTTGATAACAGACGAGAAAGGGATTGGAACTATCCATCGACTCTTTAAGTTACTTATATCATATTTGAATTGGGTCCATTCCTTTAAGGCCTACACGCTTTTCTTTTTATAAGAATAGCTTCTAAAAGAATATCAGGGTAAAAATTGCCTAGTTTGTAAACATATCTTAGGAATATTTCCAGGGTGAGTTTCATAACAATAAAATTTTAGTAAAACAGAAATATTTTGGCAATTAAAATAAGACTAGTCTGAAATCTTTCTGAACATACTTCATGATATATATCGGGTGTCCAAAAAAACTACACATTTTTTAAAAACTTTAAAATATAGTAAAATAAGAATTTAAAAAAAAATTATATTCCTCTATGTTTGATTGACTTTGTGAAGCCAAAATGTCCGAGAGTTTTTTGTTTCTTCACTGGGGTAGCCATCACACTGATACTTTAATACTTCTTTTACACAACTCTACGAGAAAAGAATTTTCTCATCACAAACTATACACTTTCAACAACGTCATCGAGTAGAATGTAACGTTAAAGTGTTGACGTTCGAATTCTGACGTTGTGATTATTCAATGAATTTTCAAGCTGTTTGGAAAAACTAAAAACTAAAATATAAGAATATATTAAGAATATTTCACCCTTATATTTTGTCAAATCATAAGAATACTTCACCCTGAACAAAATTTTACTATTCTTGTAAAAAGAAAAGCGTGTACTTTAGACACATTCGTTGTAAATTCTCCTATCTGTAGACAGCAAATTTGTTTTCGTTAAAGATACTTGCTATTTCACTAAAAAAACAAATGTATATGAAAAAGTTAATTGATCTGACATGTTTAAAAGCATTTATTTTTACTTGCATGTTAATAGCAAAAACTTATCAGCCAGTTTGTTAGCGGTAATGTCGTCATCTGTAAATTAATAATGTAATCAATTACGGATATTAGATCAATTATTGTCATTTCTTTCTAATTTTGTCATCAGTCGAAGTTGAGTGGTATTTTAAGACCAAAGGGTTCTTCCATGCATTGATCCGATTAATAACTAACACACATAAACACTACTTAAACTCAAGAAATCCTACTGAAAACAGGAGTATAAATACAAGGGTAATTAATAAAATCTTAAGTAAGTTATATAAAAGACAAAAAAAGGATATGAGCATAAAAAAAGCTATGATAACAATTGATAATAACAAAATAAATGTACCCTGTTAACAACCAAGGTAATGACATATATCAGCAGGAGAGAAATTTGTAATAATAACAATAAGTACATTAAAAACAATAATAATAATAATTATTATTATAACAATGATTTTAGTTATAAATAGGAAATACAATTTTGAAGGAAATTATTACAAACATCATCCAGACACCACCCCAGTTCCTATTGTTTATTATTAACATATTGATAAATATTTTATATATAGATATATGTATAAATAACAAAGTCTTAATAATTCTACCACCAAAATATTATAGAAAGTGTGAGAACTTTATCTTTTCTATCTCTTTCTTTCTTTTTCTGCATATATATATATATATATATATATATATATATATATATATATATGAGGTTGACCGAAAAAGATTTCAAGACAAGATAAAACGGTCATAAGCAATCATTAGGAAATAAGAAGTACAGAAACAACACAACCCTTTCAACGTACGTAAGGGAACTGAAAGAAAACAACATTACCCCCACTATGAAATGGTCGGTAATAAATCACGCGCAACCCTATTCAGATAAATCGAAAAAGTGCAACCTTAGTTTGCTGGAAAAGTTTGAGATCATTAATTACGCTAACAAAGAGGAACTGTTGAACAAGCGTAGTAAACACATTGCAAAATGTAGAAATTTAAATAAATTCTTATTAGCTAATTATAAATTAAAGGACTAGGTAAATATATATATGTATAAATATAATGCATTCATTTATAATCAAAGGAAAGACACCATTAGTCACCTAATCAATGCGGTTATCACAAACCTCACTTCCAAATGCTTTCATAAGGTTCCTAATACCCAAGGTAGCAGACGCTTTTTGGAATTCGGATGTAATATTTTTCAGCACATGAAGCCGTAAATACATACACCAAATGATACATAATTGGCGATTATACTTTACTTTTATGGCTAAAGTCTCGATTAGCTTTCAGAACTTTTAAAATTTGTTAAATTGGTATGCTGATTTATACTGTGTTTCAGACTCCCTCAGAAATGTCTACTGTTATTATTCAAACCGCCAGGATGATTAAAGCTTACAGCATTACATTTTGTGGTAACATGTTTGCGTTGGTCACATCCATTTTTGTTACTTCTTTCCCCCAAACTCAAATCTTCTGCCCACACCGGTCTTGTTAATAATTAAAAGCTCTGCGAAATTGTAGTTTTGATACAAACATGTTAGTGAAAAATGACATTCAGGTATTTTTACTTTTACAGTCTTGGAATCAATTGTTTTCTTTATGCAGACGTACACCAAATTTAAACTCTGGGCCATTGTAAGTAGCATCCAAATATGAAATGTTAATTTTGTGACCAAAAATAACTGGGAATTTTGCCATCATGGCTTTGATATCAGCTTAGTAGCATTTTCATTCCATTTAAAATTTGGGTCTTGATTTGTCTGATAGCCTCAAACAGTGTACATTTGTGGCCCATTCTTGCGAAGGACGTTTGTTGAAAATTTCCCCAACCACCTCTAAGATCATATAGGATTTTTTTGAAAGTACTATTTGTGTTCGGATGTAATAGAGATTTGCACCTTCATATACGTATTGTTAAATTTGAGATCGAGCATTTTAATTAATTTATGTCAGTAATCCCCTATTTTTAGGCAAGGAGCATGTATTTCACTTGAATATTCTCTGGCAAATAGCACCCTACGCCCTTGCTGGCACTGGGAACGCAGGTTTAGGGATGTAGGATAGTGGCAGGTACTACAGTGGCTTGTGAGTGATGTTTCTGCTGGTCTTGACCTTTAAACTGAGGTAAACAGCACAACTACCTCCTTTGGCTTAGGATAGTTGTGCGTAGGCTTGAGCTCTCCCAGTGACTTCATATCACCCCACTACCTTGTGGGGAGGCCAAAGTCCCAGTGTTCGGCAGTAGTGACGCAGCATGAGAACTTCGCGGAGGATCGAGATTATAAACAACGGTGGTTCTCAGTTATCTGTAAGGCGGATTGGAAACCCCTCTCCCGGCTTGCGAACTGCGGTGAAGAAGGCAAAGGAAAATCACTTCACTAACAATTTTCCAAGAATAATCATGGATAGCCACAACTCAAATAATCAGAGAAACGGTGTGAATGGGATTACCGCGTCAATACGAAGGAACCCCCCGCCCGATAGGGATCTTCATGTGCGACAGGTGAGACCCGACCATCATCATGTGACTGTTCGCAAAAAATCAAGAACATTGGAACATGGAACGCAAGAACCTTGAACCAATGTGGGAAGAAATGAAAAGACTCATCATCGGAATACTAGGGCTGAATGAAACAAGGTGGTTGAAAAGTGGTCAATTTTCCATCGATGACTACAAAGTAATCTATGCTGGCGGTGAGAAACATGAGAAGGGCGTTGGCCTCCTGGTAGAAAAGAAGCTAGGCAAGAGTGTAATGGGATACTAGCCACTAAGTGAAAGAGTTCTGTTAGCCAAGCTTTATGAGCGTCCTTTCAACATGTCAATCATTGTTGCATATCCCCCAACGAATGATTGCTCAGATGAGGTGATCGATGAGTTTTACGAAACACTGGATGAAGCGAAGAGCCAATGTAAAGGTGATGAGGTCAACATTGTCATGGGGAACCTCAACGCTAAGGTCGGGTGTGGGCGTGAGGAAAATGTGGTAGGCCAGTTTGGCATAGGTGAGAAAAACAGTCGTGTTGATAGATGGATAGAACTGTGTGACCAAAACAACATGGCCATCATGAACACCTGATTCAAGCTACATCCACAAAGAATATACACTTGGAAGAGCCCTGGTAATATCACCAGAAATCAGATTGACTACATCTCGGTAAATCAAAGAATCAGGAGGGCAGTGAAACACACAACAACTTATCTGAGTGCGGATTGCGGGAGCGATCATGTACCGGTATTATGTACAATGGACTGCAAGCTGAAGAAACTAAAAAGTGCAAAGGCTGAGAGAAGGCTTAACCTCGTGCAACTAACAAACCCGTGAGTCTGTGAGAGATATACAATCAGTGTGAAGAACATATTTGATCTTTCAGAAGAAGAACGTCGGGACACTTGTAATGAAACGAAGAGCATTTTAGTCGAGACAGCTCAGGAGTATCTTCCAAAGAAAGTGAGAATGAGTTAAAGCAAGTGGATGACAGGTGACATATTCAACATGATGAGTGAGAGGCAGAGAATCAGGGACAGACGCTGTAGAAAATATCGTGAACCTGACAAAGTCATCAAGCAAAAATGCCACGAAGCCAAAGAAGCATGGTTGAACACAAAGTGTTTGGAAGTTGAGAATGATTCACTTGATTCCAACAAGATGTACAGGCGAATAGATCACATAAGCGGGAGGAGGCCAGGCTGTTCTATATCGGGATATGTGAGGGCACAAAATGGGACTATGCTCGTTGAAAAGATGGATATACTGGACTGCTGGGTAGAATACATTGGAGAACTATTCCATGATATCCGTGGGGCAATGCCTGTTTTTTCGGAACCCAACAACGGCTAAAATATCATGGCTTCAGAGGAGCCAGCAGCCATCCGAAAAATGAGGAGAAACAAGGCAGCTTGTCTAGATGGAGTGGTGATAGAGATGATTGAAGCCTTATAATAGTATTGTGTTGAGAAACTGACGCTGTTTATCAAAAAGATTTACAAAGAAAGGACATTTCCTGAAGGCGTAGTGAAATTAATTTTCATAGTTCTGCCTAAATATTTAAGAGAAGTGGATTGTGCGCAACATCGAACCATCATTCTAATGAGTCATGTGACAAAAGTCATTCTTAGGATATTGCTTGTGAGGGCAAGGCAGAGGATATCCCCCGAAGTTGGAAGTGAACGGTTTGGTTTTGTTGCTGACGCGGGGACAAGAAATGCTGTGTTTGCCCTACGAATAATCACAGAGATAGCTGTAGAAATGCAGAGAGACGTGTACATGTGCTTTATTGACTATGCAAAAGCATTTGATAAAGTTTGCCAGGTACAGCTCTTTGAAGACCTCGGCAAGTTGGATATGTGCAGGAAAGATCTACGACTTCTACAAAACCTGTACTGGAGTCAATCAGGGTGTATTCTCATTAATGGAGAATGTAATAAATACACAACGCTGAACGCGGTGTTCGACAAGGGTGTGTCATGTCACCAGATCTCTTCAATTTCTACAGCAAGTTGATACTGAGACATCTGGAAAACAAGAGAGGCTTCAGAATCGGTGTTCAGAATATCACAAATATCAGATACGCGGATGAAACAGTACTAATGGCCAAATCCCAAGAAGACATACAGAGACTACTAGATGTTGTTGTGGAGGAGAGCGAGGAGATAGGTCTGAGCATAAACTCCAAGAAGACAGAATGTATGGTAACATAAAAAAGGGATAGTTCAGTATGCACACTGAAAGTGAAGGATGAGGTCATCAACCAAGTCAGCTCTTTTAACTATCTTGGTAGTCTCATCACTGACGATGCGAGATGTCTTAAAGAGACCAAGAGACGAGTGGCCTTGGCAAAGAAAAGTTTTACCAACCTTGAGAAAATACTGAAAACAGCAATCTACCACTATCAATAAGATTGCATATGCTTAACTGCTATGTCTATCCGGTCTTGACCTACGGATCCGAGACATTGACGTTAACATCAGAGTCTCGAAGGAATCTGGAAGCTTGTGAGATGTGGTTGATTAGAAGGATGATGAAGATCAAGTGGATAGACAAAGTCACGAATGAAGAAATTCTAAGGCAAGCAGGGGTTCATTGGAACTTGATAAGGCGGATCAACGTACAACAACTACGTTTTTAAGGCCATGTCATGAGGAAGGAAGGACTGGAAGAATTGTCAATGACAGGCAAAGTACCAGGCAAGAGGAGCAGAGGAAGAAGGTGAATGATGTGGATGAGCAGTATGAGAGCACGGCTGGGAGAGTATGGACTCCATCATGGCGGAGCAGAGCTTCTGCGGATGATTAAAGATAAAGAGGTGTGGCAAGAAATGATCGCTTATGTCACTAGATACGAAGGTACCTGAAGAAGAAGAAGAGCCTCCTTTTTTACTCACGTGATTAACTTCAATTTATGCAATGCCCTAATGCCTATTATTTCAACGTAACTTTTGTCCTGTTGTAATCAAATACCTCTGTACATGAATGTACCAACCCGTACTCTCCCAACCAATTCCGATCTTCAGCATTTGACGAAACTAAACTAACTCTTTAACCTAATACCTCAGTAAATTGTTAAAAGAAATTAATTCCATCAGTGGAAAGCTCTTATGGGTAGGAATATTTTAAGAAAGGCCTGCTACTAATACTCTAATGAAAATGAATATTTTGCACATATTCTTTTTTCACTAGTGGTAACACTTTCACATGTTTCTAGTAGCAAATCTTCAAGAACAAGAAATACAAAAGTGGATGTCAGATTTGACATAATTTCTTATTTTAAAAATTATATTCCATGTTGGCTTTGTATGGAGAATAGCTGTTTTCCTATTGGCTGGGATGTAGACTTTTTTCACAGCAGATAAAGCTATTATTAAACCTGCTATGTTAAAATTACTTACCACAAAGAGACATCTTAAGGAAATTGTCGCTTTACCTTACCTTTGACCTTAGTTCCTCCTGTTCTATACAGGACATATGGCAGCAAGATGTCTCCATCGACTCGATACTCAGCCACGGCTTGAGCAGTTCTGACAGACAGTACTCGAATATGTATATCGTCGTTGAAGGTTTACGCCATGTTCTCGTAGGTCTGCCACCCTTCCTTCTTCCTTCCACTGGCTTCGATGTTGTTGCTTGTCTGGCATGTCTTCCAGGCGGTAACCTTAGGATATGTCCTGCTAATCGCCACCTCCTTTCTTCTACTATTCTGTGTAGCTGTGTTTGTTCTGTCCTTCTGTAAATTTCTTCATTTATTATCCTGTTTCTTCATGTAATTCCCAAAATTCTTCTGAGATTTTGCAGGAGAAAGGAGTTTAGCTTCCGCTCCAATTTTTTTGTTATCTTCCATAGTTCACTTGCATAGAGAGCTGTGGAAATAACTATTGCTCTGTATAGATTTATCTTAGTTTTGGTGTTCACTTGCAGTGATTTCCATACATTTGCCATAGATTTTAATGTTGCCCCAGCTCTGTCTAATCAACTGGTTATGTCTGTTTGTACTTCAACGGTGTCCGTAATGTAACTTTCCAGGCATTGGAACTTTCTGACTGTTTCTAATGGTTCTCCTTTGACTATCACTTCTCTTGCTTGGTGTTTGCTAATGTTCATTATTTTACTCTTACCTTCGTTTATCCTAAGGCCAACCTTTGTAATTTCTGTTTGTAGTCTATTTGTCATAACTTGACACGTCCTAATATAACGAGCCACTAATGCTATGTCATCAGCAAATTATAGATCCGTTAGATTTGTGTCATTTTCCCAGGGAATGCCAAAATCTTCTCCTACCATCGCTTTCTTCATGACGAAATCTAAACATATTATGAACAGGAGAGGGGATAGTATACGGCCTCACTCCGGAGATAAATTCGAATTCTACAGTCATCCTTGAACTCGTCCTGACACTGCCAATGACTACCTTATCTGGAACTCCGTAAATGTTCAAGATCTTCCAGAGTGATTCTCTATGAATATTATTAAAAGCTTTACGAAAATCAATGAAGTTAATTACTATTTCTGACTGAAATTCCAAACTTTGTTCAACGATGTTTCTCAGGGTAAAAATTTGCTCACTGCACGATCTCCTTCCCAAAAACCTGCCTGTTCTTCACGTAGTCTACTGTCTGCTGCTCTAAGTATAGGCCTCAATATAGCTCTGCTAAATATTTTACCAGTGGTGCAGAGTAGTGTTATTTCTCTCCGGTTATTACAATCCGAGAGATCTCTTTTCTTGGGTAACTTCACTATCATTCCTTTGCTCCACTCGACTGGCACTCTATTTTCTTTCCATATCTTATTAAACAACCCAACAAGCTGGTCTTCGACTGGTGCTCCTCCGACTTTCAGAATTCACTATTGATACCATCCACTCCTTGTTATTTTTCATCTTTTTAATGACATTCTTAATTTCCTCTCTTGTAATAGGTCCCATTTCTATTTTTAAGTCCTGTATTTCCTGGGGGTAGTTGTTCCACATAAACTGTGTTTCCAGGACGGGTTGATTGAGAACTTCTTGAAAGTGTTCAACCCCTCCTTTGTTTTGTTATTTTTCAGTTGCCAACGATCGCCAATCTTTGTTCTTCACCGGAACATTTACGTAACTTCTTTTTCCAGAAAGTTGCTTCGCTATCTTAAATAATCTCCTTGTGTCATTTCGCTTAGCTGCATCTTATGCTTCCCTTGTTTTCTTTTCAAACGACACTTGTTTGTCTCTTTCACAACTCCTCTTCACTGCCCTGTCAACCCGCTTGTAACATTCGTAAGCATCTCTAGCCTGTTAACTTGTTCTGGCTTGTTCTCTGTTGCCTTTTAAAGTCCTGCGCTCGTCAATTACTTTCCAGGATTCCTCAGAAATCCACTCTTCTTTTTTATTTCCTCTCCTCTGCCCAACAATGTTTCTGGCCGTTTCATTTATTGCACCTTTGAAACACTCCTACTTTTCGGTTATGTTTCTTTCTCTTTGAAGTACTGCAAATCAATTAGCTAGCTATTTCTGGAAGTGTTCCGAAACCTCAGGGTTAAGTAATTTCTCAACAGCATATGCTTTCCTTTCCGTCTGCTTTGTTCTTTTCTTTATCTTCAATCTGATCTTGTCTCCTCGAATGTGATGGTCCGAGAAAACGTCCGCTCCTCTGAATGTCCTCACGTCTATTAATGACGATCCCTACCTCCTATTTACAAATATATAGTCTATCTCATTCTATGTGTTTTCGTCCGGAGATCTCCAGATCCATTTGTGATTATTTTTGTGCCTGAAAAAGGTGTTGCGAATGCGGAGATCATTCTTATTGCAAAATTCTATCATTCTCTCTCCATTGTTGTTGGTCTTATTCGGAGAACCATGTGGGCCTATTACATTAGTAAAGCCTGAGCAGTTGGATCCTATTTTTGCATTCCAATCCCCCATAACAATCGTCAAGTCATAACTAGAAGGACTGTCAATAGTGTCCTGCAACTGGTTATAAAACTCATCCTTTGCCTCTTGTTTTGCACTCTCTGTCGGTGCATAGATTTGTGCGACAGACGTTTTCAGTAAATTTCAATCCAATCTTGCCGTGATTATTCTATCTGATACTGGTTCCCAGCTGATTAGTGCTTTGGTGGCTTCCTTGTCCAGTAGTATAACCCCGCAAATGGTCTGCTTCACCACCAGAATATAACGCAGTAATTCCTTCACTTGTTAAACTTCCTTGAGCGGTCCATCTTGTTTCACTAACGCCTAGTACTTTCAGTTGGTATCTTTTCATCTCATTGATCACTTGTGCTAGTTTTCCTGTCTCATACATGGTCCTCACGTTCCACGTTCCAAACTTCGTTATATGCTTGGTGGAGAGGAGCCGTGTGTTTTCGGGGTATAAACGTCCTCTCGGCTTTCATCAACAGCCGTCATTGATACATCAGAAGAATTCGCAGGTGACGTCATCTCCTGCGATAAATTTACTGCTGTTCCAGATCTCGCTCTTCGCCAGTGATGTTGGCCGGAATAGCTACTTCTTCTTGCTGTTTCTGTAGGTTTTCTTCTTTTACAGGGTGGGATTACTGGCCCTACTCCCAACCCTCCTCCTTTTCCAACCTGGCTTGGAACAGGCTTCGGCGGAGTTACTGGTCGACTTTCCTCTTACTTAATCATTTTTTGTCATCAAACTGTCTACATAAAGGCTTCTTGAAGAGCCTTAAAAATCAAGTTGCTGTCTTTATATATATGTATATACTTTTTCGATCTGCTTTTTCGACCCTTGGGATGTGTTTGTACGCAACGTACTTCATAGTTGATACAATTTCGTCAATTTTAACAATTTATTTTGGTTAACTTAGTTGCTCGATCAATGTCTACAAGGGCTTCCTCTTCCATAAAATGAGCATTATTTGAACAAAATCAGTTTCTGTCGCATTAACATTTTAGTTGGTATCTTCTGGTACGTGTTCCTTTACCTCATCTGTCTCTTGTACCCTTTTTCAGATGAGTTTTAAGTCAATTAATAACCATTCGTTTTTCCTAACTACTCTATCTTTTTCACATCAATTCTGCTCTGACAGCTCACTGGATATCCTCTCTTCCTTCTCTTCCTTCTCTTCCTCCTCTTCCATCATTATCGATTGAATTACTTAAAATATAGTTTTCTGTAACAGCTGCGTCCAAACCTCTCTTTCACCTTAGCAGTTATTTGATGACAACAAGGCATACGTTGCTCATCTACTGGACACCATCTGGTAGGAATTACTTTACCAAAGGTTCCATCCTTATTAACGCCGTTATCTGAATCATTTTTATAAAACATTGCACTCATGTTTGAAGTTGAGTTTTAAGGTTACCGCCAAACAGTAGGTTTTTGAAAAAATAACTCTGAAAGATGTAGTTGTGGCAATTGGTTCAAGCCCCAAACTCTAAGGCGAGGTATATTTTAACGTCATACCCACTACAAATTATTATTATTATTATTATTATTTTATTATTATTATTATTATCTCAGTTTATTGCATTTGCACAGGCTGTTCTTAAAGCCACTTTATTCCTCTTGAACTAGCCACAACTAGCAGCCAAAGGCCAAGAGGGTTTTTTCCCTTGCAATTGTAAAACTTTTCTAAGAATCCTATCTGTTCCTAAAAAGTTTGTATTTTGTTTAATACCAATATCTAACTCAATACTTATGATGTCAGTCCATCTCTTGGAATTTTTGCTTATATACTCTAAAGCTCCAACAACAACTGGTACAACACGAGCATTCTTCAGTGACCAAAGCCTTTTTAATTCAACTTTTAGGTTTTGATATTTTTCAATCTTTTACTGTTCCTTATCATATACCCCACAATCCCTTGGCACAGCAATATAAATAATGATACAAGATTTGCTTTTCTTACCAACCACAATTAGATCAGGTCTTCTGGCCTGAACGACATTATCATACTGTGTGTTAACATTCCAAATCAACTTCGTGTCATCATTTTCAACTACTCCCTCAGGGTAGTGCTCATACCATTTCTCCTTCCTTTCAAGACCATATTTCTCATATACTTTATAATGGATCAGTTGGTCAATGTTATCATGTCTCCTCCTGTAATCGCGTTGTGAAAGCTTTTTGCACTCACAAATTATGTGTGTACAGCTTTACCCTTTTCACCACATATTCTGTACATCAGATTTTCTGTTGTTTTGTCGATCTTATGTTTAATATAATTTGTTCTTGGTCCCTGCTCTTGCTCCGCAAATATTGTTGCTTCAGTTACTTTCAAGGCACTATGGACAATCCATTTCCAAGAAAATTCTCTATTTACTTCTGCAGGTATTTTACGATAGAATCGTTTGCACATTCTTATTACATGCCACTTAGATTTTAGTTCAGTTTGATTTTCTCTCTTAAATATTTCTTTCTCTACTAAATTGTCAGTTCTAATTATACCCACTTTCCTTACACCCTTCAAAAGCAATTCATCTGACTCACAAACATGTAAGTCTAAGTTGTTTTCCTCCAATCTTACTCATGTTCCAATCCCAATTAGGCCTCTTCCATCAAAATCATTCTTAGGATGCAGAGCTCCATACATCGTCAAGGTCTTTCTCGTCGTTCTATCTAACTTCTTCATCAACTTTCCAATCTATGATTCCTGCTCCATATCGTAAGAGTGTGATTGATGGTTTGGTTCCTGTTTTATCATTTAATTTATATTTATATTTATATTTATTATTATTATTATTATTATTATTATTATTATTATTAATATTATTACTTGCGTTCTGGTCTCAAAAGTATAGCTCTTATTTCCTTTGGTAATATACTATGAGGACAGACAACATTCTGATATTAAAAACCTACTTTATCCAAGGTACGTGGCCTCCAAGTACCAATCTCCTTATTCCTGGTGTGCTAAGAAAACTTTACTTGTGCATGTTTAACTTTTTATGGTGATTCCAATATCGTTGATATACTTTTCAGAATTTTGAAATCTGCCGCAAATTTCCCTACAGAAGCTCTTATCATTGGCACATTTCTCGTCTATAACGTCAAATTCTTTTCCATCCTCGGGATGCTAAAATCATCTAACATTTTCAACCTTTTTTGTCTCTATAACATTATTTGGCTGGTGATCGTATCATTTGCTATTATTTTTATTATCATCATCATCATCATCATCATCGTTGTCATTACTATTTTTATTATTGTTTTTGTTGTTGTGTTTCCTCTTAGAATTATGTATAAAGGCGGTATTTGTAGTACTTGACCATTAAGCATACCAAAAAACATGTGTCAATCACCTTCCTCAACATTCTTTCTCACTGTAATAAATATATCGTTTGATCTTATCAGGGTAAGAAAACCGTAAAAACTTTAAATGAAAATCTTTTTCGTTTACAAACCCTTTTACCTCTCCAGAAATCTTTTTGTGGTGTCATATTAAATTTATGATGATCTTGAGGTACTTAACTACTTTTATATTTTTAAAATTAAAATCTACCTTCTTCTTTCTTTTATGTCACATTCAATCAGCTTAATCAAAATCAAATGTTGTGTTCTATTACTTTATTACTTTCTCTTTTTTTCCTTTGTTTAAAGAGTTTGCAATTTTTGGGTCAGTTAGTAATATATACTGAAAATCAAATATTTGTATGCGTTGCTTTGTAGTCAAAGGATATGAATGATGCACACTAACCATAAAAGGAGTTAAGGATTGCAAGGTTTAGAGGGTCATTGTGTAGCAGTTTTTACGGGATACTTAGCTAAAAGCATGTTGAATAACAATTTCACATTTTTAATACCAGTGAAAGTTTTAAACGGGACTTCAATTAAGGCCACGAAAGTTGTAAAAATTCCATGAAAAGCATATAGTAGGGAATATTGTATAAGAGAATACCTCCATCCTTGACTAGCATTGATTTCTATGAATACACCCTTTCTGACTACTTCAGACACATATTTTATTAGATAATAGCAAATTGTTGAATTAACAGACCAACATATAACCAATCGTGTCTAAAACTATAATTTAAGGTTAACCCAATAATGATTAAATTGTAAATAATACATTAAATGTATAGATTCTGCTGAAGTTTTTATTTTGATCTCAAGACGTATTTTATAACTTACCTGAATTGTTGTTTATACAGATGTTGTACTTCTGTAACTAGAGCAAGCAGTCATTACCTGTGTCAGCTGTTTATGTCCTCTCTTGGCTATATTCAGCCTTAAAGCGAAAAGGTATGGGACAAGGCCTAAATATTTACAAATTCTTTTCTGAGAAACCCTTGGTGAACCAGTTTGTTTCAAATGTGTTAAAGTGTGATCAGATCAGATCAGATCAAGAAAATTAGCTAAAAAATGAACACTTTGTATAAGAAGTGTAATAATTTGCGGTATAATAANATCCTATTTTCGGTAAATAGTGATTCCCCTATTGACGCATACCAATAATGATCTCAAACTGCGTAGAACAAATATGGATAATTCCCCAACAATTACCTGTGTCAGCTGTTTATGTCCTCTCTTGGCTATATTCAGCCTTAAAGCGAAAAGGTATGGGACAAGGCCTAAATATTTACAAATTGTGTTAAAGTGTGATCAGATCAGATCAGATCAAGAAAATTAGCTAAAAAATGAACACTTTGTATAAGAAGTGTAATAATTTGCGGTATAATAATAACGAAATGACGATTAAAGGTAATGAGCCAAAGAAATGAAGTGCTTTAACTCTTGAAATAACTGGTCACGATTGCCCTGTGGTATTCAGAAAATGGAAGAATATATTCAAGTAGTAGATTTTTGATATTATTAAGGCATCATATTCTCTATTAACGTCTAAGAATCGTTTTATAATTATTGTGCCTTTTCATCTACGTACATCATCTTTCGCCTAGTGCTGAAAGAAAGTTTTATTGAACTGCAGCTGTTACCATTTTCACACACAACCTATGTAAAAGATAAGCTTCTTTTCATAATAGAGAATCTAACACTGGCTCTGTGATATAACAGGATGACTTGTTACCTTCTTTGCTACTGAGAATTAGTACAGCAAGAATAAGAATAAACTGTTTCTAGAATGTGTAGAAACTTTAAATAGATTGTTCACTCGCAGGCAATAAATAGGACAATTAATCCCTTTTCGATCTTGTTACAAAGGTCTTTGTGACAAGACAGAAAAGGAATTACTTTCTCTCAGAGCTGCAAAATTCATCACATCAGGAGTGAATTGTTAAAAATTTGTGTTTTTTAATGAAATTTTAGTACACCAGAGGAAGTATAAGCTAGTATATTTCCATGAAGGGAAGAATTGCTCTTCCTATGGTATTTTTCACTCCTGTCTGGTTTAACTTTACTAATGGATTTATTTTTCAGTTTACCTTATGATTCTTTTCTGAGATAAATGATATGTACGTATAATGTATTTGCAATGGGGATTTGTTATAATAACAACATTTTGTCAGCATGAAATATACTATAACATCGCTTTGCAATGAGATCTCTTTTATGAAAGTAAAATAAGTCATAAGATGAATAGCTTATTACAATGTATTGAACATTTTACAATAAAATTAATTATTCCTCTAATAAGGCTTATTTTTGGTCTGAATTCGATAACACTTTTTATCTGTGACGCTTGAAATAACTACAGTTTCAACAGAAATGCATTTCATGAATTGATTTAAAAGAAATATACTTTGCCAAAAAATTATCCTCAACATCTGCGGTATGTTTAGCAAAAGGATACTAGTTTGTTGCTTGAAATGTTTCAGAATATTGTAGCTTAATTGTTTGAGTGTTTGTTTTATGCATCAAAAAATTCGTTGACACGCAATAAAGGGGTTAAATTATGATACATTTGGCATGCTAGGAACCAATCTGAGCTCCTTTTTCTTATAACGCCCTGTTCTAAAAGTAAATAATCAATTATCTTTTAGTTATATGTACAGATAAAAGCTATCACGATCATAGCAACCACTACTTGTAGATAAACAAAATTATTACAATTTCACTTGTGATAAGGGCGGCTTGTCACTACTCCACACGAAGAGCCCGAAACTAACGATTTCGTACTGTTAACTTTGTGTGTTTACAATGTTGGACAAAAACAATAACCATCCTCATTTTTAACTTTCCCAAACAAAATTCATTATTTGTAGATCATTTATTTTTGCATGTATAACCTTAAAAGGTTGTAAAAATTACTCTAATACATTCAGTTGCTTCTTGGGGATAAAAGATTTATATTTGACGTTATACGTTATATATGTTATATAGACGTTAAGAGCAATATTTTATATTGCTCCTAACTTCTTACACGTAACCCTAAAGCAAATTAGCATCTTTACAAGTGATCTCAATTTGAGTAAGTAGGAAAAACATGCCTCTCATAAATTATCCAACATTGCAGATATATGTTTATTAATTGGTTAAAAATAACATAATAAAGTATAATGTCTTCAAAGATTTTATGGAGTGAAAAGGACAAGCTTAGAGACTGTCAAACTTTCTTGACTAAATCTAGTTATTTTTCTGTCAATGGATTGAAAGGGCTAAATTTGTCTAAAATATGTGTTGCCAATCAAGTAGCATTAATGACATTTCTATTAAAATCCAAATAATTTTTGAGTACACACCAATGTATACCATACTTGGAAGTCTTCCTCTGGGAAGAAAATAAAGTCAAACAGGCCTTTTAAAAAAACTGCAGCGCGTTTTTTTGAGTACTAATGTAACCAAATCGTCTATAAATTGTTCAACTTTTTCCAGCTCTTGGGACTTAAAAGGGATCTCAAATCTCGTATCCTTCTTCTTTGAAAGTACCATAAAAAAATTTTTTCTTTGTGTTTATATTCAAACCTTTCTTCTCGCTCTCGTCTACCANTACACACCAATGTATACCATACTTGGAAGTCTTCCTCTGGGAAGAAAATAAAGTCAAACAGGCTTTTTAAAAAAACTGCAGCGCGTTTTTTTGAGTACTAATGTAACCAAATCGTCTATAAATTGTTCAACTTTTTCCAGCTCTTGGGACTTAAAAGGGATCTCAAATCTCGTATCCTTCTTCTTTGAAAGTACCATAAAAAATTATTTCTTTGTGTTTATATTCAAACCTTTCTTCTCGCTCTCGTCTACCACTGTATCCACAATATTTTCTATCTTTTCGTCACTGTTTCTTACAAACGCTGTGCCATGTGCATATCTGATGCTGTTGATATTTATTCCATCAATCGATATTCCTCTTATGACCTTAATGTTTCGCATGATCATTTCCGTGTAAAGTGAAAATGGTCAGGAGATTCTATATAACTCTTTTTTCACTCTCCTTATTTGTGTCAGGTTGCCCTGCTAATGCTAACATGAAAGCCAGTACAACCTGCTGCATGATCGACTGGTCGGAGACTAAACTGGCACCCTACCAGCTTCCAAATCTGGTGAGGTGGATGGCTAGCAACCCAGTAGGAATAAAAACAAGTCCTATCAAAGGGAGGGTGAGCTCTTTAGACTCAACAACTAGCTAGGTAGAGAGAGTGTCTCAATAAAAACACCCTGCAGGAAGATCTTTGGACTCTACTGCAGATTTTTTGCATGCTTATTCCGCTATGACAAAACAAGCACTAATGCATTTAAGAACCGCGAAAGGGGAATACGGATCAAACATCCACTGGTTCACCCGATAGGGTTTTGCTGAACAAGCAGCTCAACCCGGATCGTCATCATGCTACTGTGTGCTATTGCATAGCTACATGAAGTGTTAAGACACTACACCAAGCAAGGAAATTGAAAAACGTTGTGAGAGAAATGTTGGGGGAAATTATTTGCATAATAGTACTGAGTGAAGTCAGATGGTTGCAATTAATAAAAATGAAGTTAAAGAAAATATTGGTTTTTTTACATTCAGGACCAGATAAATAACAAATTCATGGAGTTGGAATCCTACTAAGACCAAACATAACAGGTTGTCCACTTGGCTACTGGCATATTTTCGATTGAATAACTGTGGGGAAAATAAAAGGAAGCCCATTCAACACCACCATCATTAAAGTATATGCAACTTCCAACCGCAGTGAGGAAGACATAACTTTTATACAGACCTGGATAAAGCCATGGCACAATGCAAATCTCAAGACATTGTGTTTGTCATGGGTGACCTAAATGCAAAAGTTGGTGAAGATAGTCAAATGTTGTGGAACACTGGGCAAACGAGATGATCTTGGAGATATCAGGATTCAGTGGTAGGAAGGAAATAACCAGATGATAACTAATACGTACTTTCAATCTAACCCCAGACGTCTATGGACATGAAATAGCCTATATGATTTCTCAAAAAACTGGATCGATTTCATAACAATCAATAAGAGATTCAAAAATGCGGTTACACAAGCGAATTACTATCCAGGTACAAATTCCAACGGTGATCATGCTGTATTGGTTGCATCTGTGAAGCTTAAATTAAAGAAACAAAAACCACAAAAAAAAGCCTAGACCTACTGAAATCCAATGAAGTGAAAACGGCTTTTTAACAAAAGGTAAAACTCCACATGCAAAATGATAAATTAGAATAACAGAGCGGTAAATGAATATTAACAAATTTGTGTGGAATTAGTAAAGCTACTGAAGAAATCATACCTTCTGTAACACAAAAGAAGAAGCAGGAATGAAGCACAGTCAAGATCTTAGAAATAATAGAAAGGAGTAGAACAGTAAAGAGATGGTCAGAAGAATATGACAGGTTAAAAAAGGAGGTACGTAGAAATTGTCAGTAAGCAAAGGAGTGTATGTCTATGAAACAACGCAAAGAACTGAAAGAAACGGAGAAGATCCAATCCACAGAGGTTTTATGACATGGTGTAACAGGTAACCTCGAGTAAAATGAGTGTTATACCCAGCTACATTGAAGAAAAGGATGGAAGTTTTTTGGTTAATCAAGAGAAAATGTTACATCGATGGAAAGTGTATATGAAGAGTTTTTGCTGATGACTGAGGAGAAAGAACTATTTTCCAGAAACAAAGAGGCAAACTGATTTTAAAAGTGGAAATGGAAAACGCTACAAAGAATATGAAAAGAAGTAAAGCTGCTGGCCCAGATGTGATTTTTGAAGAAATGATCTTGGCTGTAGATAAGTGTAGGATGGATTAAATTATAAACGTACCACATAAAATCTATAAGTAAGGTCATTTTCCAGAGATGATGCGCAGATCTACCTTTATCACTCTCCCCTAGAAACCTTTGCCTACCTTTACCTTTGTTGGTAGACTGGGAGGTCAAACAGTTTAATAGGTAGCAGAAGAACAGTATGGATTCACCGCCGATAAGGGCACACGAACTGAAAATATTAGCAGAGAAAGCAGTTAGTATGCAAAGCGAAGTACATGTTTGTTTTATTTGCAATGTGAAAGCCTGCAAAACGAGATAGACAAGGGATTTTGTTTGAAATCCTGGAAGCATTATATCTGGATAGACAGTATATCGGGGTGTTGATAAACTTATACTTGGAGCAAAAGCCAGCTATGAGAAACAATGGCGTTGATAGTAATGGTATCATTACTAAACCTGGATAATATAGTACGATGCAGTACTGGTATCATAACTCATTTTACTACTTTGTGGTGTTAACGTAAAAAGTTCTTCAGCCTTTCTGAGCATGCTATATTATATGNTGATTTTTGAAGAAATGATCTTGGCTGTAGATAAGTGTAGGATAGATTAAATTATAAACGTACCACATAAAATCTATAAGTAAGGTCATTTTCCAGAGATGATGCGCAGATCTACCTTTATCACTCTCCCCTAGAAACCTTTGCCTACCTTTACCTTTGTTGGTAGACTGGGAGGTCAAACAGTTTAATAGGTAGCAGAAGAACAGTATGGATTCACCGCCGATAAGGGCACACGAACTGAAAATATTAGCAGAGAAAGCAGTTAGTATGCAAAGCGAAGTACATGTTTGTTTTATTTGCAATGTGAAAGCCTGCAAAACGAGATCCCGTTAGGTGATCCCGACAGCATGGTCTATTTAATTTCCATTGAGACATTTTGCTACTAAACTTATTGTGTCCTATGACATTCAATGCTAGGAAGAATTCACAGTGTTTCATGATTGATGGCATACAATGGAAGTTGTCGTTCTTGTTTTGCTGTACCGCTTATAATATTTAACTTCCAAAGATTTATTCTGTGTAACTTCTAAAAAGCTTTTGTGGATTTCGTCGATTCCCAATGCAATGTTAAGGATTGACAGCAGAATTTAGAACTAAATAAATGCATGGGTATCACAGACTCTTAAAATATATTTAATTTTGTTGACATTTGGACAGTTGATTTCCAGGTCAAGCCATTGTGTATGTAACTATTATTCTTTGCCTATTTTAGTAATTTTATAGTTATGTATGTTATACATATATTTCTGACCCTATCGTAAATATCTACCCTATGGATCATAATTATCATTGACTCCCTCCCAGATCCAGAGAATAGATACCATGGTTTTCAAATACACTCTCTATAACTCTACTAATTTTTCTAAGCAATTGGCCTTTATCTATAAGTTTGTTCCCTAAGCGTCTTCTTCAAATTTACTTCTACCCATCTTTTTTCTGGCACCTTCTATCATGTATTTTAAAACTAGTTATTCCAGTATTCTACAAGAGTACTTAAAGAAATATTTGGCAAATTTCTACTTTTTTTTGTACCATTTTTCAAAAACACCCAATAAAATTAGGGCAAGGACTGAAAACAAAAAGTAGTAAGTCGAGTTATTTTCTAGGTAGGTAAACAAAGTGCCTTTATCATTCTCTTGTTCAACAAAATCTTGCTAACAACAACAGCATATTGTCATAAATGAGATAAATACAAATAAGGCGAGAACTCAGAAGCATTCAAAAGTCTTAACAACGATCTTCTTCCCATTCTGTTTTGCTATTTACCACTGTCATTACTGCTTTTTATGTTACAAATAATATAATCATATCTTCTGTAGCACAAAAGAAGAAGCAGGAATGGAGGACAGTCTAGATCTTAGAACTAATAGAAAAAAGTTGAACAGTAAAGCGATTGTCAGAAGAATATGACAGATTAAAAAGGGAAGTAAGTAAAAATTGTCGATAAGCCGAGGAGGGTATGTACATGAAACGACGTAAAGAACAGGAAGGAACGAACAAGACCAATCTCTGTCATTGTTTTGTTCAACAAAATCTAGACAACAACAACAGCATATTCCATAAAATAGATAAATAAAAATTAGGCAGGAACTCAGAAGCATTCAAAAGTCTTGACAACGATCTTCTTCCCATTTTGTTTGGCTATTCATCACTATCATTACTGCTTTTAATGTTACAACCAAGTAATGTACTTATGCAACCAAATACTAACCAATAGTTACAAATACAATTTATACTACGTGTTTAGATTTATCTAATAATAGTTTTCATTAATGGAGAATGGATATCCTACTGATATGCTGAAAACCATATTATATTCTTCCCAGCAGCCCTTACTGTAGTATCAATTATGCAAGGTAAACTAACTGTACTTACATAATACCAAATAGTGATGGGATAGAACTATTTTCCCGACGGGATACATGATTTCAGGGAAAGTTTTGCTGGTTATAAAGATGTGAAATACCAGAAAACGTGGACACACGTGATTTTGTCCCAACAGTTATTAAAAAACGTTTTCGGGATCTCTACCAACTGGGTTTCCTTGACACCGTTGAAGACAAATTAGATTCAAAACCCTATTGT
Source organism: Morbakka virulenta (assembly GCA_003991215.1). Lineage (NCBI taxonomy): Eukaryota > Metazoa > Cnidaria > Cubozoa > Carybdeida > Carukiidae > Morbakka > Morbakka virulenta. The sequence continues at coordinate 1,503,874 of RDPX01000019.1, forward strand.
ACTTTAGAAGACAAAATTTTCCTGTCTCACCATGTCATATATGTGGTTAGTTTAAATCTTCCTTTTAAAGATAGTAACTCAATTATTTCAACAGCATTAGAAATACTGAAATCTGTAAAATCGAGCTAGTAGTATTGGTCAGACAGATGCTCCTACATTATTGACGTTTACAACGTTACATAGCAGCTGTTAGCAGAGTTTTAAAAGCAAATTGTTACAATTTAAGTAAGGAGCACAGACTATTGTCAACTATTATTTATAGTTATATCCGTGCAGAGATGGTAAAGATTTCTGTATTTTATGCTATTTCGTGGAGATACAGATGTTCTATTATTCTTTATTTGATTTCAATGTTCGAAGTGATCACGAAATGAAAGTAAAGAGACGACTGTAATGAGGAAGGTAAAGAGTAACCTTGCTCAAGTTAAAAATGTAAAAGGCTTGCAAGAAAATAGGTATGAATGCAGTAACTGTGAAACAGCGCGAGAAAATTAAAAGGTAAGATGTCTTAAGAAGAAAAAAAAATCTGAAAGTTTTTATTAACTCATTATTAGTTTTACACTAGACTAATTACCTTTTTATGATTTCATTTTCCATGCTATTCTTATTCCAGAAGACATTAGTTTACAAAAATTGCGACCTTGCTAAATCTTGGCTAAAAGCATGGAAATGTAAAGTGTTTTAATCCTTCCATGAAACAAGCGCATTTAAGCTTTTTTAGATTTTTTAGATACACAGTAGGTATGTAATTAATATGCCAAGAAGAACAAAAACCATGCATACAATTAAAGATATGGCTTGCTTTTTACTATCATTTGTTCTAGACTTCTCATTTCCTCGACGATCTTATTAGGTACCTAAGGAAGAATAAGTGCATGATAGTTTCCTGTTTTGAGTAAAAACTAGATGGTTATTCAAGGATTATCTAACACAGAATTCTTCTGTATATTTTACTAATTACAGTGATACACACAGAAAGGCAATACAAGGCAGTACATTTTCTAACGAATGTCTTTTAGTCATATTTAAGTTCCCTTTATAGGTTCTACTTAAAAAACCTAATGCCACGTAGGTTTCTGGATAAGGATTATCTTTCTCGATCGATTCAAACAAATATCCTTTTTGACTTCTACATCATTCCCTTGCATTGACTGCCTGGTCCTACTAGTATAAGGCAGTAAGGTAGTTAGAATAACAGATGAGACATTCGTACAAGAAGGAATCGCTTGAAAGAAGAGACCTTAGGATAAATGATGACCAATAGATCTATCTTTTGAAAAAAACAGGCCATATCTATCTAGACTAAGAGCTCCAAAAGTCTTTAACTGAATAATTTCTTATCAACAATTATAAAAATAGTAATTCTCATCAGACAAGTCAGTGTCCTTATAATAGCTCAACAGTATTCTGCTAAGGATGCTGGTGAAGAAACGAATCCATGTGTGTACAGATATTGTCATTCACAGTGCAATTACTGAAAGAAGAAAAACGAAGATAATTAAAAAAAGAGATAGAGTGGACCAAGTCTAAGGGAAAAAATGTATCAGACTTACTAAGAATTTCAAAATGAAAAGGTCTATGAATAAACATAGTATCAGGAACATAGACGCAATGACCATGGGCATGAAGATGCCAAAAAATGTAAAAAAATGTTTTAGGAATAAAAAACCTTCCCCCCCCCACCCTAACCCCTATCCATTCGTTTTTTTAAGTATTATGAATTTTGTCCAACTTGAAGTTAAACAAGAGGTTGAGTAACTCAAATGCACCCCCTTACAGGAAAGCTACGAACTTTGGCTGGTCCCAAGACGGCCTCTTAATCATTTCTTTAAATGATTCACTGACAAGTGTTTCTATTTTTCTAACTACATAAGTAACCTGCCGCCCAAGCTTTAACGCTTTCCAATCCTAATGAGGCAAAGCTAATTTTAATTTGTGATCTGTTAGATGTATTAAGGTCTCTAATACTATTGCGATAACAGCCATTCCTTTTCTCCTTGTTAAGTTTGCGCTATCCCAACGACAATGACACCAGCTTTTGTACCCATAACAGCATGAGTACTTTGAGAAAGGCCCATGAACTTTGAAAAGGACTAATAATTAAATTACTTTTAGGAAATAAGACTATCATTCAATAAAATAGACTAAAATCACCAACCATAAAATGAGAACCATAAAAAAATAATTGTAGCTTGAAAAAACTAAATGAAAAAAGTGAATGAAGGGGCAACTTTTCCTTACTCCCGTCCTCAAAAAGGGAGCTTAGCAAAGGATGAAATAAAACAAAGCTCAAAAAACTTTATAATTTAAAACGTTTTTGAATTATATTTATTAATTAATGACTATGTTAATGTGTTACAACCGCAAATCCAATTTTTAAGCAAACTTTAACGTTCTTCTCCATTATTCTCTTATTTCAATCACCTCTGCGATAAATAAAAATATGAAATCGCGTATAGGAAATTAAATTTCCTTAATTAACAAGTTCTTAGTATTGTTTTTCTAAAAAAGTATTTTCTCTGAAATAACAAAAAATATAGTTTTAAAACACAAAAATCATTAAATATATTTATTTAAATTAGTAATGACAGACATGCTTTCCCATAATGTTCGTATTCCTTTTTATAACCAGCCTTGTCAACAACCCAGTTCTATTTTCAGCGTTAGAAAAAAATTCCTGCGCCTTTAGTTATCTGGCATGATCTTCATGTACGGAATTTGAGCCGCCATGTCTTCCTTCGTCATGGCTTTCCACTTGATCTGGTCCTGCGGCTACTATGGAGAGGCCAGACTCCACCTTGATATTGTCCATGTACCTTGTTCTAGGCCTTCCTCTTTTTCTAGCTCCAGCAATCAAGCCTATGATCAGTTCTCTTTCCAGAGTATTAACTACCAAAAAGTTTAGGTAAATCCATATTGGCTCTAAGGCCTTCTCTATTTTTTAATATCCCTGTGTTTTGTATAATTAGCTTGCTATAGGTTTTAATGTTCTGTAATAGCCCTCCGAGTTTAGTAATAAAATTTTCCTTACACAAATTTGGTGATGAAAGAAGTAAAAAACAGAGAGGTTTAACTAAAATCATTTGTTTAATATGGTTTTACTTCTTAACTAATATTGGTAATTTCTGCCTTGTAGGGAGGTAATGTATTTACGAATATAGTTATATTTCGCATCTTTAAATCGGCAATTGTCCTCCATGTTACCATTTTACCTCAAAATTTTATCAAAAAATTGTTCGACGAGTGGATGCCGGCAGATTGAAAATACAATAGCCATAAGCGAAGTTTTATTAGAAAATATGGTGGAGGAATACCAAGGTTTAGTTATGTAACTAATGAAAAAGTGTAATTTACGGTATAATCCAAAAGAAAATTATGGCAAACAGACATTGGTTATGCTGGAAAAGTCGAGTGAAGGCAGACATTGTGTTACACAGAGGCTAACAAGGTCGACTAGAAGTGTGATTTATTTTTTCAGTTTTAACATCATTTTCTAGTAGTTATAGGGGCTCAGACGGTGCCCTTCAGAGGGAATTTGTTCTGGCAGTGAGCAGTTTCTTGGGAAGATGGCCTTCCTGACGCTAACCAATGGCTTTTTCTTTTTTAAAGTTTCAAATTCTTTTCGCCCACTAGAGGAATCGTACCCGGAACCTCTTCGTCATGGTGCAACTGCACTAACCATTAAGCCACGGCTCCTAATTAAAAATATATAAAATATAAACTATCAGATGTCAGAATTTGTCTTGAATGTCGCAAAGAGGTGCCTATTTGCTAATATCTTTGTAAATTTCTTCTTAGTAAATATTTAAAAGAGATATATCAAAGCCTTTCGGTTCACAACATTTGAAATAAGTGATGGAATTAAGAGTAGTCTTTCTCTTTGATTTTCTTCTTTTTATTAGAATTATGTGGTTACCATTATTAGAGTAGCCTTGGCTTCATGGTTAGTACAACTGCACCGTAACCAAAAATTCCGGGTTTGATTGCCCGAGCAGGCAATTTTGGAAATTCACCAAAGGAAAAGCCATTGGTTGGCATCAGGACGGGTATCCGGCCAAGAAATTTCTCACTGCCAAATCCAAGCCCCTGTAAAGGGCACTCTCTGAGCTCCAATTACTGGGGAAACATGGCGTTAAAACCGAAAAAAAATATGGTTGCCATATTTAGCATTATACTAAATTTTTCTATCGCAACTTTGTTTGAGCCTCTTTATATTTCGTTGCTTTGTTGGTAGGTAGTCCTATAACATTCTAATAAAAGAAAGATCACGGGAAAATTTGAAAATTATATTCAACCTAGAAAAGCTTTCAACTAAGGCTAATTGATATTTTTATTAAGTTAAGGGTAATCTCAGTGTTTCAGGGCGTAGTTTTATGAAGAGAAAGGGAGTTGGAGAGAAAAATCAATTTTCCTTGACTTAGAAACCCAAAAGTTAACATTAGTGAATCACTGTACCTTTTTCCAGACTTCACAGAAACTAATTATCTCTCAAAAGAGCATATTTTATTTATGAAAAAGTGGGGGGATGAACTGCAGTTTTTTTCAGTTAATTGGTCGTACCCAACTTTAGTCTTTGCTTAAGTTTTGGTTAATAGTTATTACTTTTCCTACAGAAAGAGATCATTTTTTATCTTAACTTTGCTTCATGGACAAAATGATTTAAAGCTTACTGTTCTTTTGTTTGCGGAAAACGTTTTTGCTCAGTTCAAATTTGTATGAAAGTGAGTTTTTTACTTACTCTGAATGTAATCTCAGACCAAGTTTTGCCATACTTATTTAGTGACATTGAAAAGTTTCTCACCGCTAAGATAAGATGACTGCTATTAACAAAAGCGTTTAGTTGTTAAAGACGAATTTAAAGGCAGTGCTTATTGACATGTTAGCTAACTCCACTTTGATCAAAACTTCCGCTTTTGCTGTATAGAGCACGACTTTTATTATGATTTTTCATCCGAAAATGATAATTTTAGTTGCTTTTATGAACACTTCCTTATATTTACGTCTTTTTTCTTTCTCTTTTGTTGTCCATTTAGGATTTCGATATAGTAGTGTGGATAAATAAGAAACTAAGAGTGTAACAATTATTAAATCAGTTGCAGGGAACATTGTGGTTGAATCTGAAGGAAAACGTGAGTAAACTAATTTTCTAAGTAATTGGTTAATGTTTGGAAACTTTCACATTTTTTCAAACAGCGTTTTTGAAAAAAACATAACAATTGTTTGGGACAACACTATTCTGCCTTTTAAACTATGTATTCCTGCCAGGACTCGTTATCAATCTTCTGAATATAAATAAATAAGTAAATTACTACTTTTGTGTATCCAACTTTGTAGTAATGATAGGACGTTAAAAACAATTATTAACAGTTCAGAAAACATATTGGTCGTCTTAATTATAAGTCACGTTTTTCTAATAGCAAAAACTACAGGCTTAGTGTACTAAAACGAGATGTATACAAGCTATGAGATTCCTTGAAAAAAAGAATAGACTTTTGCAGCATACTGTCACAACGAAATAATTTTCAAAAGAGAGAAAAAGGTATTGTTACCCTTTAGCAAAATACTTTTTCTTATTTTACTGCTTATACCCTAATAATTAAACTGTGGTTATCCAATTACTGTTATTCAAAAAAGAATAAACTATTTGAATCAGGTAATTACTGTTTTATAATTATTTGCTATGGATTATGTCATCAAGTTTTCCGAATTCCTCTTGTTAATGGAGTGATCATGTTTCCTATACAGGGTTAAGAATCATATTTTAATAATGCCAATTTCTACTCTAAGGAGTAACGTTCTAGAAAGCATTCTTCTTTATCGATTGCTCGAAATCTCCTAAAAATGAGAGAACATACTGCATATACTTTAAATCGCGACTTTAAAATTTTAAAACAATTCTATCAATGTTGGATTGCTGTCAAGAAAGAAATTTTCAAAATAGAAAGTGAAGTAAAAGTCATAATTACCAATATTATTAAAAAGCGAAGGAAAAAAAATTTCTTAGAACTTTGAATGATCAAAAAATAATTTCCCAGCTCCAATATAGTTCTGTACATCTTATCCTACTTGGTTCATATAAATGTCCTTTCTCTATCATTGTGCATTATAACAATATCTTACCCCAAGTTTTTCCTGTCGCAGCACAACAACCCTACTTAACTAGTTCCCCGTTTTCGAAATTTTAGGATTACTTGATATTCTGTTATATTCTATTATATTTATATTAATTTAACATTATTACAGTCCAGCTCACGTTTTCCCCATGCAAATAAAAAAAACAATATTTAAAACTTTAATAAGGACGCTAAGTACAGAAAAACTCTATACATTAATTAATGACAACCCCAAAAAAGGTCACCAAAAGCATATAATAATATAAAAGTTTGCCCTCATAAACAAAATTGTAAAACTCTACAAGATCATTTGTAGGTTTTACGGAATGTACGGATTGAGCAGAGGAGGTTACTATATGATTGAGTGTTTTAAGAGTTAACCCTTTCACTGTATCCTTTCAGTGTTTGCGAAGGGAGTATTACAAGGCAGTTTAATAGAGTATACTACTTAGTGGAGTATACTAGGGTTATCTCCTTGACTAAACTTTTACTTCTTTCTCTAATCTTTCTTTCATCCATACATTTGCGCACAGAAATACTTATATTATTTTGCATATGTATTAATGTGATGGAAGCTAACAATGTTTTCCTAACATAGTAGTTTGTAATATCTGTAATAATTTTGATGCTTTTATCAGTTCTCAGTTGCTGTATCGATCTGTTTCGTTGTTTGTTGTATATACACTGATTTAATTTGAATCAATGAGTTTCGAGAAAGAGAGCGCATAGCAAGTTTTAAAGTTGTCCATGGAAGGGAAGCCAGATAAAGAATCCAGTTCCGCTACTTGGGGTCAGTGATTGAATGAGGAGGATGTCATAAGGAAGTAAGCTCGAGAGTGTGGCAAGCTTTGGCAAAATGGAGGGACGCAAGTGTAGTAGTTAATGAAAAATGGGTGACGATGAAAATCAAGACAAAGGTATATAAAATAGTAATTCACCCATTTGTACTGCATGGGCTGGAAGTGGTTTTTTGGAGAAAGGAGAAATATAGAATATTTTCAGAGTTCAGGGATGAGAATGCTGAGAAGGATTGCTGGAATCTCTTTGCATGAACACTGAACAAACAAGGACACAACGAGGTTTATTAAAACAGAGATCAGAGACAAAAAGAGAGAAAAGATTGCAATGGAACAGCCATGTTATGAGACAAAGACCAGAAAAACATCTAAGTGCAGCCAGGGAAGCATCTGAAATTCGGAAGAGCAGCAGAGGAGGATAGCAAGTTATAGTAGTAGATGCCCTCAATCGAGACATGTGGAAAGTTTAGGCTAGAGAAAACAAATGAAATGACAGAACAAGCTGGTAAAGATGGTGTCCAGGAGCCGACCCCCTTATGTTGAACAAAAGGTTAAGATGAAGCAGAAGAAGTGAGTTAGCCGTACACAGACAATATGTTTCAAATAAAGGATATTAATATTGGATACCAATCGAAATCATATGGCAAAAACAATTGAACAACCAATCCTTTAATAACATTCTGCACACAGGAGTTAGAATTTGGAGAGGAGCAGTAAGAATTTTTTAAATTTTATGCAATCTTTACAGTTAAGAACCAAAGATTTCCTAAAACTGAAAGCATGGCTAGAAAGAAAACTGAAAAGAAACACCTCATCTGATTTCCAAAACAAAATGTTCATGCTTATGGCAAATTATACGATAAGTAACTTAATTGATGAAATTGGGGCTATTTCTTTATAACAGTTTGTAATGAGTATGAAAATATACAAATATACAAATAAACAATAATACAAGTATGCAAATATAATATATATATATGGACGAATTGACACCTTGCTAAGGTGTGCAATTACTGGTTTCAGTGTGAAAGGAAAATGTTTTAAAATTGAGTCAAAAATATTAAAAACATATATTAAGGTTGTAGCCATGGCAGATAGCTTATGGAATATACAGCCTTCCTTGATCAAACATAGAGGTCAGTGATGGTGCAAGAAACGTGTTCTTTAAGGATTCTGGGGTAACAAAACAATTATTAAGTTTTTCTCAAGTCTTAACTTAAAAGAACTGACAAAACAATTAACGCTCTATCAGACACGATAGATACAACTACAAAAAACCCATTTTGATTAAATTGTCAACTTCTCAGTCTAATTAAACAAATGTTTCTTTAACGGGTCGAAAGAGTAAACTTGAACAATTATTTATCACTCCATGACTATTCATGCAAGCTCTTTAAAACATTCTCAGTAAAAACATATTTTTTGTACGAACTATAGGAAGAGTCCTTACAAGAGCCAGCACGTGAAAAAAAAGATTATCCTGTGCTTGACAGGTGGCATCTGAAATCACTTTTAAAACTAATGCTCCGCTGTGCAGCAGTATCATTTTATCTATTGCACAGATCACTAATATCGTTGAACTGTAGTTTTTGAATACCGTTTTCGTTATCTTTGGAATGTTGTCAAAGCTACTATCTACCTCATCCAATTGTCAATGTTTTCGATTTGCGCTATGACCCTGTTTTACTATTTTTTTATTTTGTCAGTAATTTGTTCATATTTCGCGAATTTTTCGAATGTTTGCGTATTTTTTTAACCTTTTCTTCCACTTGTCATATTATTTCCTACTTTATTGCTATTACTATTTTCATTGAAGTATCATTATTATTAATATTAGTATTATAATTATCGATTGCTTATTCATCTTCTAGTAAAGAATAGTTAAAGAAATACATTTAGATCCTACAACCTAACTTGAAGTTCTACAACAGGTGTGAGAAGAACGTTCTATAGATTACATTATTCAATTAAGTTTTTAAGGTCTAATTAGTCTGTAAGGAAAAACATGTATAGTTTTATCATGATCATTATAGGAGTTATAGCAATTATATTTGCCATTATGGTAGCCAAAGTGATCATCGTAATGGGCATTATTATTAAGTAGTAGTAGTAGTAGTAGTAGTAGTAGTAGTAATAGTAGAAGCAATTGTAGTAGTAGTAGTAATAGTAATAATATTGGGTAGTAGTAGTAGTAGTAGTAGAAGTAGTAGCAGAAGAAATAGTAAAAGTAGTAGTGGTGGAAGTAGTAGTAGTAGCAATAGCAGTAGTACTAGTAGTAGTAGTAGTAGTAGTAGTAGTAGTAGTAGTAGTAATAGTAGTAGTAGTAGTAGTAGTAGTAGTAGTAATAGTAGTAGTACTAGTAGTAGTAATAGTAGTAGTAGTAATAGTAGTAGTAGTAGTAGAAGCAGTAATAGTAGTAGTAGAAGTAGTAGTAGTAGCAATAGCAGTAGTAGTAGTGGTAGTAGTAGTAGAAGTAGTAGTAGTATTAGTAGAAGTAGTAGTAGTAGAAGTAGTAGTAGTAGTAAAAGTAATAGTAATAGTAGCAGTTCTACAATGATTTAGATGTTCCTTTTTTTTCTGATCCATTTGATTTATTTGCGTGGCTGTTAATGCATCAGAATAAGTTGATCTCTTTTAAACATAGACTTTCATTGTTATGCATGTTTAACCTAAATTATGATGGAAGTGTAAAACTCTACAGTTTTAATTAGAAATAGATTACAAACTAAACAATTGTAATTCAAAACTTGAATCCTGCAAGTGAAGCCAGGTTTATTCTATTTTAAGTTTTCAGCTGACACTTGGCTGAACTAAAAAATTAAAAAATTACCGATTGCTATTTTTTTTTCTCATTCTGACCAAAACAAACATTTTTCTTGAGATATTCAAGTAAAATATAATTCTTCTCATATTGTGCTTGTTTACACCGCACTTGTTGCGGACGTATCCATTTTAATGATCCAAACTACCGTTGCTTATAAAATATTGGACCGACCTATTTGGTAGTTATCAGCGACAAATAGTGACTTCACATAAATATCATATTGTAGTGAAAAACAAAAATAAAATTTCTGTTTTAATACTAAATGAGTGGAAACTTGAATCTTGATATCACAATTTGCGCGCACTTCTAAGAAACGTTGTGTGCTTTAACACAACATTATAAAGTTTAGATTTTTATAACAAAATAAAAAGCTCTGCTATTGGAACCCCTTGGCTTTTAGCTTTGCTGATCTTTCCATGGATTCCTGTGAACCAATTCTACCTTTTCAATAATTAACTGTTTGGTGCAAGCGTCCTTAAGTAAAATTCCGTTTCAGCTATAATACTTTCATTCGTGGATAAATCAAATATCTATTAAGTAAGAGGTTCCTGTACCAGCCTCGGCCACATCCCTTGAAGTAATGGGATCAATTTGCTTCTCCTTTAAAGGTGGCATACTCTTTGTATTTGGAAAAACACAATAAATAGAGATTATAACAACTAATCATCAATATCTATGAGAATGTCCATCCATCTGTTGGATCTTATTTCATCCTTGTCTCTTTTCAATTTATACATTCACGGTGAATTTATATTATATTTGTGACTGCCATTGAAAGCAAATATTTTTACAACAAAATGATAAGTCTTTGCCCTCCACAAAATATGGTCTTTTTAGATTTTCCTATTTTTCTCATTTAGAACAAGCAATATTTAAAAAGACATCTTAGTAAGATATGTCAACAGATTTTCTCCTTAACATGTACTGATAACACTGGGGCTTTTTCAGACTAGCAGGAAATTGGTCTAAATTTAATGTAATCTATGTCTTTAATGTACCAAACACAAGTTGATTTATGTAGATTATAGTACCAATTCCATCTAAGAATGAATTCTTAGGTCTGAAATACAAAATGCCAGCAAAAGCACATCCCAAACTTCCATGCTACTTTATATATTTTTAACTATGGTGATTCTAAAAAAAATGTCAAATTTGAGATTCCAGAATACAATATTAAGAGTGTTTTGGTACATTTGGACACACAGGTTACAAATGGATTGCCATACTTTTCGCTAATGTTTACTACGGCCTTAACACATCCCTGAGTGAATACAAACAAGTGTAACTGCTCTTTCTTATAAGTTGCCCAGTAATGTTGGGTTTGAATCCGAATCCTGTGTTCAAATTATTGGTTTCCATTTTCTCTCTCACTTTTATCTTTAATAGCACCAGAGACTGTTTTTAGTTGAAACCATTTGACTTATAAAGTTGCAAGTAACAACGAAGTATTTCCCTCTACAAAAATAAATGAGAATTCTAGCCTGTCTTTGTATAGGTTTTTTTAGTATAAATTTCTATCTAAACTTTATATATAAAGCTTGGCAAATTTATAGGCAAATCCATTTCAATATATATAAGAGAGAGAGAGAGAGAGAGAGAGAGAGAGAGAGAGAGAGAGAGAGAGAGAGAGAGACGGACACAGGGAATAATTTTTAATTTAATCTGCCTGTAATTCTGTCTAGGATCTCCCACAATATTTTTCAAGGCTTTCCCAATAAAAGTCAGTCAGGTTCACAGCTACATGGTCTCTGAAAAATCAATCTTATGACAAGCCTAATTGACTATTACCTTGAAAGATCTAATAGTCTCTCCCATCCTAGAAGGCTTAAGAAGATTGTGAGTACATAAAAATTAGGAAGTACGACAAGATTACTGTTGCTATGGCAAACTTTAAATCCAGTACCGTTTGTTGAAATAAAGTTAACACTGACACTTCAAGATCATATGAAGGAGATCAATTTATATAAACCAAACACTGGGAAAAAATCTAATGGTTTTATATTAATGCTACTGGAGACTATAAAACAATATTCCGTTGAACCTGCTGTTTATTTGTTTTTAAATTATTTTGAAATAACTTTGTTGTTGCCGCGACAGTAGTTTATAAGACCTTGTTCCTTGCATCACTGGTCTGGATATAAAAATTGCTAACCTCCAAATATGAAAACCATAGACAAATAGGACGTATAATGTAATAATTATAATAATTATCATAATAATAATAATTATTATTACTATCAAAAAAGGGATGCATAAATATGTCAATTTAATACCAGGAAATTTTCAGTTGTTAGAAATCCAGAAAATTGTCTTAAATCACATCGTTTTAAGGATACTTCCTTTATAAAATTTTTAAAACTCACTTCATTTTACCTTTTTATATTTGTATATAGCTTTAACTTTTAATCTTAACTTTTGTTAATTATTTTACACATAGCAATATTTAGCACTCCATATCTGCCTGATAAATATAAAAAATAAAAATCCAGCAAAATTTCAAGCGAACATGAACGCCCTAATACCCTAGGTTTTAGTAATAGCCCGGTGTTACGTAGTTTTCAAATCCTACGCACTTTTAAAGAAAATAAAAACATAATAATGATAAAACATGATACAAATACAAGTAACTTTTAAAAGCTACAATTATACTTTTTCAAAACTAAAGGTAATCTTTGTTATAATTTTTAATTTTCCGAACTAAAAAGTGAGAACTAGAGAGAATTTTCTGTCTAGAAAAGGGTGATTCAAAAAAGTACAGTAAGTTAGTAGAACAGCCATCAAGTGTTAAACAATATGCTTTTTTTCCTGTACCTAGACACCTTAAGACCTTTTCCAATTTAAAAAAACTTTACAATGACCTGGCAAGAAAAATATTTCCTCTGGCAAGTTAGCTATGACTTTTTTTTTAAACTTACTTTGCTTTACTACCTTTTCCTAATCCTTTTCATCTAATTTTCTTTCTGAAAGGTCTTGAAAAGCTAAATAAAATTTCACCATTGTTGTCAAATTAAGCAGGTCTTAGTTGTCGGTGGAAACAGAAAATAATAGCCTGTACAAAAATCTTATCAGAATCTAAACTCCTGCCATTTCAGTTCTTTGTGAAACTATTACGAACAAAAGATGAATATTTCGTATCTGGTTTAAGACTCATATCAAAATGAATCAGCCATCAGATTTAATAGCTGGTGCTATTTTTTTGGAGTAAATATAGGATATTTCAAACAATCTCCATTTGATAGCGGTTAGCATGTAAAACAAAGCTTCTTTAATTCTGAATTTTTTAAAGTTTCCAGAAAAGGCAATTCATCGGATTTTAACAGACTTCCACAACTGAGACAGTTATCAAAAACAGCTTTAAACAATCTTGAAGACAAGCTTGTAGGATATATTTGTCAATCTGAAAAAAATGTAGGGACATGTCACAGTTACATACAAAGTATTACTGTGCATCAAATCCAACGATATTTCAAAATTGTAGATTCAACACATGTCAACAGGATATGTTTCACTACAGCGGCCCAGGCAATGGTAAGTACATATTCAGTATATTTAGTCCTGTTATTGTGTATTCAGGTCATGCCATTTTAAGTAACCCTTCGCAATAAGGAAAGTAGTAAAGTTGATGCTGTAAAGTTATTAAAACCTTACAGCATTAGTTCTACTAGCTCTACATTATAAAAGTCTATGAGTTCAATTTTAAAAGCAATAGGTTTTTGAGTAAGAATTTAATTTTGCCAAATAAATTGAAGTACATCAACCATACCAACCTTTCAGAGGAGACGATCACTGTCATTTTTTTTTCTTCCACAGTGCATATATTGGCAATTCGTAATGTCAGAGATAAGGTCATTTACTTAAAGATCAGTCTATGCCACAAGTTATACATTATACACCACAGTAATAGTTAATTTCAACATTAATTTGTTGAGGATGGATCACCAATTATCATCTTTCCAACTTAAACAACGAACATGATTGGTTCTTTCCTTTTCTCGTTTGTACTGAATTTTCATCATCAACAAACCAGAGCAACATACGCAACCTTGTTAATTAGTATAAAATATGTATTTATATATTTACAACAGGATTGTTTTCAAAATCCTAGGTCGAGCTGTTACGAATTCAGGTCAACAGTGATACAGAAATTAATATGTACTTTGGTCTGAGATTGTTTTTGTCCCTAAAATCTTTACAAATAAGATCCTATGAATTCAATAAAGATTCGTTGGCCTCTTTACAAGGACCCCAACAGCATTTTGTCAAAGATGATTGTTAAAAGTAGATAAATAAAATGGTATTTCTGAGGGTGACTGTAATATCAGAGATTGCATAAAACACTGCATTTAGTGCTTGAAGATTGCTTGATAGGTTTCAACAAAAAATTAGCTGTCCTTTTACCTTGTTTCAAATAAAACTTTGCAAATAGCGTAGTACAATTTGTTAACCCTAAATATTAAACTTATATTTTTCTTTTATTTCTTACGTTAGTTTAGCAGAGTATTGTATTGTTTTGCGACATTGTTAAAAAACACGATATTTTTGTCCTTTCAGTTACGATTATTCTTGCAGTTTTTATAAGATTATATGCTTCTCTGTTTTGTCTTTACAAAAGATACATATATTGGCACCTTTTACATCACCTTCAATCGATCAGTTATCGATTGTCGATCATTTCTCGTGTGGCAATAAACAGTGCATTGCATTATGTAAGACAAATTGAAACTCATAGCAAACATTAGGTAAAATAGGAAAGTTTTAACGGAAAAAGAAATTAACCTTACTGTTAATAACTCTACACTCGATCGAACTTTACACGACATTGTTTGAAAATATTAAAACCTGAAACGTGTTTATCGACAGAAAAAATTAAAGAGAAATACATTTTGATCCAGTCCAGTGCCAGCTAAAAAGCATTTGATTAAAATGGATGTAATTTTAATTAAAATGTTAAATTTATGAACAACAAATCGTTTATTTCATGATGAAATACTAATATGCAACATTTTAAAAATCTGCAATTACTACCTTGCAAATATTCATATGATGTTACAAGTCAAAAAGATATAATTTCATGAGGTCTTGCAAACGAATAAATTTATGAATTATTTTTTGGGGTAGGTTGATGAGGTTTTGAAATTTTTAAGTAACTGATATTTTTCCACCTTTGTATCAAAGTAACTGTAGATAACGAAGAAAAAATGTTAAGAATATCCTCCCCAATTGAGTTCCATTATAAACATTTGTATCAAAACGTCTCTAGCCATAACAGACTATTAATACTCCCATAAATGGTAAACAATAAAATTATTTCAAAATATCTAATACAATAAATTGAATTAATTAAGAAACATGAGTAATTTCTTGCTGATGTGTTATTTCTATTCAGAGTGGGAAACAGACATTTTTTCAATATTTTGTCAAAGACCAAATGATTTTAGTGTGCATGTTTAGAGAGAATTACAGAAAAATGAACATGGTAAGGAAATAGATTTCGTACTGTAATTACAAGATTATACTGCAGTTTCAATACGTTCATAGTAAAGACGGCAGCTAACGTGACAACTAAGTTAAATGAAATATACAAAGTAAGTGTATATGACATGGCAAATTACCATAGTATAAGACGTATACAAATTAAACCAAAAGAAACGAGTAGCGAAATGAGTAGAGTAAAAAGTCTTTAAACATTTACAGAGTTACCGTAGATGTGATATTTTACGTACATTTGTTGTTGTTTTGCAAAACAATCTTTCTGTGTGTGATCGAAACGTATTGTCTTTCTCGATTCTCAAATTTTCATAAACATCACTGATCTGGCAGTAAAGAAGCTTATTTTTCAATTTAGCTGACATGTTTACAGCTCTAGTTATAACTTATTGCAGACATCTTAAATATTGTTTATTTTAGAATTAGTAAATTATATGGTAATTTTTCAGCTTACCGTTTTCATAACATTTCAGTGGGATACTTTTGGTTTGAGTTTCAAAGGCCCTGGTGCACTTTATAGTTTGAAATAGGCCTTATAATAGAATCTTTGTCTTTATCACTGATTACTTTGAGAAGACTAACTTGTAATCTTAATACAGGAAATATAATTTATGAAATACATAATTTCTATTAATATTAACACTTATTATATTGTCCAAGTTACAGTCGACATAAGCTATTGAGAATCCCTCTACTTTCAGTGTAACCTAATAATCAAGAAGCATTTGAAGTCCTTATTGTACGATAATGTTTAGCACGTTTTGGATAAATTGTGGTCAAGAGTAGAAAATCCATTTACTTTATTTACTTAAAATATAGCTATTTTATTTATCTTAAAATTCAAATGATTTATTTTATACGCTACCATTAAAATTTACTGCTGGAGATTTCCTAAAAGAGTGCATTACTCAATTGATAATGACTGAATATTGTGAAATTAATTATAGTATATATTTAAAAGGACTTAAGTAATTATGATGAAACTAATAATAGTGGTAATAATATAAGTAATGATAAACAGAAGAACTCGGGATTGACATTGTTGTGTTAAATGAATCTGTCATCTGAAGTACATACAGGATATTTACAAATATTTTTGAAGTTTAGTCTTACTGACACTGTATCCCAAGAATTATCGTGCTGACTTACCAAATGTATAACACAAGCATAATTATTATTTTTATTGAAACACTTTATTTTTTACCAAAACACTTAAAATTACAAACATTACTAATCAATCTTACAAATATTTTACAAATATTTTACTAACAAAGTTATTGAAACGATAACAGTTCAAAGTTTTTCGTCATTTGTTTTTGCAACAGAATATGTAATATGTAGTAGAATGATTATATGGCAAAGTTTTGTGGAAAGAAAGCGTTTTTGTTTGTTGACAATATTTAAAGAGTTGCCCCTTCTACTGAAAGTAATACAAGATTGACCAAATATTGTTAAAGAGCTAGTGGAAAGAGTTTCAAAACTTACTTTCGAAAAGCGAGAATGTAAACCTCGAATTAAAGGACTACATATTTTATAATTGGGAGAAACATTTTTGTCCAGTTAGGTTTCATATCCCACAGTCAATTTAAGTTTGTATAACTGTTAAAATAATAATAATGATGATAATAATAATAATAATAATATTCCCTGATGAACAAAAACAAAAAGGATGTAAGAGAAACAGTAGGGGGACTAAAGACCAGTTGTTGTTAGACAAGGCGATCCTGAGAGATTGTAAACGACGGAGTACAAATCTGGCAATGGCCTGGATTGACTATCGTAAAGCGTACGATATGATCCCACATAGCTGGATCGATGAGTGCCTAGAATTGTTTGGAGTCGCTGAAAACACTAAACAGTTCCTGCTAAACAGTATGAAAAAATGGAAACTAGAACTTAGTTCTGGTGGGACGTCACTTGGAATTGTACATATTAAGAGGGGTATTTTCCAGGGTGATAGTTTGTCACCCTTATTGTTTGTTTTATGTATGATACCACTGACATTGATTTTAAGAAAAGTTAAATTTCATTATGAGTTTGGAGACAAGATCACACGACTTAATCATTTGTTGTTTATGGACGATTTAAAATTGTTCGG